>JACBWW010000035.1:5848172-5874196 GCA_020086605.1 Lanius collurio | reverse complement strand
CCCTGTCCCTGTCCTTGTCCCTGTCCCCACCATCCCCAGCGCCCCAGGGTGGGGGGGACAAAGCCAGAGCCAGGTGCAGGAGCAGGATTGGGGTCCCCTCTCCTCACTCATTCGGGGCGAGGCAGTGCATAAGCCCCAAAGTGCAAACCAGTGTTGGGTTAATAATTAATTTAATAATAGAACCATTAGGGTTGGAAAGGCCTCAAGGATCATGGTTAACCAGCATCACTCTGTTCACCATGTCCCTTTTGAACATTTCCCAGGCAGCCTATCCCCTCTGGGCACCACCCTGAGAGCAACAGGACGAGCCCAGAGGAAGATCCCAACCCTTTGGATGCCCAGCATGAGGGGCTCACCCCTGTCCTGTGAGCCACTGGCAGTGACAACCAAACCTCGCCTGTCCCCTGCCATGGCAGCCTGGAGCCTCCCCACCCCAAGCTGCTCCTGCAGCACATTCAGGCCCATCATTATATCTTTAAATCCCCCATCCTGTCCTCTTTCTGCCTCGAAAACTGAACAAAGGCAGTGGCCGTCCCGTCTCTTGTCCCCCTTCCATTTTCCTCCCGCTGGCTGCCGAGAAAAGAGATTCAGCCGTGCCCACTGCTTGTGAAAAGCCCCCGCCTGCCTTGTGTTTTATGAAGGAAAATCTCCTTGGGAGAGCAGCCAAACGTTCCCAGCCTCCTGCTGGGTGTTTCAGACGGGAGTGCTGGAGGATGCGAGGGCACGGCGGCCCCTGGGTGTGGGGGGAGCGTGGGGGGGAAGGGATGGGCTCTGCAAAACCACCACCAGATTGCAGGGGGAGACCAGACCAGGAGGTCACTGCAGGGCTTGGGTGGCCAGAGGTGGCTCTGTCTCTGCTGCCTCGAGGGAGGGAGGTTTGCTGTCGGGCTGGGGATGCTGAGATGCCAGCACATCCCTTGGGAATTATGTGGGAAGATGGGGCTGTGTGTGTGTGTGCTGTGACCTGGGCACTGGCTGGGTGCTGGGTGCCATCCCTCTCCTCTCTGGAATCCCTCCATTATCCCCATCCTTTTCATCTCCTTTTCCTTTCTCTTTCCTCCCGCTCTTCTTCCCACACTCCCCCTCTCAGCACCTCTCCTGGACCACACATCCCCACGCACTGGAGACCTTTCAGACCCAGCGACTCTTTCAAAGGCATCCAAGAGGCCCCCGGGGCTCCAGCCCACCAAATCAAACTCAAATTTGCAGCTTATATGCAAACATGATGTGTGTGGACGCCGAGGCTCTGCTGGCACACACAGCGAGTAAACAGAAACACATGGCTGAGCCTGGAAGAGCAGCAGCCTCGGCTGAGAGCGGGGCTTTGGGGAGGGATTTTAACCAGCAGCACCCAAAATGGGTGAGTCATGGGCACTGCCAGGCTCGGTTCCCATGCCTGTGGCCATGGCAAGGCTATTCTTGAGGGCTCTGAGAAAAAAATGGGGGGAAATGGAGGTTTCTGCTCTGCAGCTGAACCGAAAACCACAAGGACAAAGTCAGACCCAAAGGGAGAATCTCTGCCATGTTTCCTTTTCTGGTTCATTGTGCAAATGCTCTGTTCCACGTGAAATTAAAACCTTCCTTTCTTTCTTGGGGGCCGTTCAATATCCTTTAAAGGCTTTTTCTTTTTCGTTTGAGGCTGGGAGCAATTTCTCAGGGAAAATGCTGCTCACCAAAAGCACGTTTCGGATCTGAGGACGATGAGACAAAACATTTAGCAGCTCCAGAGTTAAACTTGTTACTGGCAAGCCTTGGTGCAAAGCATTTCAGTGTTTTTATTACATCCATCCTGCCTCCTCTTTCCCTGTGAAGCTGCTGCTTCGGTCTGACCCACGCCAGCAGACAGCTTCACACATTTGCCAGCTTTGAGCCTCTGATTTGTGAAACCAAAGAAACCTCTGCTCTTCCACCTCTCAGCTCCCGCTAGCGTGGCTCTCCCACTCCACCTTCCTGTCGCCTGGAGATGCTGCTGCTCCTCGCTTTATGTTATAATTTTCTCATCTAAAGTTTCCTAACTGTGGTTCTGAAGCTTAAAAAAAAAAAAAAAAAAAGGCTTCTGGCCTCCCAGCGCTTTCCCTGCGGCATCCCAGACGTTGTGGAGTGTCCCCCCGTGGTGGGGACCCAGCAGAACGACATTCCCTGGAGAGCAGTGGGATGCACGGATTGTTTTGCACATGAGCACTCCTCCTTTCCTGAGTTTTCACCTCTCTACAGCGGACGGGGTGAAGGAGGATAAAACCCTCCCCGTACCAGCTCTCCCTTTCTTCCCTGCTGCCTCTCCCTTCGGAGGGCGGTGCCGTGAGAGGCGCAGCTCGCCCCCCAAACACCCCCTCTCCTCGGGGACCCCTCGGGGGGAAGCACCGGGATGTGGGATGGGAGATCTCCATCAGGGAGCTCTCGGGTGCCTTCCCAAGCGCAGGAGCAGCCACAGTGGGGTGTGCTTCCCCTTCCTAAGCCAGGAGCGAGCACAGGCAGCTCCCGCTCTTCCCAAGGAACCCTTTCCCGACTCTTGGCCGCGCTTCCTCCTCGCCTCATGCTGCATCTTTAGTCCCAAACCCCTTTTGCACAACCCCCGAGGAGTCCTGGCAGTGCCAGCCCTGGGGATTGTCTTTGGGGCAGGGAATGCTCCGTCCAGTATTAAATAACAGATGATGAGGGCAGTTCCTGGAGCACCAGATAATTACCCCAGCCACGCTGCGGGCTTCGGTACAGCTCTGCCTCCCCGGGAGCAAACGGGATTCAGCCGGAGCAGCCGAGAACGATGCCAGGAGAACCTCCCACGGACGCCAGAGGAGGGCAGAAGGAGGCAGAGGGACACGGAGTCACTCGGAGTCTCCTCTGCTCAGCCCGGCTGTCCCAGCTCTGTGTCCGAGCTGCTGCCCGGCCTGGTGTCACATCGTGCCTTGGTGTCACATCGTGCTCGGGCTGCAGCCACCGCAGCCTCCTCGTCCCGTGGCTCTTGGGGTACCCGGGCTCTGCCCGGCCCCTCCTTTCCAGGGGTGCCTTTGGGAAAGGGTTTTCCCACACCTCTGGTTCACAGCAGGGACAGAAGAAAAGGGAGATAAGGGCTTGCCTGGAACTTCTCCCTCTCCCCTCCACATCAAAGCTCTGAGTTTATCACCAGGTCCTGGCTGGGCATGGGGCTCCTTTTAGCCAGGCTGTGAGGGAAAGGGGTCAGGTCTGTCTCACTTGGGGACTTGGCCAAGTCTGGGTTTTAACCACTGAGCAGCCCTGTCACAATTTCTCTGCCCCCCAGGTCTCCCTGAGCCTGGTCTGGGAGCTGCTGCCGGGGTCCTGCTGCCCGGGGGTGAGGGGTGAAGGGACAGGAGGGAACTGTGGGTGCAGGTGAGGTTGTGGCTCGAAGTGAAGCTCTTTCCTCTCCATTCTAAGGCGGGATCGTGGGAAGACCTGGAGGCCTCCAGCTCCTGTGGCTCCTCTGGCAGCAGGGAGATGGATGGGTTCAGGGTGGGAAGGAGGCAGCAGGGGGGGGCTCAGCCTGTTCAGGAGGAGGATGAAGCACAGCAGGAGGTTAAAAGTCAACATCTTTCCCTTTCCCAGCTCCTCCAGGTCAGAGGGAGCTTCCCAAGGTTATCAGCTGGGGTCAGGCACTGGGGGGAGGGCAGTGAGAGTTTGGGGGCTGGGGTGCCTGGGCAGGGGGCTCAGCCCCCCTCAGGGACAGCCACCCCTGTGCACAGTGGGACCATGGGGGCAGTTACCACCACAGGCACCCTCATGCTGCTCCCTGACCTGGGAAAGGGCTCACACACGTTCATGGATGCAGAAACACTGAAGCAGGGGCCAAAGCTCCCAGCTGGAGGGTGCAGCACAGCAGAGAACACTCCAGGGGCTCTGCTCAGTCTGTGTTCCAAGTGGGCTCTGAGCATGGTCCGTGGGGACCTGGTCCTGCTGTCCCCAGTGCTGCACCAATGCCATCGAGGCACCCCTTGTGCTCTGAGCCCTCTGCATCCTGCCCGAGCTCTGGGGAAGCTCTGCAGAGCCCTCTTGGCTCGGTGGGTGTGAGATGAGCCCCAGACTCTGCTGCAGTTGCTGTTTTGATGTCGTTAATGTGACAAGTTGGATTAATTAAGTGCATTTGGAGGCATTCCTGCCTTTCCTGGGCCTTTTACTTCAAAGAGAGGCAAACCACGAGAGCATGTCCCTCCCCTGAAGTGCCTCTGTGTGCCATGCCATGGGGTTTTGGAAGCATCCAAACTCTTCCTACTACTAAATCTGAGGTCCAGCCCACAACAGCCATGGGAACAGGGCTGGAGCTTGCCTGCTTCCCATGTGGGTGCTCCCCATTTCCCACTGGACTTGCTGTGCCCCCATCTCTGCCCCAACACCCCAGGGAGCAGCTTCTGTCTGGCACTTTCTCCCCTGGCTGTGACCTGTGAGTCTGGAAACTTCAGGAGAACGAAGTGGCTTCTTTTTAAAGTCCCCAAGAGGTGGAGAAGAAGTTTCACACTCCTGCTGGTTTTGTCCTCACAAGGTTTTGGAGTGTTTGGTAGCAAAGTAAGGCTGTCACAGAGCTCCCCTTGCATCTGTTTCCTTTGCCTGCGTGTCTGGCAGAGCCTTTTGCCCCAGTTTGCTGATTTTGTGACCATGGCCTTCAAACCCCCTCTGGAGAGGACAGCAGCTGTGAGAGGAGCACTCACCTCATTGGCAGAGAGGAAAAGTGTTTTAAAGCTGGGGGAAGTGCTGCTTTTTATACCAGAATAGCACCTGGGAGCATTGCCCCATGGGGACAGCCCGGCCCCAAAGAGCCTCCAGCCTCACCTGGCAGTAGCAGAGAGAGGTGGCAGTGGGAACAAGTGCCCGTGCTGCCCCTCAAGCACACCAGGGCTGATGTGTTCCCTACTTGCTGCTGTCCCCAGTGCCCCAGGATGGACAAGGAGTGGGGAGATGCAAGAGCAGCCAGCTGATCCATGTTGGCAGCTCGCTCCTGACTGCACCAGGGCAGAGCTGGGCGTCACTGAGAGCTCCCTGCCATCCCTTCACCAGGCCCTGCTCGCTGGCAGCATCGTGGGGGAGATTTGGTATTAAAGGTGCAGCAAAGTAAAGAGCAGAAGTTGGAACAGGGAGTGCACAGCTCTCCCTCCCTGGGGAGTTCACTCCTTATCTATCCCCACTCCCGTTTCCTTCAGGGATTAACCAGGAACGGGTGGATTAGGTTTCCTTCTCTTTGCAGTTGATGTGGCCGGCCCAGACCACCCCACAGATGGGGAAGAGCTTCCCAGTGTGTCCCTGCTGGATCAAGGATCAGCCGCGCTCCGGGGCCTCGCTGCCACGCCGGGAACGCTCTGGAAAATTCACTTACCAGGGCCTCTTCATCGGAAGAAAAGTGGAGGCACCGGGGGTCCAATTACAATGTATTTAACATTTCTGAGCTCAGCGGGGCCTCGCTGTCTCACAACTGGGTCACGCAATCAGCCCTGAGCTGCAATGTCAAACTGGCTCCAGGATTAAGTGTGTTGTAACTGGAGCCCTGAGCTGGGAGGGGGAGACTTTTATCTGGCTGTGATTGCACAGTGGGAGCAGGGCTGGGATGAGCTCCCTGACCTGCACCAAAGGCTTGGCCATGTGTGGCCAGAGGATGTCTCAGAGGGCTGACGGAGCAGTTGTGTGGCACCGTGTCCTCATGTCTATTTTCTGGGAGCTGACCCCTTTTTGCAGAGCTTTTGATGATGCCCCTGAGGGACAGCCTGGTGCTGCTGGGTGGTCTGGCCTAGCACTGGTGGATGAAAAGGTCTCCATTGCAAAGCCTCAGAATAAATGGTTATCACATCTCCTTTTTGCAAGAAGGGTCACTAATGTTGGATCTGCCCTATGCTGGCCAAACCGTCACCCACCGTCCTTGTATTTCCCCTCTCCCCAAACCCTGCTCATGTTTCTTGTCCCCACTGCAATAATGTCTGTGTGTGGAGTTCCTTGTGGTGAAGCTGCTGAGGGAGACCTGGGTTTGTTTGTGGAGGGACACTTGCACAACAGAAAAATGAAACAAAACTGAAGAGCTGAAGTGTCATGGCACCCCAAGAAAAGGAGAGTGCAACACCCATCATTCTGGGTTGATCAGCATTTACTTTACACTTTGGAATACTGAAAAGTTGGAGCAGCATCATTTCCCAGCAGGGATGAGAGGTGGTGACTCTGAAAGGCACCAACGTGCCCTGGCTGGGCCATTTCCTTAAACATGTGCATCTGTGATGGTCTGCACAGCCTGGGGCACCACTTTCTGCTCCCACAGAAACCCCACCTTCCTCTGCTTGGCATTTTGGGAAGCCCAGCCTGTGCCATGGGGGAATAAGCACTAGGAAGGGATTTTGAGAATGTCTTTCCAGCTGTGCACGGAAAGCAAAACTCTCAAACTCTGATCAACCTGGCTGTGGCTGTGGGAGATCAACCTGCAATTTGGGGGAAGTGCAAGTGGGAAAACAACCGTATTTCCTTGCTCAGAGAGGGGAAAAAAGGGTTGGAATCAAAGCCTCGGCTTTGCTGGGCTTTGCTTTGTTCTGTGGCCCTGCTTTCCCTCCCGAGCTATCAGATGCTGTCCCCCGAGGCCGCTGGCAGCTGCTCAGGGGGCTCCGTGTGACCATTGTGTCTGCACAGATGGACACACGGACAGACAGACAGAGCAGCCGCAGGCTCAGCGCTCCCGGGGCAGCCCCAAGCCCAGCCTCGGGCTGCGGGAGGGGGATTTCGCATCCTTTCCAGCACAGTCCCAGGGGTCAAGGACTGCGGGGAAGCGTGAGCTGTTGTAGTAGGAAAACAGGAAGCGCTGGTGGCAGGAATTCGTGTCATTTAGCGTTTCACATCCCAGGGAGGTGTGGGCCCGGGGATGGTTGCATCACCCTGCTGGAGGCTGGAGCAGCCGCACACTGGGTGTCCCTGTCCCTCCTGCTTTAGCTCTAGGGTGACACGGGGTGTGCCATCCCTCCATCCATCTCTAGGTGAGTCAGGGCACTCTGGATGCTGCCAGGGAATGGGTTAGGATGCTGCCGTGATGGCTGGATCCAGCAGGACAGCCCGTGCTACCCGTGCTCAAGCATCTGCAAAAATCTGCCCAAAATCATCGGCCAAAAGTGCCGAGTGGCCCTTGAATAAACCTCGCTGGTGTTCCCGGGGAAACAATGCTGCTTGCAGTGTTTGGGGCTGGAAGAGTGTCCTGGAGAGCCTGGGAGCCCTTGGAAACTTGGGATTTCTATAAAGACAGAGAGGCAGCTGGGAAGGGGGAATGGACATTTGGTGAGGAAGGGTTCTGTCCATCTCCAGGTTGTGTCACAAGTGCTTCTGCTGACCCACAGGGACTGCAGCTTCTTGTGCCAGATCCAGGTGAGCTGGAAAGGGCTGTGCAGGACCTTTGGGGGCTCCTGGTTGTGGCTTGCACCCTCCCTATGTGCACACACGGGCACATGCACCCACACCCCGCTCCCGGCCCCGCTCGCCCCGGCTCCCGTTTCCTCCCCGGGGCAGCCGCAGCGGGCGGGATCGGTGATTTATTAATGAAGCAGAGGGACTGTGCTGCTGGGGTGTGCCAGGCGGAAATGTCTGCTCCGAGAGATTGGATAACCCTCTGGCCTGCTTCCCTTCGCAGCCTTCAAACGGCCGCGGCTCCCAGAAGCACCATATCCTTTTCCTCCCCCTACCAGCTCCCTCCCTCCCTCCCTCCCTGGCTGCAGTTTGGTGTCTGATCATTTTTTTTTGTCACAGGATCATTTTTTGGGTTGTTTGGTTGCTGCAAGATTGGTAACTGGTTCGTTATAATCGATGGAGATAATAGGTATTGCATTCCAGTTGTTCTAGGAATAAAGCTGTGTTTAACTCAGGAACTCCAGAAGTAAACAGCCAGGGAAGAACTGGCTTGGGGAGGAATTGCTCGTGGGCTGAAACCTTTCCTGGGAAAACTGCAGCCTGGAGCAAATATTTATGGCTGATCCATAAACAGCCGTGCAGGAGGTTTTATAGCAGGAGCCACGGGCCATCCACGTCCTGCTGACAGCAGGAGGATCTGGGCTGGGAACACCAGGACCTGTCTGCAAGGTGCTGACAGTCATAGAATCCCAGAATGGTTTGGGTTAGAAGGACCTTAAATCTCTTCCATTCCACCCCCTGCCATGAGCAGAGACCCTTTCCACTATCCCAGGTTGCTCCAAGCCCTGTCCAACCTGGCCTTGGGCACTTCCAGGAATGGGCAACCAGTGCCAGGACCTCCCCACCCTCACAGGAAAGAACTTCTCCCTAATATTTAATCTGAATCTCTCCTATTTTAGTTTAACACCATTCCCCCTTGCCCTATCTCTGCCTGGCTGTGATTCCAGGCATGGAAAGCTGTGCAGTGTCCAGGTGTAACCCCGGGCCTCGGAGCGTGGCAGGAATGTGTGTGCTCCCTCACGCACTCGTGCAGCTCCTGCATCCCGTGGCTGCTCCTGCCCCCCGCCGTCAGCACAAACTGCTTCCAGGAAACGGGCTGGGAGAGGAAACAAGCACTAATGAAGAATCCCTCGGTGAAAAATGTGTTTCTACAGCCATTAGATTATTTTGTCCTTGAGAAGCAGGGGAGGAGATAACGAAGCAGCCTCGCTGCATTCCAGCCTTGGCTTTGGGGACACTGGTGCTGTGCTGTGCTGTGCAAGGGCCCTCTCTGGGGCTGCCACATCTCCCCCCTTGCCCCACACTGCTGTGGGGGTGAAAACATCAGGGCGACAGCATCCAAAGAGCCAAACCCAGAGCCCTCTTTTGAGAAGGGACCTGGGGAAAAATACAGCCTAATTCAAGGGGTGGGAGTGCTCCCTGCTGTGAGATCAGTAGGGCTCCTGTGGGGTTTGTGCCAGGGACAGCAGTGCCTGGGGGTTACCCCGAGCTGGCTCAGGGGGCACCACATAGGGACAGGCGAGGAGCAGGGGCTGCCACAGCCATGAAATGTCCTGTGAGCACCTGCCAGGACAGGCTCAGGCATCTAATGAGGCTGGAGGGGAACTGTGCCATCCCAGACAGCCCCGAGGAGCGTGTGGAACGCTGGGTCTGCTGGCTCTGGGGCTGCCCTGAGTTCCTGAGTGGGCTGTTTTCCGTGAGCTCCCAAAAGCCTTTCATCTCCTGCACTCGGGAGTGACTCAGGCCAGGAAATCGGGCGATGTGGCCATTCAATTCCATGTCGGGATGCCTTGCATGTCCTCCCACGACAGCTCCCAGCCCAGGGCTGCCGATCACTCCACACCCCGGGGCGCTGGAGCATCCACATCCCCGCGGGTGCTGCGGTGGGCAGCGCGGCCTCTCGGCATCCCGTGGGCGGCCAGCGGCAGTGACATTCCTTTGGAGATGGGACGTTTGTGCTCAGGAAGGCCTGAAAAAAGCCAGGGACAAAGGGGGGAAGTGATGGTGGCTGCGTCTGGAGTTATCTCGCTGCCGCACTCGCGGGGGCCGCCGAGTGACAGCGCTGCTCTGTGTCGCTGCGGAGGGGCAGGAAACACTCATCTCCTCCTCTCCTCATCTCCCTTCCTGCTGCCCGGGCAGGGGGATGGAGCCCAGAGCCCTTCCTGGGGGTGCCCAGCATCGGCGGGCACTGCTGAGGCACAGTTGTGCCAGCCCACCCTAAATTCCCTCAGCCAAAGCCCTGCAGCCGTGTGGGCTTCTCCCACGGGGCAGCATCGGAGCATCAGTACCTTGTACCCAAACCAGTTTGTTCCAGCAGGTGGGAAACTGGGGAGACAGCTCTAAACAGCCTGGGGAACCCCAAACCAGCCTCTTTCCACCGTTTCCTCACTCTGTCAGTGCGTTTGAATTGGGTAATCCCTCTGATTTGGCTCCTCAGCTTGTGAGGGGAGCTGTGGGGTGGCAGCACTGGTGGGAAAAGGCAGGGAATGGCACGTGGTGGCCGTGGGAGCCCGGGACAGGGGCCACACCAGCCTGGCCATGCAGGAAGGGCAGGAGAAAATGCAGCCCCACTGCTGCAGCCCGGGGAGGGCATCCCCCAGCACAGCCATAGCTCAGGGTGCAGGGCCATTTTGTGCACTCCCCTCAAATGGGAAGTGAAAGAGGAGCAGTGAAAGGATGTTTGGCTCAACCCTGTCTGCTTTGGAGTATCCTGTGGTGAAATGTTGCTTTACAGCTTCTTCCAGAGCCTGCCCTGCTCTGGATGCCAGCAATGCACCTGGGACTGCAGCAGGAACAAAGGAATCTGTTTGCCCTCCCTCTAGGGGTGGAAGAATTACACCAATATTTTCGGTTGGAAGGACTAGATTTTCCACCGTGGAAAAAAAATAAGAGTGGTTTTCTTTGTGCTAATAATATTTAGCACTTCTCGAGCCAAAACCAGCCCCAGAGGCATTGGCTGGACTGAGCTCTGGCTTGTCCTGCTCAGGATGCACAGTCTGGTGTCACAGGGCTCTCAGTGGGCTGGCAGTGAGGAGTTCTCCTGCCCGTGTGTTCAGAGCTGTGCACAAACCCCAGGTGCTGCCGTGGAGACCCGAAGGAAGGAGTTTATACAGCACAACAATGACAGGAATCTGGTTTATCAGCAGAGCTGATCGAACGCTGCCAGGCTGTCCTGGAGTTTAACATGCATTTCTGCTTCTGTCAAACTCGGGGGTTTTACAGCTCCCTTGTCAACCAGGGGGGTGTTTGAGCTCCTTTGGCAGGGATTTCAGGGGCTCCTTTTTGGGGGGCAATAGCCAGGCCCTGTTCTCAGGCTGTGAAAACGACATTGCTGGAGAATCTGCTTTTCTTTTCAGATCATTTTTTAATTATTGCAACCACAGAGGCTTCCACAGCCACTCACAGATTTGAAAATGTGGGTGGTGGGGTTTCAGTGACTTTTAGATGCCAGAGAGGTGCCATAATTCAGATCTGAAATGGAGACACTCCTGGGGCACAAACACCTTTAATCCCGCTGTGCCCAGAGATGGGCTCTGATTTCCTTCACTGCTCCCACATCCTGGATGGAACCACCTCTCTCCCAGCTGGTGGCAGCTCCCTGTGCTGGAAATGTCACAGCAGCTGGCTGCAGACCTGCCCCAGCCTCTGAGCTGAAAAGTTCTGCACTAATAACAGACTTTTCTAGGGCCAAGTTCCTAAAGTCCAGCAAAAACAGGGCTTTGTCATGGAAATGCTGAGATGACATTAATGGCAGTGTCCTGAACGCAACTCTAATTAAAGAGAGGAAGGAGAACTGAAGCAGGATGTCCTGTTTGGCTGCCCAGGATGGAAAGCCTGTCACAAATAAAGGGCATTCTCGTGCTTTGTCTCCGTCCCTCTGCACGAGGCTTTCCTAGATTCTGCAAACGCTCGTTTTCTTATCTCCCCTGGATTCTTGTTTCTTTTCTTTTGAAAGAGCTCCTCACAAGGATGTTTTTTCTCTCTGCCCACAGAGCTCTCCAAGTTACAGACCAAATAAATGTCATCTCGAACACAGAGTGAATGTGCTTTTTATCCCTTGGACAAATTCACTCGGGCACGATTGGCTCTGTGCAAATAAACTTTCCTATTAACGTTGCAGAAAAAGCTCTGGCGAGTGAGCAGGGGCAGGAAAATCAGAGCTGGGAGTACGATGGCAAATGTTTCCTTTGGAAAACAGGCTTTCCATGGAATTAGCCCAGGGTATGTCACAACCAATCTCTGAGCTGCTTCCTACGATAGAAAAATAAGTCAAAATCAAAACAGAGCAAAAAAAAAAAAGAAAAGAAAAGGAATTCAGGAGTAACAGGCCAGGGATTTTGCTCGCTGGGTGCCACAGGAATCCCTGTCCAACCAATTTCTGTGCTCATACAGGACCTGCTGAGTGCTGCTGGCTTTGTATGTGGGACTCATCTCAGCAAAGCTCTGGTTTAAGGCTGACACCTGAGCTCAAAGCAGTGTCCCAGCAGCGCTGTCCTGCAAATCCAGCATTAAAAACCTGGTATGTTTATGGAAAATAAGACAGTCCAACCTGAACTGTTCATCTGAGCAGCAGGAGGAACTGGGCACGTGATGAGGTCCTGCTCCAATGGCTCCATTTCTCAGGCTGATCCAGAGATTATCGCTCCTGCTGGGACATTGGTGCTGCCCTGCCCGTTTCCTCGGAGCACAGACCCTCTCTGGGCTGCTGCCAGGGAAGCAGCAGCTCCAGGGCTGCTCTGCAGCCTGGATTTCTATGAATAAAACAGCTGAAGGCTCCCCACTGGGCTGGCACAGCCTCCAGCAGCATCCCTGAGCCCTGCATCCTCCAGGAGCAGAAGGAAAGTGATCTGCTGTAAATTAAAGTTGGGTCATTCCCAGGATTTCTTCTAGGCAAGTTTATCCTCTTTTTGGGGCACTCAGGGGACACTTGGGGCAGAAATCCCAATGTCTGCTCAGCCCTTTTTGGGATTGGCTCTGCTGCTTCTGGTGGGCACATCAAGGGCTGGGGAGGGAATGAGCCTATTCCAGCCCCCAGGGAACTTGTCAGCCCCACAGGTGATGTGGGGCTTGGGGTTCCAGCTCTGCCACTATTCCTGGCCTTGCACAAGCCCTCAGAACCCTGCCACAATCTGCCCTGCCTCAAGGAGAGCCTGCCTGGTCCCACCACTGCAGGGCTTGTCCCTCCAGCCTGGCCTGGAATCCCAAACCCAGTGCTGTGACTCTGCCAAGCCCTGAGAGGAACAAAAACCCCTCGTGGTACCCAGCCCCACACACCCAGCTGGGCTCTCCTGGACTTTGTGCCTTTCCAGTGCTGCTCTGCAGCTCCTGCTGGGAGGGTGCATTCCTGAGGAGCTGTGTACACATGTCCTGCCTGCCTGGCACGGCCCCGGAGCCTGTCCCCACCCTGGCAGCACCACGGGGAACTGCTGCTGTCACGGGCACTGGGGGAAAGTTTAGGCTCCTCATTTTTGCAGGTTAATGAATTACCTTTATGCATCAAGGTGGGAGGTGCAGTCCATGCACGCTCCATGCTGGGAGCTCAAGAGGAACAGGAATAAGGACAGGAATCCATGGGGCTGGCAAACTGCCGTGAGTTTGGTGTAATCCTCCCTTTCTCCACACACCTCTACTGATGCTGTCCTGCTCCCATCCCGGGCTGGACGTGGGGATGGGCTCCCAGCTGGGCTCCCTTGGTGTAACAGACCCATAAGAAGGACCTGAAACCTCACTCAAGCTTCAGCTGGGGGGAATTTGGTCAGGAAGTTTTGGTAGTAAAACCATGTGAGGAGCCAAAGGGTAAAAGCATGTGCGGAGCTGGAAGTGGTGAGGGAGCGAAGCTGCTGCACGGGGCTGGAGGTGACACCATTTCCTCAGGCACTGAGTCATCCCAGCACTGCCAGATGCACCTTTGCCCAGTGCCAGGCTCTGCAGACGTCTGACCTTAGCAGAGGTGATGCCTGACCCCTTTGGGACTGATCATGTTTGTCCCTCTGGGTCTCTGTTGGCTCTGGATTGTCCCTCTGAGTGCTGCATCCCTCCAGCTGCACTCACTGAGGACGGACATCTTCAGAAAAGAAAAGTGGATACCTGCCAAAATATATTTGGAGATCCACAGCTTTAGTGCTGAGAGGTGATTTCATCCCAGCTCAGCTGGGAGGTGTCCGTGAAGTGCTGGCAGGAGGGGCACCGGCTCCGCTGAGCCCCTGGGCAGGTGGCAAAGCTGCTGAGATAAAACCAGGAGAGAGGCAAAGAGAGAGCACAAAGTGATCAATTTAACCATGAGGCCACATCCATCCTTCCTGCAGTGATCACAGAGCAGCTCCTCCCGGGAGAAATTTGGCCCAATTAGTCTGATTAGTTTCTCTCCTGCCAGCACTCCCTGACATTTGCTGCTGACGCTGCCCAGCCGCGGCTTCACGCTCCGAGCAAATATTTTCCTTGGATGGGAGGAAAACTGCTCTGAGGAGCTGGTGTGTGGGAACCCAAAGGGGAGCTGGATCCCCTGTGCTCCCTCGGGGCCCTGGTCATTACCTGCAGGCCTGGAGGGAAGCGATGCTGTGGCTGCAGGATGCAGGGTGGGAGCTGCTGGCCTGGGCTCTGGCTGGGGCAGAACCCCTCAGGCAGGTTTGTGCCTGGGGTTTGGCACAGGTCTGCCTGATGTGTGCAAAGGAGGGAAGGGTGATGAGTCCCTCTTTTCCCAGGATTGCTCTGACAAGAGCTGGGAACCATGGGGAAGTCTCAGCCTGTGGCACTCACCATCATCCTGGAGTGCTTAACTCCCGTGGAGATGCTCAAATATCCTAACAAGGCTCAACCTCGGTGTGCCAGAGAAGCTTGTGTTGGAAATGTGGCTTGGATGGGGGGGAGAAAGAAATACAGAGACAAACTGTGGATGTTTAAGGCCCACTAAATGGAGGGTAGTGCTGAGGACTGAGATGGTTTGGGTGAGACCACACAGATAAAGTTTTGACGCTCAGTCAAGCCCCTGAGACCTCGGTGCACATCCTCTTCCCAGAGAAGCTCAGAGAGGGTTTAGAAAGGGACCAAAATGGAGCCAGTGTGAGGTGCTGGCCACGTAACAGGCTGAGTCAATGCCCTGCCTGCTTGCACACACATCTGTAAAGGAGATTTTGGGGGAGCAAGGCAAGGGGATCCTCTAAATCCCATCCACCGAGTCTCATCCACCCCACCAACATGGGCAATGCTGGGGAGGGACCACGAGAAAAACGACAGAGATTTTTCATAGACACTCAGGGCCTGTCCCTGGTGGGCAGGAACTGCTGACAGGTTTGGGAGCCGCCCTTCACCTGGGATAAGTAAGAGGGGAGCAGCCGCAGCCGCGTCCGCAGTCGCCGAAGGACGACGCGAGCGGCCCCGGGAGCCCTTTGTCAGGAAAAAGCCTTTATGACTATATTTGTGCAGGCAGCTCTGAAGGCTCAGACCTTTATTCTTTGAGGCTTTTAAACTAAAGGTCATTTTTCTCTTCCCTTCCAGAGGGGAGGGGAAAAAAAAAAAAAGAGAAAAAAAAAAAAGAGAGAAAAAAAAAGTGAATTCCTCTTGACGCAGATCCCCTTCCCCTCTGGATGGGAGTTCAATTGTTCTCGCAAGCAAACTCCAAATCTGCCCCTCGCATTCACTTCCTTTTTCCTGCCCGAAAGGAAACAGAGATTTCTGACTGTGTGAACTGGTCCTTTATTTAAGGATACAAGAAAATAGCTAAATGCTAATTCAGTGTGGATCTATGCACTTTAGCATGCGGCCCGGCAGAACAAAAGAAAGAGAAACATGTCCCCGCCCTTCCCAGTTGAATTGTAAACTGCCCACTGGTTTGAGTATAATGGGTATTTATGAAAGTTATCCTAAAACATTTACTCGAGTCCAATGCAAACCCAGACCCTTCAGCCAGGAAGTTTTTAGCTACCAAAAATAATCACCAGGCCCTGGCTAATATTTTTAACGACCGTGCGTTCTTGGGAATTTCCTCTTCCCTCCATGGAGATAAGTGATTAAACAAAATAAAGGCAGTGGCCATTTTGATAGACTGCAACGTGTCAGAGAGGAGAAATACCAACAGTTCTTTTTTTTTTTTTTTAATCTTTTTCCTAAGTCCTGACTTCTGCATTCACTGTCTGACTTTTAGGCTGAATTCCACTTCTCTGTTACGCTGCTGAAATCCAGCAAAGTCAGCAGAAAAGCCCTGAAAGTTTCCTGGGTAGGGCTTTTAAGCCAAGGTATTAAATCCACTAATGGGAGACACTTATCTCTTGCACGCCTTATTAATTTCATAGAAAGGACACGGAGCTCTGCTCAGCTGGTGTTATTTGGCTGGGTCATTTCTGTGGAACACCATCAGTGCAACGTCCTGTCCATCCTTCAGGTCTTCTCCATGGAGACCTCCTCTGGGTGTTGTCCCACACAAGGAGATCAGAACCAGCCCTTGGAGTGGGTTTTTTCCCATGCATGGGGTTTTTTTCAAGGTAGAAAACTTTTACTCAGTTGCAGGTGTTTTGTTCTGCCACTGGGAAGATTTAAAATGTCCATTTTTGTTGTCCACAGTGACCAGTTAAGAGCTGCTGGGAGAGAGATTGTTGGCTGCAGGCAGGGAAGAGGAGGAGGAGGGTTCAGCCCTCAGGACTCTGCTGAGGATGGAATAACCCAGAAGTCACCTTTACAAGGACACGGAGTGACAGGATAAGGAGGAGTAGCTTTAAGCTGAAAAAGGGGAGATTTTGATTAGATACTGGGAAGGAATGGTTCCCTGTGAGGGTGGGCAGGCCCTGGCACAGGGTGCCCAGAGCAGCTGTGGCTGCCCCTGGATCCCTGGAAGTGCCCAAGGCCAGGCTGGATGGGGCTTGGAGCAACCTGGGATAGTGGAAAGGGTCCCTGTTATGGCAGGGGGTGAAATTGGATTTCCTTTAAGCTCTTTTCCAACCCAAATCAGTCTGGGATTCCATGAAATAAAGGGCAGGTCTGTGGGAATCCTTACCTGATTCATCATTTGGTGTTACTTTGGGCAGAGAATTCAAGATGTGCGTGTTGGATCCTTGCTGAGAGCAAGACTCTGCATTTAGGATTTGGATTCTGTTGTCAAAGAATAGTAAAAATAAAAGAATGATTGTAAATGCATCCACAGAGATGTCCCTGGTGCGAGAAAGGGGCAGCTAGATTAACAGAGTAATTTTTGCAGTGGAAAACATTTTCCCATCTTTCTGTGGTGGTGGGAGCTGGCTCCAAGGCTGACATCAGGGGTGTGCAAGGACCACATCTCCTCACACCTCAGGGAAATTGGGGGGAATGGGCAGGATTCCCAGCCCAGCAACAAGCCCAGGTGCCTGTTTTGGTCTGTGATAACTTTTCTCCACCAGAGAGTTCTACACAGAACCCCTGCAGTGCAGAGCTGACCCATCCCGTGTGTGTCTTTCCATTGCACTCGGGTTCCTCAAAGATAGAGCCTTGCTCAAATATTTTCTGAGTGCCTGAATCCTCTCAGCAGCCAGGGGAGTATCTGTGAGCGATACAAGCAGCTCCCCCAGGACAGCACTGAAACCTTATCTGGCCCCAAAGGGCAGATAACAGAGCCCTTTACCACACTGGCTCAGCCAAAGAGAGGCTCTGGGCTTCTTCCCACCTCTGTCCTCCCTGCAATCACAGCAGCAGCAGCAGCGAGGTCCCCACCTTGGGGTCCCAGTGCTGCAGAGCAGGAGAGTTTCCCCCCTCCACAGCCTTTGCTGCCCGTGTTCAAGGCACCAACTTGCACAAGATTAAATCCCTGCTCCCCGTCTCCCTCACTTTCTGCTCTTATCAGGCTTTCCTTGAGCTCTGTCAGGAGTGAGAGGGGAGGTTGAGCCCTTAGTCTGGCTCAGAGGAAGCACCCCAAGGGCTGTGTGTCACTCTGCCCACGTTGGGTCCCTCCCAGAGCGGCCCCAAGATGCCACTGAAGCACCCACACCTGCACCCCCAGCTGTAAAAAGGGATTAGGACCAACTCCTTGAGCAATATGATGTTAAATATCTAATTAGCAATTTGCTAGCAATTAGCTTTGCTGTTAACGAGCAGCTACATGTAACAACGGGAGGGAGAGGAGACCTTACGGATGTCAGAGGCCTTGGAAAATGTCTTTATTGAAGGAGACTTGCAGGAGGAACAAGAGACCTGCACACAGAGAGGGGCTGCTCTGCTCTGGGGAGTCCCACTGCCACCGTGGGCTACACAGGAGGTCACCTTGGGGTGGGCTGGGGAGCTTCCAGGGGGCTGCAGCCTCAGTGGAGATGCCAGCAGCAGGTTTGGGGACAATGGGAGGTGCAGGCAGAGGTGTGGGCACGGCTGGCATGGCTGGGTGTGTGGCACCAACACCCTCTGGCTCACTCCCTCCTTCCCTCTCGCCCTGTAACTGAGCCCTGGCTGCCTCCCAGGTTTTCCCCCAGCACCGACTTCCTTGGGAGGACAAGATGAAGTGTCACAATTTCAGATTTAAACCCCTCCATTCACCTGGCCCCTGCTGACCACTTCCCACTGCAGCAGCCACTGCTCAGGGCTCCAGACCCTGAGTAAACAGGAAGAGTTTTCCACACATCCCATGTCACTCCCGTGGCTCTCCTGCAGTCCTGCTCCGTGCCTGGCTCTGCATGTGCCCAGGTGGGTGATGCCCCCGTTGTGCCCTGTGACCTGCATTCATCCCGGGACAGACGGCACAGGGCCAGGCAGGCCTTGTTGCAGCTGATAAAATTTGGGTGCAGAGTTTTGGGGAGAGTTCTGGAGCTGTTGTGCATTGCAGGGCTGAGCCTGTGTGTGCTGCTGATGGTGAGGAGAGCTCTCAACCCTGGAGCTGAGATCCCTCATCCCACAAGTGTCACAAGCCATCCGTGGGACCCCTGTGCCTTTCCACAGGGAGCTGCTGCTTAAAACCCATCCCTGAGAGGAAAAGAGGGAGATTGAGCCTCCCTGCAGTTCATGTGAGCACCCAGGCACAGGTTTTCACCTCGGGGAGATTCCCCTGGACAGCTGTGCTCACAGATTCCCTCAGCTGGGACTGCCTGTGTGCTGGGGACACACACACGGGGTGCACCATCACCTGCTGCTGGGGAGGAGATGGGCAGCCTCTAAAACCCTCTCTGCCAAGGAAAACAAGATGGGGGCTTTCTTTAGCCATGCATTTATATAAATAAACACAGGAATATTTCACAGCTCCCGGGGGATTTGCCCAGAGCACTGTTCTGCTGAATGAGGGTGGGAGTAATTCCGTGCTCCCCGTGAGCCTGCGCAGGAGCTGCCGGCACGAGCTGGGGACACGGCTCTGCTCCAGGGGAGCCCCAGGTGGCACAGGGCCCTAAATCCATGCCAGCAGAAGCCACAGGCTGCTGTGGGGTCTGGAGAGTTGAAAAATAATTGCTGCTGCCACAGCCCTCGTGCTCCAAGATGCCTCTGTTTTCAGCCTGGATTGAAGGACTGAAATCCCATTAAAAACTGTATTGTTCCTGCTTTGGTTGCCCAGAACTGAGGTCACACACACACAGAGATTAAATTTGAAATCCAATCAGTTTTGCACCAGAATGGGCTTGAAAATTAGGGTATGCAGGGCAATTGCTTCCACACTTCTCTGCTGCCTGGCCCTGAAGAGAGCGCCTTTGTCAGGTGATGTCCTGCAGGTTTAGTGGCCCAAACCATGCACCTCTCTCTTTCCCAGCACAGGCACATTGTGACAGGGGTGACAACAACCTGACTGAGCACAGTCTTGCAACCCAAATTTCAGAGGGTCACAAATACCCCAGAAGGTGCTCCATTGGTGGTCCATGTCAACATGGCCCCTCTTGGGGAGGTGGCCACCAGCCCTGCCATGCCTGGCACAGGTCTCTGGTGCTGTGGGGGTCCCCAGTGTCCCCCTTTGAACGGGAAGGAGAGGTGGCTGCAGTGGGAGCTGCCAAAATGTGTACCCCGGTGAGGCAGGAGGGTGGCGGGTCCCACCCATCTCGGGCCTGGTGCGAGGTTCAGGAGGGAGCCTGGGCGAGCAGCCCTGTCCCTCCCCGTGTCCCCAGGGTCTCGTGGCTGCCTCCTCTCCGTGTCAGCCCCCCGTGTGTGTCCCTGGTGGGCTCGGTGTGGGGGTCCCGCCCCGTGGCCCCCTCTCCCCCTC
This sequence comes from Lanius collurio, assembly GCA_020086605.1. Classification (NCBI taxonomy): domain Eukaryota; kingdom Metazoa; phylum Chordata; class Aves; order Passeriformes; family Laniidae; genus Lanius; species Lanius collurio. Next base: position 5,854,701 of record JACBWW010000035.1, on the reverse strand, counting down.
GGGGCGGCCGTGTTTGTTCTCCTCGCGGCGCCCGTTATCAGCTCACAACACACACAGGAAGTCCTGTCTGGGATTGTCCATCCCCGGCCTGATTTATACAGGAAGAAAAGCATAAAAAGCCGCCCTTCCACCTCAGCAGCCACCTCCTGCCTGTGTGCGGCCGCCGGCCGGCCATGCCGGGGCCACTGGGATGGTGCCCGGGGCTGCTGGACCCGGGGTGGCCGGGCAGGGATGGCCATGGAGAGCCACCAGGGGCTGCTCCCAGCACGGTGGGGACAGCGGGGCACTCAAGGTACCAGAGAGCCGCAGCGGGGAGGGATGGGATGGGATGGGATGGGATGGGATGGGATGGGATGGGATGGGATGGGATGGGATGGGATGGGATGGGATGGGATGGGATGGGGAGCTGGCACTGAGGGCATTCGGAGCGCATCCTTGCGAGCTCTGAGTGGGTTTTGCCCCTCCTCGTGCTGGTGGGAGCCTTGGGGATGGTTGAACACTCAGCACGGAGTGGGCAGGGATGTAAAGCATCCCTTGGAGCACCCAGGGGTGTGTGAGGCAGCCTCCACCTGCTCCCAGAGAGGCTGGATCTGCTGAGCAGAGTCTCCAGCTTGGCTTTGCCCTGAGCAGAGCCCAGCCTCCAGCACTGTTATTTTTAAGTCACCCCACTGGCACTCGGGCTGTTTTCGTGGGGAGGAGAAGCCAGTGGGTAAATTTTACCTCCAGTGCATGCAGAGGCTGTAAACACTTGCAGGAATTCCTGTGAGATAGCTGGAAATTCTTAGCTAATCTCTTTTCTTCCTGTAACTCCCTCCCTTTTCCCTCTGCCTGCTCTCTGGATACCTCTGATCCATCCCTATCCTCCCCCCTGTGCTCCCAGCCCTCTGCTCTCCTCACCGTGCTGCCCAGTTCAGCTCCAGCCCCGGGTGGGATGTGGGGCAGGACCAGGGATGTGGGCAGGGACTGTCCTGGCTGTCTCACCAAGGCTTGTCCTGACTAACAGCCGAGCCTGGGTCAGGCTGGGTGTGCCCACCAGGAGCTCAGCAGAGCCCCCCGGATTTATAACCACAGAGCTGGGTGGTTTTCATGCTGTTTTCTTGTGGGTCCTGCTGTCCTGATCTGTGACATTGCACAGTGCAGGCAGGAGGCTTTCCAGGGTGTTTTGGGATAAAGGAATAGCTGGGATACCCAGGCACTGTCTGGCTGTGCAGGAATATGGAGCAGAACCATGCCCATGAAGGGCTCTCGGTAGAAATAACCCAGCACATTTTTTCCCAGGGTCCAACATTCATGGAATGAACTCACTGAGCAGAGACTCAATCACAGAAAGAAACAACAAGGCTTTGTCAGTGATTAAATTAATTTCAAGCTGGATTGGGAAGGTCTGGCAGTGCTTGGGAGGCTGTGGAAGGCCGTTGTGGCTGGAGCTGGAGCATCCTCACAAATCCACCTCTGGGCAGCAGTGGAAAACACGGATCTGCCCCGGCAGATTCTCACTCTGCCGATGGAGCTACTCCCCCCTCTCTGCCGTTCCACTACCCCGAGTTTCCCTGGAGGTAAGGAAGAGAAATTGAATCTGCTCCGGAGGCTCATTTGAGCCCTTTCCCAGGCTCTGCTGCTGCAGATGGGGCTGGCCCGGGACAGGCAGATTTACAAACTGCAACAAATTGGGGTAAACGAGCCTGCCCCAGAGTCCCAGCAGCAGCAGGAGGGCTGGGAGAAACACCGGGGAAGGGGTCCCAGAGCAGGCAGGGAAACAAAAGTGTCTCTGCAAGGAGAAGGGGGGGATCAGAACTGTTCTTCCCTCTCTCCCAAAGTGAGCCACCAGATCCCCGTTCTGCCCACAACTTAGGGCAAGGTCCTGGAGCTGGAGATTTTCTCCTGGAAGAGGGGGATAATCAGAGAAAAAATTCCTTGTGTGAAAGGCTCTCTGCTGAGCTGTTCCCAGGAATGGTGAAGGGGCTGAGCCGTCCTGCAGCTCCCAGCTATCCCACCACACTTCCCTTGTGCTGATTCACTGGGAAAGTGGGATGGGGGACCACTGCAAATGTTTTGGCAGGGAAATTTCACAGAAAGTCGCAAAATTCAGTTTATTCCTAGGTGGAATGAGTCATTTCCCAGTTTTTATGCTGCAGCCATTGCTGCCGCCTCTACATGTAAATAAAAATTAAAGTGTGCATGTAAGGGAAAATAAAGCTGGCTGTGGGATGGTGCCCTGTTCCTGCATTTGCTTTTGCACAGCTCCAGCTCCACTGCTGGCTGTCCCCATGGGCACCTGAAGTCATAACTCACTGGTCCTGAGACAATTAATGCTTGTGAAGTCCTTACTCAGGCCAAAAAATCCCCAAAACCCTTTGTGGGGCTCAGGTCTCGGTTTTAATATGCAGAGTCCTGAGCCACTGGTGACAGCAGAGCGAGAGTTATGGGTCCTTTCCTTGGTTTGACCTGGTTTTATCCCACTGCCATCAGTGGACTCCTCTAGATTTCCACTGAGATAAGTGGTGTGCAGCTGACGCAGCTGAGAACAATATGGGCCAGAGCAGAATAGTGGGAGGTCATTTTCCTCACAGAGCTCTGCAGAATAGGGGCTGCTCCAAAGCTGAAGCTGAAGTGTAAAGTTTACAAACAGCCTCATGAACAGCCTGAGCAGAAGAGAATTTGTCCCAGAACAGCAAAAGCCATTCCTATCTTTTTTTTCTTTTTTTTTGTTTGTTGAGACGCACCAAAAATTCCCTCTTGCTTTAGCGAGTGCTTCCAGTTCTGTGCCAGACCCCCACGGAGAGCCCATTGTGTGCCACAGGTATGGGGTCAGCCATGGCTTGTGGGGAGCTGAAAAGTTTTGCATCTGTATGTGTGTCCCTGTCCTGCCTGTGTCCCCATCCGTCTGTCACTCCAGCACCTCCCAGTTTGTGTGCCCGGGCACGTCCTGATTTCTGTGAGGGGCTGGAAGTGCTGCTCTCTTCAGAGCAGGTTCCTGATGTAGGACTTCAGTGCTCATCAATTAATTCTCCTCTGTTAATCTTTCCTTTTTCGTGCCCCCAGCCCCAGGTACCTCACACCCTCCAAACAGGGAAGTGCTCCCAGCCCTCAGCTCCAGCCCTCAATCCACCACGGATGCTCTCAGGGGGATTTTGGATGCCTGGGCAGGTGCAGTGGGCTTGGCAGGCTCTAGGAAATAGGGAGGTGGGTGAAAATGTCACCTGCAGAGCCAGCCTGGTGCTCAGCCTGAGACTTGCTCCAGGCCAGCACTCACCTTCCTTCCCAGCTCATGCTGGTGGTAAAACCAGTGGGAGACAAGGAGCTTTTGACATTGTTAAATCTAAGAGGGAGGTTGGGATGAAACTTTTCTCTCCTGGCCTGGGGACAAGCATTAATATTAGATGTTGTGGGAGTGAACTTCTGGTGTGCAAGGGAGAAAGCTGTGGGGGGAAAATGTAAAACATCGGACAAAGGAGGACTTCTAATTCAGGCGGCCGTGCAGGCAGGAGTCAAAATCCCCTGCTGCCTTTGTCAGGAGCTCATCACAATGACATTAACAGTGCCAACAGATCTGATCTTCCCCCACTCTGAACTGGCATAACTCCTCTGCTTCCAAGGGAACTTTGCCAGGCCTTGTCCTGGGGGATTTCCCTCCCAGCATAATGAATATTAGCACAGAAGACACAGAACCCTCGCTGAGAGGGGAGGATTAAATGCACTTTTAAAGGGCTGTATGCAGTCCTTTAGCAGCTGACACGGGCACTTGCTTGAGCAAAGATTTGACCCAATAAATGGAACTAGAAAGGAAACATTCTGCAATTAAAATACCAGCAGAATTTTAAAATGCTCAGTGCACTTAGGGAGGAGCTGCCTATGGCTGAGGAGGCTCCAGTGGAGCCCCCAGAAGGAGCGTGCTTGGTCCTGTGCTGGGCAGTGGTGTCCTGTGAGGAGCTGAAGGATGAGTCCATCCTCTTCCTCACCATCAAATTCACACTTGGAATCCCAGGGATTCATGCAAATGTTTCCTGGGCTGTGAGGGATGTTTGTCCTCAAATGAGGGTAAATGGTAAAACATGGTGTGATGGTAAAATAGAGTGTTGGGAAACAGCAGATGGGACCACAAATCAGGGAGGTGAGCTTGGATACACCTGGGAGAGTGTGCCAGATGTACCTTGTTCTCCTGGGCTCTTGGAAAATCCCAGCCCTGAGCATTGGCAAAAGTGCTGGAGGGGATTGATCCTGTCCAGCAAATCCCTTCTGCTCTGCTCAGCCCCTGCTCGTCCCCCAACTTGCTCAGCCCTAAAAGGTGCAAAGGCACCGTGGGTCTGCCTGGATTCCCACTGGGATCACAGCAAGGTGAGGGAGGTCCAGGGCCATAGGAGGCTCCTAAAACACCCCCTGTGGGATGGGGCTGGATTTCCTCATGCCCTGCCACGGGTGTGACAGTGTCTGTGCCTCTCTGGCACACCAGCAGTGTGAGCACAGTGCCAGAGCCACAGGGACTCTGCGGCCACCACCCTGCTCTCATCCTCCACCCCGCTCTGTGGGATCTCTGGGAGTGTCCAGGGAACCCCAGGTCCATCGTGGGCAAGGGCTGGGTCACTGCTCTCTGCCTGCCTGACAAAGGGAGTGTGACACTGGGCTGCTTCTGTCCTCACAGAAAGAAACCACGATGCTCCTCAAGGGAAGGATCCCTGCCCAGGACACCTGATGGAGCACCGTGGATGAGGTGAGTGTCTCTGCTGCAAAATGAGATCCTCGTGCTTTCAGTACGGCCACACAGAGAAGCTTTGGCTTCCACACGCATTTTGCAATTATTAGACAATAATTCAGGCTCTGTTCATCTCCCCCGTGCACCAGAAAAAACCCAGTAACACTCTCTGCATAACAAGATAATTACTGTGCCTCCAAGGCTCTGGGGAGAAGTTACCTGTGCTGATAAAATTAAGGGAGCTGAAATCATTCCCCAGAGGTAGGATGGGTCCAGAGGGTGAACACAGCCGTGTGAGATGCTGTGTAACACGGAGCTGCACTTCCACCAGCGCCAGCAAACCTCTCCTTGCTGCTGTGAGGGATCCACCAGCACTTCCCAGAGAGGATTCCCCTCATTCCCTTCTCAAGGAGGATCCCACCAAAGCTCCTTTTACACCTGAGAGCCCCAAGCACCCATCAGCTTCCCCAGAGGGTGCAGCCCAGCCCGAGACAGCTCCATCAGCAGCCCCAGCACATCCCTGAGGAAATAGAGGGGATGGGCCAGTGATCTCAGTTTTCTTTTGGAGCCATTATTGTTGAACTGGTAAATATTTCCTTTAAATGCTTACAAGATTTCAAAAAAATTTACAGAGCTTAGTGGGAACAAATATTCCCAGGGGGCTGTATCCTGCCGTCCATTTGCACATCAGATCCCTGCTATCTTTAAGAATGGTTCTGTGCATGGGCAGGCGCCTAAGTCATTTGAAAAACAATAACCCTCTGTGCTCTAATTTTCCAGACAAAAATGTAGACAAAACAAGTGGCAATTTGGCACAAACCGAGCTGCTTTGATAAATAACTGGGCATTTCAGAGGGGAAGCCTGTAGCCAGCTGGGATCGGGCTGCTTGAGCTGTCCCGGGGCAGGTGTTGGGCAGCCGGAGCTGAGCCCTGCGTGTCACCCTGGGGCGTCTCTCGGGGTCTCCACAGCTGGGGGGGCCTTCCCAGGAATTCCCTAAGCATCCTTTAGGGCTGGCTGGAAACCTGGCAGTTCATCACCGGCTTCTGCAGGACTTGGCTGCTGCAATGAGCTCAGGGGGATTAACGGGGCACGGCAGGAGGGGCTGGAGCCGGTCTCTAACCTAGGGAGAGGTGATGTCTGCCCCTAAACTCCTCTGTGCTCGTGGTGGGGAGCGAGGATTTGGGCAGCAATTTTTTAGTAAAGAGAATTAAATTGCCCTGGCCACTGCGGTGGTGATGGACCATCCCCCGGGGAGTCTGAACACCCCTGGGCGAGGGGCCGGGGCTCTGCCGGGCTCTCTCGCTGTTAATCCCCTGCCCACCCAGGCGGGCTGGGCCTTTGTGGGACCGCGTGTCCTCGCAGTGTGGGGCACGTGGGGCCGGGCTGTGGGGCTGGGAGCTCATCCTGCCGGGGGGGCACCAGGTAAGGCTGCAGATCCACCCAGGGCAGGGGTCTCCCGCAATCCTGTCTCCTTCAGGGGCGACATTTGGGATACAACATCAGCGTGTCCCCCAACCCCGGGCTGGGCTTTTGGGGGTTCCTGCCCTGTCCCCGCCTGACTCCCCCGCGGGACCCGCTCCCTCCGGCGGGGCTGCCCCGGCCCCGCACGCGTCCCGGGGAGCCGGGGGCAGGTGGCGGCCGGCGGGGGCCGGCGGGGCGGGGGCAGGCGGAGATCCCCGGGCCCCGGCGCTTCCCCCCGGCCGGGAGGCTCCGCTTTCCTCCCCGCCGGGAGCTCATTGGGCCGGGGCGGAGGGACCGGCTCGGGCCGGGGGAGGAAATGCGCGGGGGGCCGCGGCGCGGCGGCGACTCCGCGGCTCCGCCATGGGTAGGAGAGACAC
>JACBWW010000035.1:5825473-5847789 GCA_020086605.1 Lanius collurio | reverse complement strand
GGGGGCGCAGGGCCGGCGGGAGGGCTTCGTCTGTCCCGGGGGCAGCGCTGGGTGGGGAGCGGAGCTCCGGCTGCTGCGGCCCCGGGGAGCATCCCTGCGCCGGCCGCCGCCGCGCCGCGTCCGGCAGCCCCCCGGGACTCCCGTGTCCCTGCAGCCCCTGGGACACCCGTGTCCCTGCAGCCCCCCGGGACTCCCGTGTCCCTGCAGCCCCCCGGGGCACCCGTGTCCCTGCCTACCCCCGGGACCCCCTCGTCCCCGCTGCACGGTAACGGTGTCCCTGCAGCCCCCGTGTCCCCGTGCCCCGCCGGGCAGTGCCACCACAGCCTCCTCCGCGGTGTCACCGTGCCCGTGTCCCGCTCCATCCCGCCCGCACCCCGCGGTACCGCATCCCAGGCTGCGCAGGGAACAGTTGGAGGTGTCTGGGAGGGAGGATCCGTCCTCCTGCGGCTGGGGCTGACCCTCTCCGGGAGGGTTTGGTTCTGGGGGCACAGGCCGGGTTTGGAGCCGCGGTTTCATCTGCAGAACCAGGCCAGGCTGTCTGGAAAAGTGCAGCCGTGGCGGTCCCGGGAGGGTCATCACATCTTTGCCAGGGGTTGGATCCTCTCATCCCTTTGCAGCCAGAGCACAATTCCTCCTGCTGCCGTCAGCTGGAGTTTTAGTCCTGGTTCCGTGAGCAGAGCTGGACAAAGTGCTGCTCACCTGCTCCGTGGGGTGTGTTCTGGGTGCTGTGGCAGGTGAGGCAAGAGCAGACTTAGGAGAATTTTGGGAATGGTTTTGGCTGGTGGGAGAGGGTCCCCCAGACTTGCAGGAGCATGTGGCCAGCCAAGGAGGCTTTGCTGATCCCTGAGACATAATTTCACTTGTCAGACACAGAGCTTCACCTCTTCATTTGAGTAGCTTGAAAGGCAGAGACCAAAAAAGTATTTCTTTTTTCTTGAGCATAAAAAATGTTTTGCTTAAGTTCTGTGCTTTAAAAAAAGCATAGAAGAGAGAGTGGCAACAGGTTGGAGGATCTTCAGCAGCTTTAAAGAGGTTGGTTCTCATAAGCCCATGAAAAAGACAAGTCTAGGCTATCTTATTTTCTACTTTTACAGCTTTTTCTGGCACGAGACAGCCATAATTTTATGACCCAGAGGGATCCTCTGAGCGCTCGAGGTAGGGCAGTGCTGCTCCAGTTCAAAGTGAAAAAACAAACTGTCTGTATTTTAGGCTCATGCTCTGTGTTTCTTGCCGTCCCCACAGCAAAAGCTCCCATGGCAGCCACGGGAATCCTGTGGGAGGATGGAGATGGTTGGCAGAGTTTGACTTCCAGACTTCAGGAGCAGCACTGAGAGCCCGGGAATCTGGGGTTGTGGGGAAGTTTTGTGTCCCAGTACAGCCCTGGGAAAAGCTGATGGGAGCTGGTGTGTCTGTGCACCAGTGTCCTTGGAATGTCTCCAGGAGGACTGGGGAGAGGAGAAGCTTCTCCACTATTTTTGAAAAAGTTTCATGCAGGAAAAGCAAGATTTGCTTTCCTGATGCTGGAGGTACCACACTCATGGCTGTGTTTGAAGGACAATGGAGGACTACAGGCTTTAAAGCACCAAAATCCTCCTTCCATCCTCAGGGCTGGGCTTGCATGGAAATCTGCTGGGATATTTGATATTGAGGGGCAGGAAGGCACCAGGCTGGTTTCTCTCCAGATGTGAATCTCCATCTCTCCCTGCCTCAGATTCACCTGCAGTAAGGAAAGGATGATCCTGAGTGCTTTGGAGAGGGCTTGGAGACCTGCAGGGCCTGCAGATTTACCATGGTTATTTTTACCAACCTGTCTCAGAGTTGGGCTTTATCCCAGTGGAGTCTGGGGATCAAAATGCAACTTTGCAGTCCAATCCTGCCCCACAGCACTTGGGGATTTTAGAACATTGATTTGCAGCTCACCATATCTGCAGTCTCAGAAGGAGGTTTCTTGTGTTGCCTCTCCTTTCTGAAGGTTTAATCAGAAGGACTGATTCTTTCTTTAACTGATGCATGTTTAAGGTGGGTTTCTTTATTTCTTCCTCCTTCAGCTGCTGCCATCCGGAGGCCAAGTGATTTGTTTAAATGAGGTGCTGTTCAAATCGGGTATTGCTGCTGACCCTCTTCAGCCTCATTTTGTATTTGTCCTCTGCTAGAAAATCAAAACCTCTCAGTTTGTGCCTCAGAACCAACTCTGCAAATGGCACATATGGCCCTTACAGCATTTTTCCCTGTCACAAATTTGTGTTTTAAAGAGAAGAAGATCAGATTTCAGTGCGTTGTGTGGTGGGAAAAGGCAGCTCTTACAACGCTCTGTGCATTAAGAAATGACAGGCCATTGTTTTGCCCTTGCTGTCTGCAATTCACAGCGAGTTTCAGGCAAAATATGTCCCTTCCCTGCCCTTCAAGCCAGAGCTCTGCAGCCTTTGGTGCCCTGAGAGCATCTCCAGGCATCCCCCGGTGTAAATCAAGAATAATTCCTGAGTTACTGTTGTGCCACGGTGATGAGATGAGCAGGGCAAGGTGGGTTTGTGCCTGGAGCAGCTCCCCCCTTGCCAGGGGTTTGTCCCCATGGCTCTGTCAGATGTCACCAGCTGGGGAGGGACACCTCAGAGAATCACAGAATACACCAGGTTGGAAAAGACCTTTGAGATCAAGTCCAACCTATGACCCAACCCCTCCTCATCACCTAAACCATGGCCCTGAGGGCCACATCCAGGCTTTTTTTACACACATCCAGGGACGGTGACTCCACCACCTCCCTGGGCAGATGATTCCAGTGCCCAATTGCTCTTTCAGTGAAGAATTTTTTCCTGAGATTTCCTCATGTCCACAGTGCTGCTCTCCTGCTTGCAGGGATCCCCTCTGAAGGACAAGCCATGCAGTAGCAGCCAGCACATCCCACGGACGAGCTGGACCCGGCGGTGCTGCGGGAGGGACGGGACATGCAGAGCCTCCACTGCCTCCTCTGGGGACTCCTCCTCATCCTCAGCACCACCAGCACGGAGGGCTTTGCTCCAGCAGGGTAAGGCCCTGTTTTATCTGCACCTCTCAGGTGTGTCCTGCACCCATCAGGGTGAGGCACATCCTCTCGGGGGGAGGAACAGCCCTGTGTGGCTCTCTGGGCTGGTGAGGAGATGGAAAAAGCTCTCCCTGGGCAGCCAGGGCTCAGCAGCCCTTTGCTGATTGTTTGTTTTGTCACTGAAGCTAAAAAATCTCTCAGAGAAATGTCCCAGCTCTGTTTAACTCCACGCAGGGGCACCAAGACACTCTGGGCTTTTTGTCCAGGAGACTCCAAAGCTCATCAGGCCCTGAGCTGCTCAGGAATTATTATTGTCTCTTGCAAGCACATCCTTCATGAAAATGGGTGTGAAATGCTGCTGGGACACAAATCAAGCCTTGTGAACAAGCTGTCATTGGAGGATGACATTTCAATCAGGGGAGGATGCAGCTCCCAGCTCTGATGGACATCCAGGGACACAAGTGTGGAAAGCCCCGGGCTGTGCTGCTGTCCCCTGGGTGCTGCTGGGGCCCACAGTCCTGCAAGCCCAGGAGTGGCAGCTCCAGCAATTCCCCTTCCCTTTTTGGGAAGTGGGTCTGGGAGAACTCCCTGGATCCCAGCACAGGCTGGGAAGGCACAGCTCAGCTCCTGCTGGGTCTGAGGAAGCCCAGAGCTCGGTGCCCCAGTTTCTTCCCAAGCAGAGAGGAGCTGGAGCTCAAAACCCGCCCCTAGACACAGCTCACATTTTCTACAAAGTTTGTTTTTACACTGAAATGCTCCTCCAGCATCAAACCTTTCACATTCTGTCCAGCTCTGAAACCACAGCTGAATTCCCCACTCACACACGCAGGCTGCAGCTACAACTTTATTTTGAATTTTACAAAGCAAACAATTGACATTTAAAAATTGCATCTTCTCTAACATTAATCATGGGGCTGAGAGGAGGTTTCTGGAGTTAATGGAAGCCATCTGATGTCCATGCTAATTCCCAGGCTTTTTATTTTAGTTTCTAATTGAGCTGGGAGGCTGAGACAAGTAGATGGGTTCCTCAGTGGGACTGACCTGCTTGGGCTGGAAATCATTGAAAAAAAGGATGTTTAACCAAGACCACTTTGGCTGTTAACCTTGGGAAAGTTTTTGCCTGGATAACACTTATCTTAGGAAGGCTGGGGAGTGCCTTTTATCCAACCTCTATATTTTTTTTTTGCGGTGAGCCTGGCCCTTCCTGTGAAATCATTAATTTCGTGGTGACCACAGGGGCATCCATTTCAGGAATGCAAAAGTCTCAGAAAGGAAAGATCCGCCCAGAAAGCGAGTGAATTTAGGGGAAGGGAGACAATGAACGGGGTGAGTAAATCATCCCTAAATCTGAGTCCCAACTGCTCCCCCGAGACTGGGGAGGAAGCGCCCGCGCCGCTCACAGTGCTCCAGGGTTGTGTCACTGACCCGAAACAGCTTGAAGTGGCTCTCCAGCTCACTGGGGCAATCAGCCACTGCTGCCCACTAGCCCTGTGCAGAGAGGGGTGCTCGGGCCGTGTCCTGGCCGTGGCACTGACCGCTCTGTGCTCAGCCGCAGGGTGTGCGCCGCGGGGCTGCCGAGCCAGCTGAGTGCCCACGCCGAGTCCCACGTGCAGCCCGTGTACCAGCCCTACCTCACCACGTGCCAGGGCCACCGCCTCTGCAGCACCTACAGGTGAGCCCACCTGCCTGTGCCATGGGGCTGTGGCAGCACAAATCCTGCTCGATCCACAGGGATCCCAGCCCCTGGAGCCCCCTGAGCTGCTGTGGGAGCAGGGCAGGGGTTTGGGGCACCCAGCTTAGCCCATCATTGTCTTGCAGGACCATCTACAGGGTTGCCTACAGACAGAGGTCCAGGCAGCTGCCTGAGCCCACGGCCTCGTGCTGTCCTGGCTGGAGCAGAGGGAATGGCCACACGCTCGGCTGTAACAGAGGTGAGGAGCTGCTGGGTCACCCCGGTGCCACTGCCCGTCCCCAAACCCTCCATGTCCCTGGAAGAGGCTCCAGCACCACATCTTTTATTTACCAATCCTCTGCCTGTCAGGTGGATTCTCCCTGAATTAAATTTTTAGCATCACAGCCAATATCTGATTAATTCCCAGCTTTTCTCTCTGCTACCTCTTATGCATTTTTACTTTGGGCTTGCTTATTACCTTTATAGTTACCAGAAGATAAATAAAATGAGTAAATCCGTCCCACCTAAATCAGAAGGAGTGGATGAGAAATGCTTTCAGGAGGCAACCAATGCAAACCACAGCAGCAGCCAGTCTGTCCCCAGAGGAGCTCAGAGCGTGGCACCAGGGGCTGCTGCTGCCTGTTGCTCTCCTCCTTCCCATCTGTGCTGCCTGCAGGCCCCTCAGGACCCCTTCCAGGTCCTCTTCCTTCCACCCATCCTGAGCCCTGTTCTCCCTGGGCAACTCAACCCCATTGTGTGGTGCTGGTGTGTTTTGGGGTGTGCACACATCCAGGGTGGGAGGGAGGGCGCTGGGCACCTCTGGAGCTGCTGGGTGATGCTGTGCTGGTGTTTCCTCTCACAGCTCTGTGCTGGGAGCCGTGCCAGAACGGCGGGAGCTGCACCTTCCCTGGGAGATGCTCCTGCCCACCTGGCTGGACGGGGCGAGCCTGCCAGACAGGTACTGGCCATGTCCTCTCTGTCCCTGCTGCCTGTGTCACACGTGCCCTGCTGCTGCTGGGAGAGCTTCTCCTGGGAGCATCCCAGCTGCCATGGGGCTCTGGGGGTCCTTTGCCCTCCTCGGTGGGGACAGGGACCCGTGCTGTGGCTCCTATCAGACCTTGGGCCATGTCAGGTGCTGCCCCTCTGCACACACACGCACACCTACTCCAGGAAAGGGTGGGATGTGTGGCTCCCAGGGGAGTTCTGATCTCCCTTTGGTTGCCCCAGTGCTCCCAGCCCTCCTGTGCAGCTCTGGCACCCCCATTTTCTCTGCCTGCTGCTCTGTGCTGGGTCGGTGTGAGCAGAGCTGTGAGCAGGCCAGCAAAAGCCTCTCTGCAGCTCAGAGCCCTTGTGGGGCCAGCCTGGGATCTTGTGTTCGTGATCCTCCCTCCCGGGCTTTGTAAACTCTTGCTGTAAACTAAAACTTCCATTTACTGCAGAGACTAAAAATCCTTAAACCAAAAGTATCCGGGGGTGGAGGGGAAGCCTGGTGATCTCCAGGCTCCTCCCCAGCACAGGAACAGCCCGGTGCTCCTCACTGTGCAGGGAATTCGGGCAGCATGGTGCATACCACTGCTGCAAACCCCTGCCACGGCATTCCCCAGCTTTTCCCAGCTTTCCAGCTTCCCATTAGGCAGAGGAGGAGCGTGTGGCATTGACCCATGCTGAGCCAGGCAGGGCTGAGCCCATCGCTGACAGCTCCAGCTCCGGGGGAAAGGATTTTCCCACTGCCTAAAACAGATTGGCCCGGGCGTGGGAAGCGCTTCAGCTCCTTCTGCTTTGTGGGAACAGCTTTAACAACTCCCCCGTGTGAGGAGAGGTTACTGGTTTTGTACACACTTGAAAGACTGATAGCTCCTCGCCACAGCTGGCTGGAACCAAAACCCTGGCCTTAAATCCGGGATGAGAGCCGAGCGCTGCCTGCGCCTGCCTGGGCAGAGCTGGGACGTTTCTGACCACAGCTTTTGCTTCTGGCTCAGTTCTGGGGGGAACAGAAGGAGGGGAGGAGGCCAGACCCCCTCCAGCTTAGGCCAGGTTTATCCAGGGCTGTCCTGGGCACTGGTGGTGCTGAGACACCCAGAGCTGTGCCCGGCACAAACACCAGCTCACTCGGGGGGCACTCATCGGGGTTCCATTGCTGCCGCCCTGTGCCTAAGCCACCTGTGCCCTCACCCTGTCCCCCTCCTCACCGAACTGTTCCTGTGTTCCAGATGTGGATGAATGTGCCAGCCAGAGCCATGGGTGCAGCCAGCTCTGCATCAACACAGCCGGGAGCTTCCACTGCGCCTGCCGGGACGGCTTCAGGCTGGCTGCCGATGACAAGGGGTGCCAGCTCCTGGTGCCAGCGCCTGGGACAGACACCTCCAGCCAAGCAGGTAACCTGTCCCCACACTGAGCCTCAGCTGCTCTGGGCCTTCAGTGGGAGCTGGGGCAATGCTCAGCATCACAGGCTGGAGCAGCAGTGGCAGGAGACGGGAGAGGGGACAGCAGCCAGAACCCCCCAGCTTCATTCTCGCTGAGCCAGGAGTGCTTCTCCCACCCAAACAACTTCCCCCGAGCACAAATCCGTCCATGATGGTGACAGGGCCTGGCTGTGGCTGGAGGTGTGTGGGATGTGTGTGTTCTCTCCATCATTGTCCTCACTCCTGCAGGGCCGGTGCGGAGCCTCGAGGAGCGGCGGGCGCCGCTGGTGACGGCCCATTATTACTTTTGGTACGCGCTGTGACACTTCAAACTCGTACCGTGAGTAATAATGCGCTGTGGCCAGCACGGGCACCACGCAGTCAACATCTGGGGCAGCAGGGCCCCACCTGCCTCTATCCCTGTCCAGGGCCCTCAGCGGGGACAATCCTTTGTGCCCACCATGGGACAGGGCAGAGCTGCGTGTTTTTTGGCAACATGGGCACAAAAGGCCAGGATCCACCAGGTCTCTTGTCCTTTAATCATCATCCCACAGCCTGAAACCCTCCCCACTTCGTTGCAGGTGCTGCAGCAGCAGGAGCAGCCTGTGGCTTTAGCAGCTGGAGGAGATTCCAGCAGGTCCAGCTGATGCCCTGGGGGATGATCCCAGTGGGGGCAGACCCTGGGGCTGGAAAGCAGCAGAGCTTGACCAAAGCCCTGCAGTGATGTCTCTCTCCCCAGCAGCTTCCACCTCACCTCAGCAATGGGCTTTTACTCACTGACATTCCCTTGGTCACTTTTTCAGGTCCCTCCAGTGAAATGAAGGAAGAAATGAAGGACCTGAGGAGCAGAGTAGAAGCACTGGAGCAGGTGAGTCACAGCACATCCCCCTGCCCTGTTCCTGCTCAGCCAGCTCCCACCCAGGGCTGTTTGCAGCCAGGGTTTCCCTCCTTCCCAGCTCTATTTTTAACATCCCAGCAGCAATCCCAGCTGTGCTCCCCGCCGCTGGCAGCACCCACGAGCTTTTCCAGGCCGCCAGCCCTTTGAACACAACCACAGCCCCACGAGCCCTCCCTGGTGGGTGTTGCATCCCCCCGGGTGGTCCTGCTGGCTCGGGGGACACACTCACAGCTCCCCTTCTCCCTGCAGAAGCTCCAGCTGGTGCTGGCCCCCTTCCACAACCTCGTGCCACCAGAGGATGTCGGTGCAGACCCCATCAGCCGCCTGTCCCACTCCCTCCAGCAGCTGGACAGGATCGACTCCCTGAGCGAGCAGATCTCTTTCCTGGAGGAGCGGCTGGAGACCTGTAAGTGCCTGGAAAAAGCAGGGGTGGAGGATCTCCCTCCAGCCACCCTGGCCACAAGGGAGCAGATGTGGGCCAGTGAGATCAGTAACACATATGCCACTGTTAATCTGGATCTGCCTCAAGTTTAGCAGCCTGTAATTAATAAAGGATGAACACAAACAGCCCCATTAGCTTCATTTCAAAGCTGTTTCTATGGCTGCGCCATCTGACTGCCCTTGAAGCAGCCAAAAATTGTAGGCCTGGCCCATGGAAAGGTGGCTGTGGGGCAGAGCTGAGGGAGCCACTGGGAGCAGTGGGTCACGTGTGGCAGGCAGCACCCCACAGCTGCTGTCCCTGCCTGGTAACTTCGGTCCTCAGGCAAGAACCCCGAGCTCTTAGGAAATTAACAGTCCAAAAAGTCAATTAGGGAAGTTTAGGGAGCATGCAGAAGTTGGCAGATTTACGAGCCTGGGAAGTTTTAGGCATTTCTTCTGGAAGTTTACAGACCAGTAAGGGCACCAGAAAGGGTCTCCAAAGTAGCAAACTGAGGAAGGGACCCCAGTGAGAGCTGTCATGTGTGAAATGGCTGGAGGTGGGGGGGTCCTGCCTGGTGTCCCCAGCACGGAGAGGGACAGCATCTCCTCGGGTCCCTGTGGTGCTCACCTTGACTCCAAGCAGAGCACAACCATATAAACACTTCATTTTGATAGGCAGCTCTTTGCAGCTCATTTTCCCATTAAATAATTCCAGAAACTAGGCATGGCTGGGATGTGCAACAGCATCTTGCTGAGTCTTGGGCAGACTCAGGAGAAACTGGTTCAGGGCATGTCCAGTCCCAGTTCAGTGCTTGCAGTAATGGCTGAGAGAGAAAAGAATTCAAAGAACTTGTTTGAAGACAAAGTAGCTGCAAATAGACACTTAAAAAGCATCTCAGAAAGAGGCAATTACCAGAACCACTGAGTGTTCCAGCAGGCTGAGTTTTCTAGTAGTGCCCTGCACATATTATTAATGACAGCAGAGAGGAATGTGAGCAGTATCACAAGGTAACGTGGATTCATTCCAAGGGATGACTCCAAAGTCCTGAAATTAATTTCTGCCAAGTCCGTTCGAGCAAGCAAAACCTGTTTTTGTCTTTTTTCATAGTCTTGCAAGTCCTTGTAGAACACAAAGGTGTCCTGTCATACTCCAGCAAGCCCTGAGGCTCACAGGGCATCCCATGGAGTAGCTCAGCCATCCCTGTTCTGTGCCTGGTAGAGCATTTCCCAGCTGAGTGCTACCCTATGACTGCACTCTCCAATTAGCTGCTCAGTGGGGTTGTGTGCAATGACCAGAAAACCCATTTTCTCTTCTTTAAACCGTCAGCAGAGGCACCAGGTCAGAGCTCTTTAAGCCGTAACCATTTTGGCCCCTCTAAGTCTGAATTACCCCTGATCCCTCACAGACTGTGACTGGGTTTGGGGACATTGTGCACAGGGCCCAGGCACAGACTGTGACATGCCAGAGAGGTGAGAGTGACACTCTTGAGGGTGGGGGAGCCAGCCTGGGGTTGTTTGGCAGAGGGAAAGCAGCAAGTGTGGGTGACATTCCCAGAGGTTAAGGTCAGTCTCATTCTGCCTGGGAAAGACACAAAGCAAAGCCAGGCTAATGATGTTGCTGAATTTATTTTTGTTTCCCTTTTTCCCAGGTTCCTGCAAGAACGAACTCTAGCAGAGTGCCTGAGGACCTGGAGCAAGCTGAGTGCATGCACAGCTCTTATCTCCCTTTCCAGACCCAGGCTGGGATGAAGCCACACCATCTCCAGGAAGGCGCAGGGCAGCAGGAGAAGGCTGGGTTCCCATCAGCATCTCCATTGTTCTCTCTTTGAGTTCACCTCACCAAAGGTCATGCAGCTCCTTCCAAACTGGACTCTGAGCCCTCTCCCTGCTGGAGAGGCAGCAAATAAATGCCTTACCTCGTGCCATGAGTGCCTGGCTGTGCCAGACTGGCTGTGTGTGAACTGGGGGGTGTTCAGCTTCACCTGGCTTGGCCCTTGCCTTATCCTGGGCTAACGTCCCAGGGCTGGCTGTGCTGTCTGCCCTGCAGAGCACAGACCTGGCCCAGGCAGGGCAGCTGCCTCCCCACACTCCCTGTGCTTGCTGTCACATGGAGAAGGTGGGGACAAGTCCCTGCAGCCCCAAGCCAGGTGTCACAGCAGGGGACAGGTGAATCTGGTCCCTGCAGAGCTGGGTACGAAGCGGGTGCCCATCCCTGCAGCTCCTGTTCTGCTCTCCAGGAGCCCTGGAGCTGGGATGGTGCCTGACCAGGGAGGCCAGGTGAAGCACAGCCCTCCTGCCTGGGGGGCACAGGGTGGGGACAGGGACCCCCACTGCCCCTCCATCACCAAACCCACCCCCTGCAAGAGCTGAGGGCTCAGCACCCCACATCCTCCTCCCTCACCCCCCACACAAGACTAGGAGGCTCCTTTATTTAAATAACCAAAAGGTGTAATTTCTTCTTCCTTTTTTTTTTTTTTGTAAAGCACATGACATTCTTTGCCCAATTAAAAGTGAACAGCAGACAACTGCACAGAGAGGCACCGCTCTTGCCTCCCAGGAGGAGTCAGACATGGTTCCCTTCCCCAGGAACCCTCCCAGGGGAGGGTGTACCCTCCATGACAGCCCTTTTATCTGCCACTCTCACAAAGTGCTGGTTTGGTTCCCATCCTCCCACCCCAACCCTTCCCATGCCCTGAGTCTGTACTGTAAGGCCCCTCCAACGAAGCCCCTGCCAGCACCAGCTTGGCCCAAGGGCTCCTTCCATGGAGCTCCCTGCCTTTCCCAGCTGAGGCTTTAGCCCCAAAATGCTGGATAAACACAACTCCACCAATGCAGGCTGCAGGAGCTGGCTGTGCTGGTTACCTGAGTAGCCCCAGGTGGCTTATCCCAAGGTTCCCCCTGTGCCATCAACAGGAAAAGCTACAGGAACCATGGACCTGACCCAGCTTCTGAGGCCTTTGACATTCCACAGCTTCTGGTGAGGTATCCAGGAGCTCTGTTGGTCCATCACCCCAAAGCACAGGGGAACCCCTTTTATCTGACTGGGAAAGGGGTTTATGTCCCCTAAAGAGGGAGCTGAAGCCTTCCCAGCCCCGTTCCAGCTGCAGCTCACCCACCCTGTGGTTCTGCAGGGGTTTTACAGGCCTTGGAGCGCGGCAGCTCCGCCTTGCAGAGCAGCAGAGACGCGGGACAGGCACCATCTTTCGGCCAGTGCTGACCATGACAAGTGACAAAACGAGCACGACAGAGCCCTTTGCCTCCGTAAGGGGCTTTGCAGGCACCAGGATGTGACCAGGCTGAGCCACCACCATGGCAGGGAGCTGGCAGCAGCTACCCAACGTGATGCTGTTGTGCCACAAGGGCATCTCAAGGGGACAGGCCCGTGAATCTCACTGGTGGGTGGCAGTGCTCTGGGCTGTCCAGGGAGGACACCACACTCTTAGCACTGCTGAAAAGCCAAAATCTGGATTTTCACCCAGTTTTCAGCCCTGTTTGAGCATCAAAGGTGTGCTGATACAAACTGCTGCCTGGTGGTTTCCACCTGGGACATCACAGGGCCAGGCCAGAACGAGCTGAGCCTGCAGGAACACAGGTGCAGGGACAGTCACACGAGGCAGAGCTCAGGCTCCTCAGGCTCCAGGCAGGTTTTTGCTGTCACCCTGTGCCAGCTGCGAGAGCTGGGGGAACTCACCTCTCTGGTCATTGAGCCCTTTGGTAGCACAAGTTTGATGCCTGAGAAATTCAGAAAAAAGGAAACATTTCAAAGTGAGAAAGTGAACCCATAACAGAAATCCACTCAAAGGGGAACCTTAGTGCTGGCTTGACACCCTGTGTATGTGCCAGTCCGTGGTGTTCCCAGAGTCAGAAATCACTGCAGAAGAGAAGTTCCTTCAGTATTTGGCAAGGACAGGTCCCTTCAGCCACCACCACACGGTGACACCACTGGAGAAGCCTCTAAGATGAGTCCTTTGCCTGGCTTGGACGGCCTGACAGCCTGAAGAGGGTCTCCCTCATGATGCTGAAGCATCTGTCAGTGAGCTCGGTGACATCGTCTGATGTCAGCCCTTTGGTCTCTATCGGAGGCAGAATCTCAACCTTGATTTTGCCTGGGGACAAGAGAGGAGCCTGTAAGAAACCCACACGCCACAGGAGCTCTGTTCTCTGCCCTGCTCCCCACCCTGGACAGCCCTAGCACAGCCCTCAACCCCTCCCAGGGCTTCAGGCAGCCATCCCTGGAGCACAGGCAGAGTTAGATCCCAGCTCCAGCAGCTGTGCCACCCACAATAATCCCCCTGTGCCCCAAACTGCCATCCCAGCCAGAGCCTGCCCAGAGCAGGAGAGGTGGTAACTGATTTTTAATGAAAACATCCTTCAATGTGTTTAATTACAGCCTTTCCTGAGCTAACCCAGCCCAGGCTCTGGTGCCAAGTGCTTTGAACTGCCTCCAAACATCTCCCAGCGGGGGTTCCTCCTGTTCACACCAGCTCTGCTTCCCTCCCACACCCTTGTGAACCACAACTCCACACGGGACAACTGCAACCCTGTCTCCAAGTGACTCTTTGTTACCTGATGTAAATAGCTTCGTCTTTGGGTTATAGAAGGTGGTGAAGGAGGAGTACACCACAGGGATCACTGGGACCTTGGGGAAGGGAAGAAAAAGAGTTACTGGCACTTCAGCTCAGGCCAGGCCAGAAACAGGCAGCAAATCCCATACAGCAGAGCTGGCCCGGCCTGGCCTGGCTCTCAGACACGCAGGGCACACACAGCCCCACAAATAACATCCACTTCCAAAAGCTGGAACAAGCAGGAGTCAAATGGAATCAAAACCACTCCCCAGAAATGCAGAGCACAGGGATACTCAAGGAACCAGTTCCACTCCAGCCTCAATTCAGCATTAGGGCTCCTCATCCCAAGTGAGGCTTCAAACCCCAGGGATTTTCTGTCCTGCAAACAAGCACTGCAGGATGCCTGTTCTGACAGGCCTTGCCTGCTGTACAGGCACGTGTCTGGGGAAGGGCAGCTGCTCTGCTTTCCATTTCTAAGAAAAGAAGTCACCAGTTGTTATCAATTGCTCCAGGGGAAGCTTCAGACAGACACAGGGCCAGGAGGGCAGGCAGAGTTGTTGTTCCAGTGCTGGTAACACAGCCAGGATCTACAGGCGGTGACTCAGGGGGGTGTAGCAGAGGCGGGGAGCACTTCCATGTCATCCTTTCCTCCCAGAGCTGCCAGGCTCTGCCTTGGCTGCATCACCCAGGCAGGAATGGGGATGGTACAACACAGGCTACACCCTGGGCTTGGCCAAACGAACCCAGCGGGAGAGTTGGCACCTCTTCCCTTTCCCAAAATCCCTGCTGTAACTCTTCTCCTGGGGAAACCAGTTTTCCCTGAGGCTTCCAGTCATCCCTGGCACACTGCCCCAGCACCCTGCCCAGGCAAGCACCCTGCTCCTGAGACAGCTCTGGCTGGCTGAAGCTGTTTGCCTGCTCCTCCACTAACTGCTCATGGATGCTGTCATTTTGGAAAGAAAAGACACACCAAGAACTGCTATATGGCTTCCAGGGAGGCAGCAGCCATTTGGACACTGAGCAAGCCCAGATGTTGCTCTAAAGCACAAGAATTAACAGTCCTGAATCACCACTATGCTATTGCAACCTGGGGGATTGAGAAATGAATCAACAGTTTTGGGTTTCCCCGGGAAAGCACCCAGTGGGCTCCCTGCCAGAAGGGAGCTCTGGGCTGCAGCCATGCCCCCAGGAACCCCTGGTCACAGGCACTGCCCTGCCATGCTGCTAGGAAAGCCTGGAGACAGGGATCAAGGGTGCCTGTCCCTCACACTCCTCCCTCCAGAGGGGACACCGGGACTCGGGTGGGCAGGAGAGAGGACAGGGCAGCTCTCCACAGTCTGCAGCCACTCATCCCCAGAGGGAATGGAAAAGGCTCTTGGCTGCTGCTGGGCAGCACTTCTGACACCTCACAGCAGCGTACCTGAGTAGGTGTTACCTGGGAACACAGCTCACCTGAGAGCAAACAAGCCCCACGCTGCATGGCCAGCGTGCAGCACCACTGCAGAAGCACTCAGGGCTCCCATGCAGGGGCAGAGAGCCATTACCTGTGCCTGGACAGCGAGGTGAAACGCTCCTTTCTTGAACGGCAGCAAATCCCCAGTGCAGTTCCTCGTGCCCTCTGGGTACACCCACACCTTCACCTGCACATGGAGAGACAAGGCCCTGCTCCAGAAATCCACTTGCAGCGCTGGGAGACATCAGCCAGCTCTGCCGAGAGCTGCAGGTGGCTGGAACTCTGGGTGAGCCAGCACCAGGAGTGCCACAATCCCCCCATGCCACCCCACCCAGCTCCACAGTGACACTCACATTCTCAGCCACCATAGTTTTGGCCACCTCTGACATCACCATCTTGGCACTGCTGGTGCTCTTCCTGTTGATGAAGATGACGCCGCCGAGGTAGATGATGAGCCCCACGGTGCCCGTGTACATCAGCTCCTTCTTGCCCACCTGGACACAGTTGTCGGGCAGGACCTCCATCAGCCCTAATGGGATGGCAGAGGGCAAGACCCAACAGTCACCCCCCCTGCCTGCACTCAGGTGGGACAAGGACAGGGGGACCAGGGACAGGCTGGTGCCTTGTTTCTCTCCTGGCTTCTGAGAGCAGGAGGCTTGGCACACAGCAGTTAGTGGGGCAGGGCGGCCCCTCAGAGGCAGCTCATTCTCCAGCTCCACAGAGCCCAGCAGGGCCACTGCCACACGTGCTGGGCCAGCACCTCAAGGACAGCAGTACCTGGGGTGCTGCACAGGTGTGGGATTGTTCAGAGTCACAGGAGACCCTTCCCACAACCAGCAGTGATGGGGAAACTGCACCAGGGGCTGCTTATCCAGGAGGTACAAACAAGACTTCTCCCAATGGTGAGCAGGAGAAATCTTCCCTTCCCTCCCACCAGCTCCTTACCCATCATATCGAGGATGCTCTGATGGTTGGACACAATGATAGCAGGGCCCTCCACCTTGAAGTTCTCCAGTCCCTTCACCTCAAACCTCAGGCCAAAGAAATACTTGAAGGTCCTGACAACAGCTCTGATGATTCTGCAGAAGAGAAAAGCAGTCAGCAGCAGGGCAGGGAGGTGACAGGGGCTGCTATACCCAGTGGGGGTGGAAGGACACAAGAGCAGCTCTGTGACAAAGAACCTCTGGTCTTATTTGCCTTGTGATCCACCCAGGTGTCTGCCCTGCATGGTACCACATCCTCCAGGAGTGCTGTTCATTTGTCCTGTTTCAGAGCCACAGTTCTGGGCTGCCCAGAGGCTCTTCCTCCTGCAATCAGCAGGGCCCCACAAGTTGCTCAAACAATTCTGCCAGGAGCTGCCACTCTGCAGCACACCCGACACCCAAGGAAGGCTCTGCAGTTCTGGAAGATGCTGCTCAACGATACAAACAAACAGGGGGTGCCATTCCCTCACGGGGGGCCAAGGAAGGCGGGGAGGGAAGGTGAGAAACACTTCCCTGCACAAGGCAAGGATGCAAGCAGCAAACAGGGTGCTCCCCACACAGCTTGGCAGAGGCCAGGTGCCCCCAACCAAACCCATCCTTAAGCTTTTGCCTGTTGGTTCCCTTCCCCAGTGGAACTACAGGTCTGACAGAGCTCCCAGCTTTTCCCAGCTGGGAGACTCCAGCAGCTCCACTCAGCCATGCCAACACTGGAGCCCATTTCCATGCCCTTGTCAGCCCATGGGAGCAGGGCCCATCTATGCCACCCCCTGACCTGGGGACTTGGGGACCCTCCAGCTGGGCCAAAGGACACAGGCAGAAGCTGGCAGAACACAGGGGCTATTTTGGGCAGGGGAGCAGCCATTTACTAGGACAGGTGGCAGAAGAGCCTGCACGTGAACAAAGCTCCCAGGAACAGCCACCAGCTTGGCTCTGCTCTCCCCTAGAGCTGATTCCAGAGCTGACCTGCCCTCCAGCAAGCACCTGGATGTCCTGCCTCAGGGCCACCTGGCAGACAGGGGATGGAGCTTTCCTTCCTGCAGCAGGACACTGAGGGACAGTGTTGGCTCTGTCCCCACCACCGGGTCCAGCTTGGGAACTGTGCAGCACCATCCCCCTGAGAAGCATCCTTGTCACTCAGGTGGGAGGTGAGCACCTGGGCAGCATCTCATCCTGGCTTGGCAGCAGCTCCCAGCATCTGGTCTCAGAAAGTCTCCATAAACTCTTGAGCCACGGGACTTTTTCCAGCTTGCTCCTACCCACAGCAGGGTTCACATCTCCGTGGGGTGTCCCTCCATGCAGACCACCCGAGCTGGCTGTGACAATGGAGTTCAGGCCAGGCCAATGCCCCGAGGTGACACTGCTATCAGTCCTCATTTTAACTCGCTTCGAAGAGCCACACCCAGGGAAAGGACACAGGGAGGTGCATGGAATGCAGAGCTCCCAAGCTCCCCAGCCCCACTCCAAGGTTACAGGGGTGCAGTCCAGGTGAAGAGATGGGGTTACAGGTGAGAAGAGGCAGGGTGACACAAACCAGTGAGGTCATGGGGGATGCCAGGCCACCAGGGTGACCTAAATCACACTTCTCCTCCCTTCTGACTGCCAACCAAAAAAGAGGTCACCGCCCTGGAAGTCACAGTGCTCACTGGCTGCCGGGAGAGGCTGGTTACACATTACTCAAGAGCAACCATCCAGCTTCCTCCTGCCAGCCTGGAGCCAGCCTTTCCTTGCACAAGATGTGGTGTGAGCCACTGAAAGAGGCAAAGGGGCAGGCAAAGAAGAATAGGGTGACCAGCAGCTCTGCTGGGCTGGCCACATCACCCACAGGGTTAAAGGATGGATCCAAGTCCCCTCCGACCCCACAAGACACTTCTCTGCCAGAATCAATGATCTGGATGTGGAGCAGCCACAGCTGCAGAGAGCTGTAAAACCAGTGCACTTATTGCCAGACACAAGGAGCACAAAACCGACAGGGAATGTGACTTTTCAGTGCATCCCTGACAGTCCGAGTGTGAAAGCCAGCAGCCCCCAGATTCACGTGCTCTGCTCCACAGCCAGATACAGAGGCTTGCTTAGGATACTCTGATTTTCAAGGACTACTGAAGTCTGCTTACCAGATTGGAAGCTCTTGCAAGATGTTTTACCAGAGATAAACAGTTCTATCTCTGTCAGACACCCTGGGTGACCTCTTCCAAGTCACACCAGCTTGACACTGGAGCCAGCAGCACAGCAAGAACGGGGTGTTCTGCACCACGCAACAATGCCATTATCACCGTCTGTCCACAAGCACATGCTCTGCTCCAGCCCTTTCCCAAGCTGGAATAAGCAGTCTGGGATGATGGAGAAATAAAGAACTCACTGGATCACCTCAGCCACAGACCTCCCAGGGGCTGGGATACATCACCAGGATCTTCAGCCAGTGCCACTGCATGGAAACAACAGGCTTAAGTTACAGAAAAAGGGCAGTTCTGGCCAAAATTTAGCCCTAGATTTCAACACGAGGAGTAATCCAGTGTAAGTTCTTGTTCCCAAATAATTCCTTGAAGTTTATAGAAAATTTAGATGGTTTATTTTCAGAGGGAAATAAAAAGACAGCGTCTCCATCACTGACATCATAAATTCTCCCAGCTGCAGAGCTGGCTGTGTGTTGGAAAGCTGCTCCTGAGCAAGCCAAGGCAACCAAAGCTGGTGAGAGAGCCAGGCTGGAGATCCTGGAGCAGACTGCTGCTCCCAGTGCCTGGGGCCATGGCACCAGCTGGGATGGGAAGGGCAGAGCCCTCAAGGCAGCACATCAGTGCCCTGTGCCTACTCCTTCCGCTCTGAGTCCTGTGTGTGAAAGCCACTCTGCAAAGCAAAGTCCAGCTCCACCTGCTGAGACGCTGCCAACCTTTGATCTGAAAGGATGTGTTAAGGCTCTCCTTTGCCCTGCATCCATACAACCTGGCATGGACACGGTCAGCACAGGTAAAAAGCTGCCTAGGGGAGAGCACAACCAGGAAATGAGCTGTCCTGAGCTGCCAGCAGAAGTGTCAGTGCTGCCCTTAGAATGTACCTTGGCATGGAGAGGAGGTGCTGGATGAGAGCAGCCCCTTGGCCCCTGCCACGTGTGTCCTGTCAGGGGACACAGGGCCGGACAGCAGCTGCAGGAGAGCCGTGCCCTGGCAGCACATGGCACACAGCCTGCCAGCCTCTGCTCCTGGGGCAGGAAACACCCCAAACACAACCACCCAGGCATTATGATCAAAAGGGACCTTCTAGAGATCATCTAAATCAGCCACAGCAGGATCACCTACAGACACAGGGGGGTTTGGAACGCCTCCAGAGAGGGAGATTCCTCACACTCTCTGGGCAGTTCCAGCGCTCCGCCACTCTCAACAAACACTGCTCTCCTGTGGCTTTCCCCAAAAAAACCCACCACAGCCACCTTCCAGGCACTTCATCCCCAAACGTGGCTCGCCGAGGGCTCTGCCATGGGCCAGGACAGCCTCCCCCGAGCCATGAGGGGACCCGCGGGGCTGCGCTGCCGCGGATGTGACAGAGGCCGCCACCACCCCAGGGGCTCCGGGCAGCGGCGGGGAGGCGACACCGCTGTCCCCAGCGCCCGCTCCCCCCGGCTCCCCCTCACCTCATGTTCTTGACGGTGCGGCCGCCGTTGACCAGCAGGCAGGCGGCGGCCGCCAGCGCCGAGGACACCAGGCACAGCAGGCAGTAGAAGCCGATGCGCAGCGCGAAGTTGACGGCGGGGCTGAGCTCCATGAGGACGTGGAGCAGTAGCAGCACGGCCGTGCCCCATAGCAGCCACCCCAGCTCCATGACGGCTCCACCCGGACCAGCCGCCACTGCCTCCTCCTCCCTGAGCAGCCCGCGCTGAGCCCGCCTTATGTGGGCGGCCCGGCCCGGCCCGCCGCTCCCTCAGCGGGGCGGGACCGGCTGGCGGGGAATGTTCCCTCATGGAGCGGGGATTCCTCGGGCTGTTGGGCGGGCAGGGTGTCCGTGGCAAGCACCGGAGGGAGTTTGGTCGCCCCGTGGAGCGCTGTGCCGGTTCGGTCCCCTCATGGAGCCCTATGGGGGCTTGGTCCCCTCATGGAGCACTGTGGGGGTTTGATTCCCTCATCGAGGGATGTGGAAGTTTGGGATCCTCACGGAACCATGTGGAGTTTTGGGAGCCCTCATGGAGCCCTGGGGGTGTTCTGTCCCCTCATGGAGCCCTCTGGGAGGTTTGGGACCCTCATGGTACTATGTGGGGATTTGGTGCCCTCATGGAGCCCTCTGAGCATTGGGGACCCTCATGGTGCCATGTGGGGGTTTTCACTCCCTTTGTGGTGCCGTGGAAAGTCTTTGGGGTCCTGCGTGCTGGGAGGGAGCTTGTGTCTCTCAGGGCATCATGTGAGGTTTTGGGACCCTCATGGACCCTCACCCACCTTCTCTGCTGATGGTTGATGTTGGTTTTCCAGCAGCACAAACATGCTGAGCAGGGTGGAGCTTTCCCTGCTGGCCCTGAGGTTAGGATAGGATCAGGCCCTGAAGCTCTGTGGGTGCAAAGCTGTTATGGGAGATGAAAGTGTCTGCTGGAACCAACACAAACCATTCATTGACTTCAGCCAGTTTTGCAACACTTTTTATAGCGAAACTCAAGCCCCGCGAGTCTCTGCGGAGACGCCACTGGGGTAAAGATGTGACCCTGCAGTTCTGAGCATCCCTTTGGCATCCAGAGCTTTGTGGCTCCTGGAAAAATCAAGGAAAAGTGTTACTCCTTTTCGAATAACCCTTGTTCCCTCAGCTGTCCTTGGATTCACCAACAGAGGTTGTGTGCTGTTCCCAAATGAGCTGTCACCAGAACGGGGAGGGCTCGCTGCACTTTCCCTGCCCCGCAGCAGCTTTAGGGCTGGGAGCAGGAGACAAGCCCCTTCTCTCCAGAGAGCACTCCCTACGGCTGCCAGGCAATGACATCTCAGAGCTGGTCTCATGATTCCAGCTAATGACACAAAGAACCCTTATTGTATTAGCATCTCCACACAGCATTAGATTAATCCCCCTGGCCTGTGTCGTGTGAGCTGTTCAGGGAGCCTTGCTCCAGCACTGTGCCAGCCAACATATGCCTGGGAAGTCACCGAGACCTTTGCAGCTGAGCAGACACTGGGCCCGGAGCGATTCTGTGTTATCCTCATGACTTTTTGCTTTTGTTGCCACGTGAAGAAAGTCCCTGGTGTTCTATCACTGGGGTGTCATGTGGGTCCATCCATGGAGCTCATAAATGGTGGCTGACATTGGGAGTCTGAAATGTAAATTCTGGCAGGGCCACGGTGCCAGCGGCCAGAGGAGTGAGCAGATCTGGCGTGGCAGGGATGGTGCAATGCTCCACGTGTGGGCTCCTGGAGGAGCTTGGCTGCCATTCCCTTTTCCCCATGCTCTCCAGCGCATTATCTGGAGTGATGCAAATGAAACATTTGATATTAGTCTGTAGCTCAAGGAAGAGGAGCACTTTCTGATGCCAGATTAGAAGCCAGACATGGGCCTGCCTGTGAGCAAGCGGAGCTGTCACGCTGAGTTATTTCATAAGACTGGTGGTGGTGCTGCCAGATGACGACAGCCTGTGCGTTAATATTTTCATAACAAACTCCTAATGGAAGAAGCCCGAGAGCCTCTGCCTGCTGTGTAACACAGCAGAGATCACTTCATCCCCCTTGAAATGCAGCTGGGTTGGGGCAGAGGCAAGGGTGACCCCATCCCAGTCCTCCCAAGCTTCAGCAGCAAGGACAAAGCAGTTCCAAATTCTTTAAAAAACCCTGGTTTGTTAGATTGTGCTGTGTGTTTTGCATATTTAAACTACAGACTGGATTATTTAGACATGAGGGAAGGGTACCCTGCAGGTAGTGTAGCTGAGCAGAGCCCAGAATCTCTGGCAGGAGCAAGATCCCATCAAGTGCCAAGCACAAGGCTCCACACAGTATCACAGTATCACTACTGATGGGATTTCTGTGCCTGGCTCCACAAAGAGCCATGAAGCCCAAAGCATTACCCTTGTTTTACAATAACCTGGCTGTGTTCTTTTATCTTTTATTTGCCTAAATTTATTGCTTCCCATGGCAACAACATGTGACCTCCCTACGGATGACTAGCTTCTGACTGGAAAAGAAATAGAGCCACGGAGAACATCTCCCACGTATGGAGAGGGGAAGAGAGGGAAAGCCTGCAGAAGGATGTGTCCAGCTCCAGGCTGATCAGGCTGTAGAGCAGCAGGAGGCTCCAGGCTGGGTGGGTGGGTGCTCGGCAGGACCCTCTGGAGATGCTGCCTGTGCCAAAGGAGGGCTGGGTTTGTGCAGAATCTCACTCCCTCTGTCTCACCCTGCCTCTGCCCTTGGCTGCCCACGGTGCCTCTGGCAGCTCTACCCATCGGCCTGCTTCCCTTTGCCTCCTGCCAAGGGCCCTGTGTTGAAAGCAGCAGCTGGGTTTGGTGACATTAAACTGGGGGGAGGAGGAAGCAACCAGCCAAACATCCTCATTTGTGGCCTTATTGTGGCACGCATGTGCGAGGCTGGGAGCCCTCACAGGAAGGGCTGATAGCAGGAAGTCATGCATTGTACATCCTCAACACCAACCCCACAGCAGCCTCGATTGCCAGGGACTTGGGGACAGTGAGGTGATCCACACGTCTGCCATAACTCCTTCCAGACCTCTGTCAGTTCATCCATCCATCCATCCATCCATCCATCCATCCATCCATCCATCCATCCCTCCCTCCCTCCCTCCACTGATCCATCCTCTTCCCTCTTTGCCTGTCACAATTAGCACCTGGCTTTGGGAGAGGTGTCAGAGCCTGGTGTCACTGTGTGTCACCTCTGTGTAGCTCAGGGTGCACAGGGCAGCCCAGCATCACAGCACAGACGTGGTGACACTGTGTCCCACA
>JACBWW010000035.1:5792403-5815495 GCA_020086605.1 Lanius collurio | reverse complement strand
GGGGAGCAGTCAGTCCCTGGTACCTCTCTGTGGCTGCTGATGAGTCCTAAGGAAAGCACCAGAGCTCCTTGTGGCAGCTTGGCATGGTGTGCTTTGCCCCTGTTTGGGGTTTGCAGTGGGGTGCATGTTCCATGTTCCCCATGGCATTCCAGTGGGACATCCCCAGGACTCCTGTGTGTGCCCCTGGCTTGGGAGCAGGTCTGAGCCCAGCCCAGGCGAGGAGGGGGAGCTGGGCTCTGTCAGATCGAGCCTCGTTGATCAATCCCTCAGCAGAGAAGGGAAGCAGGAATTGCCATAACAACAGCGACGATCGTTTAATTTGATTTTCTGCCTGACTCCAACCGTGGGGTCTTGGGCACTAATTCCTGCTCGGAGCTGGGGCTTCCAGACGCCGTGTCTGGCCGTGTCCCCTGTGAGCAGGTCCAAGGGTTAATTCCCATCTATGGCAGAAAAAAAAATGGGAAAAGATGTAGTGAATGTCTGCAGCTCCTGCTCCCAGCCCTGAGGCTGCTGTCCCCTCGCTGAGGAGCTGCAGAGCTGCAGCCTCTCCTGCCCAGGGATGTCTCCAGCTCCAGCCCAGCTGCAGATCAGAGCCACCGTCCGTCCCTGTCCCTGCCACTCCCTGGACTGGGGCCAGCCTGGTTCACAGCAGGCACTGCTGCTTTGCTGAGCAGCCTGAGCCTGTGCCTCCTCATCCTCACCCAGCTCCACGCTGCCCTCTCCTCCAGCACTTGGAGCTCTCCCAAATCCCTGGATTTGCAGCAGCAGCATCCAGGAACAAATGTGAAGTCCCTGCCATCCCAGCCTCACCATACCCAAGGCACTGAGCCATCCATAAGGGCCCCTGCTGAGCTCCTTTCTCTCCTTGCCCTCCCCAGTGTGACCAGTACAAGAAAGGGATCATTTCTGGCTCCACGTGCAAGGACCTGTGTGAGGAGCGCAGCCTCTTGTTCCAGCACTGCCTCTCCTCCTCCCCCAGCCAGCAGGTAGGTCTGTGCCCCTCACCATGGCAGGGGATGGGCACCCCCATCAAACCCTGCAGGTCTCCCCCTCAGCCCATCCTAAACCAGAACCCAGCTCCCTCCAGTGCTGTCCCCCTCCCCGTGCTCCAGGTTTACAGAGGGCTCTGGAGGGACAGGGAGGTGATCATCAAATGTGGCATCGGGGATGCCCTGAGGGGCGACAGCCGCCCGGACGCTGTGCCCAGGAGGGACGTGGTGCTCTTCGACAAACCCACGCGGGGGACCTCGATGGACGAGTTCAAGGAAATGCTCCTCAACTTCCTGAAGGTCAGTGCAGGCTCCTGTGGGATCAGAAGCACCACTTGTGTTTTTCCTTCCCTTCAAACAAGAGCTCCTCCTGCCCGTGCCCCCCACCCGCTGCTGGGTGCCAGGCAGGGCTCTGTGCCATGCATTGGATTAGTGGAGAAAAACCTCCATTCTCTCCCAGGAATTCTTTTTTTGTGAGATTTCAGTAGCAGCATCCCTGGAGGCTGNNNNGAGAAGATCCCCCACACGTCCCTCTACGGGCTGGATGTCCCCCCTTTCCTGCAATCCCTGCTGCCTTCCATCGTCCACCAGCTCATCCACCAGTGGTTTGCGCCAGCCTGGCCCCGGCGCGCCAAGATCGCCATCGGCCTCCTGGAGTTCGTGGAGGAAATCTTCCATGGCACCTACGGGAACTTCTACATCTGCGAGAGCAGCCTCAGGAACGTGGGCTACAACGACAAGTACGACTTCAAAATGGTCAACCTGAGGAAGGTGGCGACGGAGATGACAATCAGAGGCTTCCTCAAGGGCCGGCACTGTGAGCAGAACGGGGACTGCACCTACGGGCGGGACTGCACGGCCACGTGTGACAAGCTCCTGAAGCAGTGCAAGAGTGACGTGGTGCAGCCCAACCTGGCCAAGGTGTGTGGGCTGCTGCAGGACTATCTGCTCTACGGAGCTCCCCTGGAGCTGAAGGAAGAGCTGCAGAAGCAGCTCCGAACTTGCATGACCCTCAGCGGCCTGGCCAGCCAGATGGAAGTGCACCACTCCCTCGTGCTCAACAACCTCAAGACCTTGCTCTGGAAGAAGATTTCCAACACCAAATATTCCTAACGGGGAATGGCCCTGGAGTTTCTGATCTGTGAGCTTGGACTGAGGTCCAAGGGCTGTTTGTCCATCCTCTCCCCCCCCCAGGAAAAACACACCCTGCACAGGGAGTTCAGCAGAGCTGCGGCCCCTTCTCCTTCATGGAAACCAAACATCGTGACTTCCACCGCCCCGAAGGATCAGGGATGGGTCAGCAGGAGCGGAGCTGAGACACGGAGCTGGGCTGAGCAGGCTTGAGGGAGGGAGAAGACACAGAAAGGGATAAGGAAGCAGAGCCCAGCTGGATGCATCAAACTGTTCCTTGATGAACAGGAAAGCTGTGCAAAGCGATGGGAATGAATCATTCATGCTGTACTTGTCACATCTCCTTTTGAGGAACATCTCTGATGTAAATAAACAGCTTTTACGTGAATCACACCCCGTACATCAATAGCCAAACAGCAGCCTGTTAAGTACCAGCTTGTTTGTGATCTAAAAGGAGGAAAAGGTAGATTTCCCCATTCAAAAGTCTCTCCTTAAGTGTTTGAGTCATCTGCCGTCAGATGCAGCTGTCACACAGGAAGCAGATAAGCTGTGTCTGTTGCACCGTGGAGAATTCTTTGGTTCCATTTTTAAGTGCCTGACCCTGACAGTGATGCCATGGCTTGTGTGAGGCTCCCCCCAGCTGCTCCTGCCCCCAGCCTGCAATTGGCAGCACAAGCCATTCCCTCACGTGTCTGGAAGCGTCCGAGGCCAAGGATGGCTTAAAGGCAAAGGGCTAAACATGAACAGTTCTGACCCCTTAATGTGCTCCGGGTGTCACTGCCCACCACACTCAGAGCAGGGATAAGCCAACCTCTCGGTTTAATTCTCCAGAAACTAAGCTGGGCTTGCCCTGCAGAGGTTGAAGGTTAATAACAGAATAATCCAGTGCTTCTCTCATTATTAAAATGAATTTCCAGGCAAAGCTTTTAGCAGGTCTCCAGACATTTTTTTTGGCTGTGTCTGCACTCCCAGGGCTCCAGCTATGGCTGTTTCTTTTAAATGCTCAGTTACAGCAATCTTACAGCTCTGGGTAGGGAGGAAGGGCTGGATGAAGTCCCCCAGGGTTGCTCAGTTCCCAGCACAGCTGTATTCCTGCTGTTGGAGCATGTGCTGCTTCTCCTGCCAGCAGTTCCTTAGGGAAGAGCGTGCAGCTGATGTGCAATCACAAAATAAAAATACACCTGACGCTGCAGCACCAGGGCTGCAAACTTAGGAGCCCTTTGGGGAGAAAGCTCAGGATTTCCTTGTGGTGGTGAGGATCCTCATCACCTCTCACTGGGGATGTTTTGGTGCCAGGAGTGCTCTGTATCCAGCAGAGCCACCAGTGCCTCTGAAATGGAATTGAGAAGTTGAGCACTCCTAAGGATTCTGTGTTTGAAGGTTCCTCAGCCTGGACTGGGCACAGTCACTGCCAAGGTCCTGTGTGCAGGTGCAGCTACACCTGCATGGGAGGGAAAGCCAGGGCTGGAATTCACTGGAATTCAGGGAAGAGGCTCCAGGCAGCCACCCCAGCTCCTCCTGCACTGTCCTGCATCCCCATGGCAACCAGCTCCCCTGACAAATCCATTTCCTCCTGCCAGTAGCAAAGGAATCCAATGCCCCTGCCAAAATCCCCTCCTCAGGGCATCAGAAAAGCCATTTTTCACCCTTCCCTCTCTTGTTCACTCCCACTACAGCTCTGCTGCTCCCTTCCCTCAAAGCAGCATTAAAGCACCTGGGAAGTGAAGGAAAACCCTTTCCTCCTAAATCAGAACTTCTGTAAACATTTATGGTGAGGAGGCAGCCCCTGTAGCTGACAGACCTGGCCCTGACAGCTTAATTGAAATAAAGACACTTGTGACAACAATTGTTCCATCACCACCTCATTAATCCACACCCCCGCGGCCCTGGACACTCCCAGGAATCGCTGCTGACTCAAAGGAATTCTGCTCTAAAAATTCACTACTAAAAAGCACAAAGTGAGTGGTTTACAAACCACACCGGGATACAGGAGAGAAATGAGTAAAGGCAAAGCTGTTTTACACTCAAATTCCTTCACATTCCCCACAGGAGCTGGAAAAAAAAAGCCAGGATATTGCAAGACTGACAATCTGATCTCACTGGATGCTGCTGCTTCTGCAGCAGAGCTTTGTGCTCAAGGGGATGGAGGTAAAACCTTTAATGGCTTTAAAACAATCCTAAATTCTCAGATCCACAAATGTTAAGTCTTAAATCCTAGAATGGTTAAAAACCAGCATTACTACAAATACACAGCATAAACCTTTCAGTCTTGTAGGTGGCATCTTTATTTAGGTTTTTATTTAAATCCTTCTTAACCATGTAGAGAAAACACAGATGATCAAGTTTTAGGAATCTCCAAACCATCAGACGTGGATGCTGCCAGCCAGTTTTCCGTTGCCACGTTTGTCAGACATTCTGCAACTCAAGGCACGATCTGCAAATTAAAAAAAAAGCCCAGGATATCAGAAAAGTTGAAAAACAGGCAGGAAAAGGGAGCAGTAATGTCAGTACTAATGAGCTAATTAACCCCTGCCATCCACACTCTGCTGCCCTCCTTGTCTTGTGATTGTCCCAAGATTTTTCACATCCCAGAGGAAATAAAGTTTCATAAAATGAAACCACATTTTAAGGCTGTTATCAGGATTCATAAGGAAACTTTTAGAGAGGGATTTCCTTCAGTTCAGAGCCACAGGAACATTTCCTGCCTGCAAACCTGGGTGGCTCAGACCCACAGCAGGGACAGAAGGACACAGCACAAATTTAGGAGAAGCTCTTTGCCATGACATCAGAGAAGTTTTGGAAAAATATCTGGCTGGGGGAGTTTAGGAAAGGGATAATTTAAGAGCAGGATAGCTGGATCCTGTTCTGGGTTATTCCTTCACTCCCTAAAAATCCAAGGTGAGTTTGCCAACCTTGGTGCAGAGCCAAGCTATTAATAGTACAGGGAAAGAAACCAGCTGGGCTTATTCCAGCCTTTAAATCCATGACATAAACCAGTCCTTGATGATGAAGGGCTGTGTTATGTACAGAGAGATTTTGAATTTCTCTCAAAACCACTTTTATGCAAAACACTCCTGTTTTCCACAGCTGAGTGCCAGTAAAGCAATATCCATGGCCCAGGAGTGCTGCCTGGGGAAAGGCAGTTCCAGGAAATGCCACCAGGAAAATGTTCCTGGTTCTGCTGTGCCTCACACAGGGAAGCTCTGCAGAGATGCTCATTAGCACTCCCTGCCCATGCAGGACCCCTGGGGTGAGGAAAGCCTCATGAAAAACCCCAAACACGGACTGCAGGGTTAAAAGAAGTCAAGAAATTTAATTTAAAGAGTCACATCTTCAAGCACAACCACATCCCCAGGACCTTATTAGCATTCCTTCTCAAAGCCAGTGACTTTTGCCAATTAAAGGGTTCACTTTGCAGCCAGCACCACTGAGGCACCTTTGGCCCTGTAATGGCCATTTAATGAGGTTTCCCATTTAGCACTGCCAGTTACTCACTGCAAAGCCTCAGGGTCACCATCTCTGCGTGCCCAGAGCTGCTCTCACCACTCTGGCATCCCCCAAGAAGGGACAGTGACACACAGCAGGATTTGGATACACGGGTACCCCTATTCCTGCAAGCTCACTTGGAGCTTCCTTTCCCATTGTGCCAGCACAGAAACACAGCAGAATCCAACCAGAAACTCACATTGTGCTCAATAAATTCTGTCCTTGCTTTCTGCCTGTTTTACCAGCCACAACATGACACAGGACAAAGTGACATCTTGCTTTGGAAAACAGGGCCAGGCACTTGCTGCTGCACTGAAGTCAGTTTAGAAGTAGAACATTTTAAGTTTTAGCATTAATTTTTGCCTTGATTTCTTCCCCCCTCACTGCTTTGGTAACACATGAAGAAGTAACCAAACACCCACTTTCAACATTTGAAGCATGTTCCTGAGCTGTCCTGCTCTCAAGTCACTGCAAGAAGGAAAAATATCTTCAGTCTGGGTTTTTTTTTTTATGAAGTATTGAGTTGGTTTTGCTTGGTCTATGTGTTTTTCTCCCCCTAAAAGCCAAGCCTGATTACAAAGCTGCATGTCAGGAGATGGCTGATCACACCTTCTGCTCCAACTCTTGGAAACCAAGATGTTGGAAGTGTTTTATCCATGTTGGGAACAGGGTGTAATTTCCTCCATATGCTAAATCCACACCCAGCTGTTTCTAACCCTGTCTGTTTTTCAGAAACAACAATTTCAGTGCCTGTTTCCCCCTCCTCCTCCACTGCCAGGTGCAATTCCTGAACCCTGCACAAGCTGAGGTGCCCTTTCACAGGCAGCAATCAAGGGTATCTTACAGGCCATGAAGGATTGTTGAGGGTAAAAACAGAATTCAGGAGTAGAGCTGACACTTGTATTTGTCCTTGTGAAGTGAATGAATACCCTGCTGCAGTTAAAACTGGCATTATTTTAACTGCTCTTCAAAGGAATTGTGCTCCACCCTCTGCTGATTCGAGAGAGGGGAGTGTGGAAAGAACACCCAGCAACTCCTCTCTGACCTCTGATGGTACTGATGTGTCAGCAGAGCAAATCTCCAGGGAGCCAGGATTCTTGGAATGAAGAATACCAGAATTTGACACCCCTCACCAGAGCATGTAGTGACAGGACAAGGGGGAATGGTTTACACTGGAAGTTTAGATATTGAAATCCTTCCCTGTGAGGGTGGTGAGGGGCTGGGATGGATTTCACAGACAAGCTGTGGCTGCCCCACTCCTTGAAGTGTCCAAGGCCAGGCTGGACAGAGCTTGGAGCAACCTGGGATAGTGGGAGGAGTCCCTGATTAAGAGAAGAACTGAAGGACAGTGTCAGCTGCTGCATCCTGTCCACTCTTCACCATTAAGGGCAACAGGAAAATCAATCAGTGTCAGGTTGTTGAGCAATCCTGAGAGCTCACAGGGCTCAGAGCACCAGGGAAGACATCGCCTGTTCCTGTCTGCCACCGAATGACACAAACGTGGCACAGCAGCCACGCCTGCAACACGAGCTGGGGCAGGGGCTGGGCACCTCCCAGCACTGCAGCTCACCTCGGTCTGGGGGGCACCTCCGGGTCTGCCACGGCTCAGGGCTGCCTCTGGAAAAGTGGGAAACACATGGACAGGGTTTAGCCACACCCCAAAGCCTGATTACACAGGTACTGTTTCACTGGTAACAGGAATTTAAAGGAAATAAATTAACAGCACAGGAATATTTTTATTTTCTGATGGGATTAAGGTTGGTGACTCCCAGTGTTGTCACCAGGCTGCCACGTGGCTTTTCAAATCACTTCACCTCCTTCTGTAACCCAAGTGGTACCCACAGGATCTGATTCTCAAGGTGAAATGATCAGAAACCCACGTGCAGCCTTTGCTGCACAGACCAAACAGAACTCCCCACTCTGTTACATCCAGATCTCGTGTTTAAAGCAGTTCAGAGTCAGTTTTTCCCCAGTCTCCCATGAAGCAGCTAATTAATGAACGATGTCAGGCTATCAATCACTCTGAGTGCTCACGGGGTGCAGAGCAAACGAGCGTAGAACATAGCCTGTGTCTCTCTTGCCACTCATTGACACAAAGATGCCACAGCAGCCATCTCTGCAACGCTGGTGGCAGGCTGGGGGGAGAAAATAACCCATAAAGACTAAAAAAAATGTAATAATGGGTGGATGTCCATCCCTGGAAGTGCTCAAAGCCAGGCTGGATGCACCTCTGAGCAACCTGGGATAGTGGAAGGTGTCTCTGCCCATGTTCCTTTCCAACTCAAACCATTCCATGATTCTGTGGTATTTTTTAAGATGATTTTATCACCTACTCAGAAAGCAATGCTACAGAGGTGTTCGGGCCACGTGCAGATGATAAATGTAACACACCACTTACAGTTACAAGGGTGGATGAAGCTTGCTTGGGCAGCCTTTTTGTGAAGGATCACCCTTCATTTCTGAAGTCACCCCATCACGGTCACTTTAATTTTTCTCCACTGCCAGGCTGAAGAGAGAAAAATAAAAGAAAAATGCTGTTAACAATTGCCCAATAACCTTTTTTGGTGAAACGTGCCACTTACTTGAAAACCAGAGAATTACAACAACTTAAAAAATAGCATCTAATTAAGATTAATTTTAGCTACTGAAATCTTTGAAAACATTTTCCTGAAAACATGAAAGCCATAAATTTTCTTCTATTTTTTAGTGGAGCATATTAAAACATACACAGCTGTTTACAGTCTATATTACAGCTATATATACAAAATATATCTATTAACATTTTTACTTTTAATGTGTATGCACGTATATATATACATATACGGACATTTTTCTCTTAGTGCATTCCATAATATTCCAGATTTACAGGGCACGTGGCAGCCCCTGGAGCCTTCAGAGCTCCGGGGGCCTCTCCTGGCCGGTTCCGGCGGCGTGGCTGAGGGGGAAGGGCCGTACCCGGAGCCTCACCTCACTCGCGTCCTCCCGCCGCAGCCGCCTCAGCGCCGGGGCCGGAGAGAAGCGGCGCCGGCCCTGAGGGAGCCTCGCCCTAACATGGCGCGGGAAGGCGCAGCTGTGGAGCCGCCTCAACCAGCAGTGGTTTCCGCCACCTAAAGGCCCCAGGGCTCCCCGCTGACCACGCCGGGAGAGGCCAAAGCTGGTCCCGGTTCCGTCAGAGCTCCGCTCCCGCCACTCCGCGCCCGCCGAAAGGGCGAAATGGCCCCCGCCGCCCGCTTATATAGGGAGAGGACGGCAGCGCATGCGCATCGCACATCCTTTCACTGGCGCCCCCTGCCGGGCTGGAGGACCCAGAGAGGGGGGAATGGACGGGGCGGGGAACACGGGATGGGACATGGGATGGGGACACGGGAGGGGGACACGGGGCGGGGGACACGGGATGGGGCACGGGTGGAGACAGGGGTGGGGGACACGGGATGGGGACACGGGGCGGGGGACACGGGATGGGACATGAGATGGGACACGGGATGGGGACACAGACCACTGCCCTGGGGCCTCCCACAGAGACACGAGGCATGCTAGGGTATGGGTATCCCTTTTCTCAGCTGCTCCCACTCCCTCACTTCCCACGGTGGCTAAGGTTGGGCTCCCAGTGTGTCCCTGTACAAAGTGGGGACACTTCGACCCCCACTGAGGACACTTCTACCCTACACCAGCCACCCTGCAGTGTCCCCAGCTTGGGGACATCCTTCATCCCATTCCCTCCCATGGCCTTGACTGTCCTGGCCAGACTCCCCATCCCATTCCACAAGGGAAAAACCCAAAACTGATCACAGGGATAAACCCCTTTATTTGCTAAGAAGAGGTGCAGATACAAGTGGTTTCAGATGAGATCACAAACACAGGACAGCCACAGGATAGTGGCACCTCCCTTCAACAGCGACAAACCCAAGAACAGGAGCAGGGGCTGGCCTGGCTCCATTTTCCCCTACGTTGCTCTGGACAATTTTTTGGAGCTGGAGACCCTCCACGGCTGTGACCACTGTACACAGGGCTGGGGGTCCCCTCCCCAGCCAACCAGCTCTGCCAAAATCCGGTGCTCTGGATGCAGAGCCAGTCCCATGGAAGTGGAGCAGGACACCCATCACGGGGGCACTGAGCCCATCCCCAGCGCTCTAACTGCCCTTGGCTTTGCTCCGCAGCTCCTCGATGGCCTCGCTCTGCCGCCTCTTGTCCTTGGCACGGATGATGGTCATCCTGAAGAGTCTGCAGTAGAGCTCCACGGCCGCGGGGCTGTCGTCATTCCCGGGAATGGGGTAGGTGATCAAACACGGGTTGCAGTTTGTGTCCACCACCCCCACGGTGGGGATGTTCATCTTGGCCGCGTCCCGGATGGCCACGTGCGGCTCGAAGACGTTGTTGAGGGTGCTGAGGAACACGAGGAGGTCGGGCAGGCGGACGCCGGGGCCGAACTGGACGCGGGCGTTGGTGAAGAGCCCTCCCTGCCAGTAGCGGGTGTGCGCGTACTCCCCGCACGCCCGCGCCGTGCTCTCAACCAGGTGGCAGAACTGGCGCTTGCGGCTCACAAACAGGATGATGCCCCCGCGGTAGGCGACGTGGGCGGTGAAGTTGAGGGCCAGCTGCAGGTGCTGCATGGTCTGATCCAGGTCGATGATGTCCTGATCCAGGCGGCAGCCAAAGATGTAGGGCTCCATGAACCTGTGGGCGCAGTGGGAGGGCGACACAGGGGACACGGGGATGGGGTGTGCAGGCACTGAGTGTTTCTGGATGTGCGTGGGCCCACAGGAACCATCCCATGCTCCAGCTCCTGGCTGATACCAGAGGTGTGCTCTGCAGAGAGCCCTCACACCCAGTGTGTGCCCCAGGCTCACAACCTCTCAGTGCCCACACTGGCGGGATCCCTGTAACCTGCCCTGTGTGGGCAGTTTCAGGCCCAGACCAATCCAGAAAATGTGGTACAGGGAAGCATTCCTGCTGCCAACATGAGCTGGATCACAAAACAGTATCACTCACCTGTGCCGACATCCCTTTTTGTGGCCCAGGTGCACCCGAGCATCAAAGAGATCTTTCAGGGTGAAGAGCTCCTTCACGCTGAAGAAGTCGGGGTGTCTGAGAGGCTCGGTCAGCAGCTTGTCATCCTCAGCTGAGAGAGGGGAAAGAAATAATCCCTGTGTTTTGGGGATGAGCCGGGACTGCAGAGAGGCCCCCGATGCAGCACGACCGGCATGGGCGGGGATGCCAGGGGTGCAGTGCCCGGCTCTGCGGACCCCCTTTCCCGGGGTGCACGGCAGCACTCACCGCGGGGCCGGGGGGCTGCCGGGGCCGTGGCCGGGACCGGGACGGTGCTGTAGAGCCGCGGGGCTGCTGCGGGCGAGAAACACGGGGGTCACAAGGGGGAAACCGGGGCGCTCCGGGCCGGACCGGGCCGGGCCCCGCCTCTCACCTGCCCGCAGGAGCCGCGGCACCGCCATGCTCCGAGCCCGCCGCAGGCAGGGCACGGACGAGGAGGAGGAGACGGAGGAAGGTCAGCGGCGCTTTCCGCTTCCTGCGGGACGGGGCGGGCCCTCCCCGGGGCGGTTGCGCTGCGGTCGCTCCCCGCCCTCCGCGTTTCGTCGCCGGGCAACGCTCCGGCCCCGCGGCCCGGCGGCTCCGCCATGTCCGGCCCCGGGCAGGAGGTGCCCCGCCGCTTTCAGGAGCTCACCTTCTACGGTGGCTACGGGTGAGCGCTGCCCCGGGCGGGCCCCGCCGGCCCGCTCCCCGCGCTACCTGTGCTCTCCCCCGCAGGCGGCCGCCGGTGCACCCCCGGTTCCGGACCACCAGCCAGAGCTACGGCAGCAGGGCCCCCACGGTGCATGAGCTGCCGGTACGTGCCCCGGGCGCCTCTCGGGGCCGGCCCAGCTCGGCCTCTGCACCGAGCACCGGGGCAGGTGGAGACACCGCCCGTACCTGCACCCAGCCCCGCTGCATCGAGGCTTTGCAGGTGCTGTAAATGTTGGCATTTAAAACATTTTCCCCGCCCCACCCCACCCCTTTTCTCGCCATCCCAGAACTCCTTCAACATCCTCTCGCACAAGTTTTCCAATCATCTGGGCAAGATTGGCATGGTGAGGAACGAGAGCCTGAACACGTCCCTGGAGAAGAGCCACTGCACCGGGCCCGACACGTTCATCACCGCCTACGAGCACCGGGACTTCCACCCCAGCTACAACCCCCGCGGGCCCTCGCACTGCAGGGACCAGCCGCTGTAGCGGGGACACCACGGAGCCACCGAGGCTTTTGGCTGCCTCGGGAAAAGCCCCTACAGCCAGCCTTGATGCTAAACAAACCCACTGGATACAGAGAATGTTATTAGGAATAACTCATGAAAGATTTAGTGCGGTTAATGTCAGGTTGCTTATGTGAAGGCTTTTACCTCATTTATCAGCAGCATATAAATACTAGAACAACATATATTACATATATATCCTCTTCTCTGTCACTAATGATCCTTTATACTCTTGGCTCATGTACCACAGACTATTAAAAATTAAGATTTAAACTGCCTCTCTACTATTTAATGACTAATCAATCTGCAAGTTTTCCAGAGGTATTCATTAACTCTTTGGATTTCTTGGAGAAAGTTCATGTTTCTTCTCTCTCAAAACTACAGCGTTTTAAGAAATTATTCAAATAATTACAAGTAATCAAAAAGAATTTTTTTTTAAGTTTTATTGGAACAACTGTAGTTACAGGCAGAGAAACTGCATCAGTTGGACTGTGAGTGCACTGAAAGAACACCTGAACATTTTTGGGTAAAAATGAGTTTTTAAGAGAAACCACTCTGCCTGTTCATGGATGAGAAACTCCCACCTTACAGGTGTAACATAACACTAAAAATGAACATACTATTACTCAAACTGTTTGCTAAAAATATAAACACTAAGTGTAACATTATGTCCAAACACCACTGCAATTGATATTCCTCACATGTCAGGAATATTCCCTATTTGTGGCATGTGGTTATCTCAAACACAGGAAGAGCTGGGTAAATCCCCCTCTGCTGCAAACACATCAATACATTGGAACAGGTAAAAAAAACTGAGCAGAAATGTGCCCAAAAAGTTAACATTTAAAAGATTTAACATAAGAAAAGAAATAAGCAACCCTCTCTCATTTGCTGTTACTCTCGTATTAGACTCTAGACAATACCTGGAGCTTCTTAGAACTTCCCTTTCTTCTCCTGAAATGAGAAAATAACAAAGTGCTCAATCAATAGAAATAGTTGTGACAATGTTACATATATTTTTATCCACAGATTTTTCTGCAGGTGGCATAATTTAGAGATAAGGCTGCCTCTTAAAAATATAAATGGAGTAGATTCTGTCACATATTTTCCCACTCCATCTGAAAACACCCACCTCTTCTTCCTTGCCTCAATTTCTTCCCTTTTAGTTTTACTCTTGAAACCAGTTCCTTTGAAGAGTTTGGCAAGCAATGTATTTAAGCATTCAGAGTTACAAATACAATTTTGTAAAAGAAATACCTGTACAAATTCAAAATATCACCCTAAAAATGACACATTTTACCACACAGGATCTACCTGAAACGATCTCTTTCTACTCTGTCTTTTGAAAGGAAGATTTTCACGTTTGCAGATAAAATTATGTGAGGCTGAACTATCACAAACTGAAGGGATGAAAAATTAAAAAGCTTCTACATTAATAAAAGAAATTGGGGCAGGAATGGTGCGTTCCTGCCTTGTGAAAAGAGCAGCTACACGTCACAACACGTGTTCCTAAAATAGCAGTGAAGAACTGGTAATAAAAAATTAAGGGAGTCCTTCTGGTCCCTTGAGAATCCTTGAAGATTGTTCCCAAAGCACACAAAACCAGTCACTGG
Source organism: Lanius collurio (assembly GCA_020086605.1). Classification (NCBI taxonomy): domain Eukaryota; kingdom Metazoa; phylum Chordata; class Aves; order Passeriformes; family Laniidae; genus Lanius; species Lanius collurio. The sequence goes on along the minus strand of JACBWW010000035.1, from coordinate 5,802,035 downwards.
GGTAAGAAAATGAAGCAATAAACCTCAGATTTATCTGAGAGCTGTGGTGCTGCAGCCAGGATCTGTAACTCACCAGAGGTGTGACAAAAAACACCAAGTAGTTTAATCACTTAATATCTAAATTGACAAGTTTTGTGCTCTGACTGGAAAGAAAAAATAGCATTGTGCATTTTTAAAAACCATGAACCAGCACTCATGAAAAAAAGGTAACTTCCTAAGCTTTAGAAGAGCTGAGTTTATGGTTCCATTATCTACTGCAAATAAGGGATTAATTGGTGTCTCAGGAGGGTGGGAATAATGGAAAAAGGAGTTTTTTGGGCACTCCCCAGAGCTGGAGTGACTGGGCCAGCAGGGCTGTGGAGTCTGTGCTCTCTGTGCCCTCTCTGGGGCTGTGCTGGGCACTATAAACAGAAATAAAATCTGCTTTTGGAACTGCACCTATGAAGATTCAGCCTCGAGAGATTTGTGCTGCAGCCCCACCCTTGGCACCAGGTGTGGGACCCTTGCTCATGAATTAATTCCCACTCAATATAATCTTCTTTGTTCCTCAGCTGGTCAGCCTTTAGTGATGTGTAGGAGGGATTTCTCATTGCTCCAAACCAGCAGACTTCTCTTTTCTGAACAAGTGAAGAGAACTGGGCCAGGATGAGGACACTGCCCCTGGAGCCCTGGCTGCTGTTCCAATTCCAGAGATGTTCCTTGACACACATTTAGTTACATGAGAAAAGACTTCACTCCTTGACCACAAAGAAAGGAAACTCTTGGAGTTCTGCTACCACAAGCACCATTCTCACCTCCCAAAAGCCACCCCTTTGTATTTTGCAAATTCTCCTCCTTCATTTTTTGTTACAAAGAATTAATGACATCCTCAGTCAGGAGGGAAAAGGGAACACAAAAATTATCACTCAAGATGATGTAACAAACCATAGGAGCAATCCAGTTTCAGGGTCCACGGGCAGAACCCCATTTATTAAACATTAGAAACTCAGCAATATACACCATTTCCTATATACAAATCAAATTTATCAATTAAAAAAAAAAGTGCTGCTTAAAATCAGGTTTTATTTAAAGCACAAGGTAACTGGAATTGCATCTTCACTGGGAGTGAATCAGGTCACGAGTGGAACTGAGGACACAAACACAGCGACAGGGGCACGAGACACCTTTGAAGTCAAAATGTGGATTTACTGAAAACTTTTGAGGAGAAACATTCAGCTTTTTATACAAACAGTACATAGTGCTTCCAACATCTCTAGGAAAATTAAGTATACAGTTAAATCCTTTTAAAGCAAGGTACTTGGAAAACTTCTAGTTTAAAATACCAGCCTATTGACCTATTCCAAACAAAAGGCCCAAATCCTGCAAAGGAATCAAGGCAGAGCAAAAGATAAACCTGTGGAGAGGGACTGCAGGCACTGAGCTAAGTAAAAAACACTTTTCCAAGGTATCCTACCACAAAATGGAGATGAGCTAACACACTGACCTTTAAACAACCCAGCCAGCCAACTCAAGGGCTACAAAAAGGTGGCTGGACAGTCAGAAATGCCAAGTGAGCACTATAAACAGGTTTCAAACGGAGCTGCACGACAGCATAAACACACCAAGGATGGTTATTTCTCTACATGCCACAGTTACTACTCTATGCTACACCACATTTTGCCCACATTCTGCATCACACCAGGGACACCATGGGATACTGGATCCAGTCTTGGCTGCTTTTGCTCCATTTTGCAAGTTTAAGGCCAGCCTGGAGGAAGACTCCTGAAGTGACTGAGAAACAAAGTGATGCTAAGTGGTGGTTTGGCTGAGAGAAGTTCTGCAGAAGACCAGACAAAGAGAAGATCAGATCAATTCACAGGGACAAGATGTGAGAACAAACTCCTCCAAGGACTTCATGACACACAAATGAAAATGAAAGAACCGACAACTCCAATTTACACCTTTTGAATTTGCAGTGAAACCACTGTGGGGGCACTTTTTTTTGTGTGTTTGTGTGATGTGAATGTGCTACTTCAATCCTGTTCAAAGTCAGTACAAATAAAAAGATAGTAGTGAAAAATTGCTTTATTCTGGCTGCTGGCAATGGAGGCAGAGAAAGAGCCTGAAGAAAGAACAGTGCTGAAAATATCCGTGGCGTTTGTGTTGGGACTTCCTACAGCAAACCCAGCTTTGCTTTATTGCACCAAAATTGTCAGTGAAAAGTTCACAGAAATGTAACATTTTAAAAACCACTTCTGAAAAAGGAAAGTTAAGGGCACTCAATTCCAGAAAGTTCATTCAGGAAACCAAAAGCCATCTGTGGGTAAGTGCAGGGCATCAAATGAGATAGTTGAGAATAAGGAGGAATTGTTTGAGCCCTGCAGGCCTGACAGTACAGAAATCCAGGGAAATCCAGGGAAATCACTATGTCTGAACAGACATGCTCCTTCACTTGTCTTGGACTGCAATTGTGCTTGGAGGTTCTGGGTATTCAAAAGGACTTTAAGCAGCTGCTGAGATCACTTTGCAGAGTGCAGACAGAGCCATCCACTTGATTTACCTGAATTTGCATTTATATCTTCCAGGCTGCAGCTCCACACCCACAGCTGCACTCGAGTTCTGCTGAGGGACCTCATCCCACAGTCCTCAGGGTGGGAAAACAGCCCCAGCAAAAACCCAGCCCACAGGATTGTCCTAAGGCAGCTGGGATGTGACCAGTGTCAGATCATCTGCATTGCTATCCAAGGCTGTGTTTCCCTAGGATCTCTTAATAGGTTCCTAAATAAATTCTGTGCGCTAACAGGTTTCCCTTTGAGAGACAATTAGAGGCCTCATAATTTAAAGTGTGATTAGCCAATATCTTATCTACAGCAACTACAGCATCCTGTAGGAATGCAAGCCCTAAAAATCATTATAAAAAATATTTCCTTAGAGCACTTTAAATAATTTACAAAATTCTACAAAAGCTATGTATGTCTATCTGTGATATCCCTGTTAAATAGAATTATTTTCACATTAGTGTGTGTATGATATACAGGTATCAGCATCTCCCACTGCCTCTCCTTTCCTGTCTCAAGTTTAACAAGGTAATTACAATGAGAGTTATTTCATAAAAAAACTGCTAGTGTAAAAAAAAAAAAAAAGTACTTACATATTTGAAACCTTTTTTTCCATGAGGGAACCTGGACAGTCCCCTGCAGGTAGGTCAGTAAATTTTGCACAGGTTTTGGTTAAAAATTCCTGCCCTTGGTGTACTTCACTAGCAGCTTCCCTGTTCTGCAGGACAGGTATTTTTCCTTCCATTTTGGAGCTGGTTACCTGACTTTCTTCCTGCCTGTCAACTTTTTCTTCCTTAAGACACATCTGCACACTGTTTTCTGCACATGCTCCTCCACTATTATCCACTGCTGCTGCTGTCACATTGAATTCCTGCCTTGGGCAAGTTAAAATGGGATCTGGCCTCTTGTCCAGCTGGTTATTCCCTCCCTTGCTGCACACCTGAGCACTCTGCTGGGCTGGGGCTCTGCTGACTTTATCTGCTTTTCCCACACTGCACTCAGGGTGTGGGGGATCCACAGTGGAGTCAGCCCAGCTGCCTTGGTGGATCCCTCCTTCTTCCATCCACATCTGGCTGTTCTCAGCTCGGGAGGTTCCTCTGCAAACCTTACCAGCTTTTCCTGCTGCCACACTGGGTTCCTGTGAGGGGAGGCTGGAGTGTGACTGATCCCCTGGAGCATCAGCCTTCCTGCAACCCTCAGCTGCCACTTTGAGACACACAGGAGCAGCCTCAGCTCCTGCACAGCTTTCTGCTACATGGGGACTTGCCCCTCCCACAGTGAGTTTCTGAGAAGAACTGGGTGCTTTTATTGCTGGTGTAATTTCCCCTCTAAATTCACCTTTTGCCATGGGGTTAAGTACATTTGTGTCCTGGGAAGCTGCCTCCATTCCCAAGGCACTGCTCTGGGCAAGCAAACACTCTGCTTTCTGCTTTTTGTTCAAAAGCATCGATTTCTTCCTGTCCCGGGCATATTTCAGACCTGCAATAAACTTACTAGAGATTTTTAGTTGGAAGGTATTCTTCCTTTTAGATCTGGGCTTTGCATTCATGACTTTTCTTACTTTACACCCTTCATTTCTGCTGGTTTTGGGGGGCTCTGTGTTACAGACATTCCTTTTCCCTGCTGCATTCCCAGGTAACTCCCCAGCAGCACCACCTTTGACCCTCCCCCCCAGTCCTTGCTTAGCTTTTGACTGACCAGTAGTAGGAACATTCTCTGCAGAGGAAGCACATTTCCTGCTGCCAGCTAACATTGCACTTTTCCCTTCTGTTCTCTGAGAGTTTTTCACCTCCTCAGTTTGCTGAGCTACCTCAGTCTTTTTACTCTGAGCCAGCACGAGCTCCATCTCGTTTTCCACCGGCTGCTGCTTTGCTTTTCCTTTATTACCAGTTTGTTTGGTCGCTCTAAATAGGTCCAGACTTGCATCACCTTTTTGCATCTCTGAATTGCTTGCAGAGTCTTTAGCCTTTTCTGCCAAAAACCTTCTGATTTCTTGCTCGATGCTGTCATCGCTGTCCACTGAGCTGCTGTCACTGGCGTCTGACACAGCTGGGAAATCACATTTTCTATTTTTAGCCCCCCGCTGGTTTGAAACCGGTTTAGGTTTGCTGCCTTTTTTAAGCTGTAAGTTAAACTCCACGTTCTTCATGGTTTCTGGCTTGTCATTGGGAAGTTTGATGTTGTCTGGAGGGTTCCTGACTGCATTCTCTCTCACAGCTTTTCTAGGTTTTGAGAGGCAGCTTTTCAGCAGTGAGCGATTTTTACATTTCCACTCGTTTTGTTGAAGGTTACTGAACTCATCCAGCAGCTGAGTTTCTGTCTCACTGAATCTGACTTTCTTCTTGCACTGAGCTTTCTGGTCCTTGGATTTCTTCTTTAAATTCCTTTTAGATCTTAACAGATCCTTGATAGCACTATCCAGGTCCTCATCACTGTCCAGAGAGCTGCTCTCATCACCTGACCCCTCCCTCTCTGGGGTTTGGGTGGGGTTTTTTACAGGTTTTTTTGTGCTACTCTGAACCTGCAGAAAAGGGTTTACAGAGTCCAAGGCCACACATCTGCAGCCCTCAGAGCCAGACAATTTGGGAGACAGCAGCTGCTGCTGCCTCTGCTCTTTACTACTCTGAGCATCCCGGAGTTCTGTGGGGCTGCTCAGGGCGTGCTCCTCTTGGAGCACAGGGAATTTGGAATTGTTACCTGGCTGGAAAAGTCCTGTCTCCAGCTGTTCAGGTGGTTTTGATGCTCCTTGTTTTGCTGTTCTGCCTTCCCTTTTAAGTCTCCTTTTCCGACTCAGGGATAATTTCAGTGTTTTGGGCAGAGAAGGCTCAAGGCTCCCGGTGAGGCTGTTTGGATCAGAAGGCAAAGGCATCTGGATAGAGTGTGACAGGCTGGGAGGTTTTGTTCCAAGGTTTTCTGACTGTGCTTTCAGAGCCAAGAAAGCCCTGATTTCTTGCTCTATGCTGTCATCACTGTCCACAAGGCTGCTGTCACTTTCACAACGGGAGGACGAGAGAAGCTGGGGAGAAAATAAGGAGTCTGCAGTGAGGGATTTGTTGTCACTTCCCATTTGGGATGGCATGATCGTTTTGGAAATATCCAGGATAGCTTCTGCACACATGAGTTCTGCAGATGTGTCTGCTCTGCAAGAGGCCTGCAGTGTGAGCTTACAAGCAGCAATCTTGTTTTCTGGAAGTGCAAAATGTCTGGCTTTTTTCAGTGGTTTAAAGAGCTTTTTAAAGTCAGTGCTGGTGCTTTCTAATCCTGTTGATTTGGGATTAATTTCTTTTCTCTTGTTGCTTATAGGGTTTTTATGGATTTCTGATGAGGCACTTTTTGTGGAGCTAATTGTCAGGCTGGCAGAAATGTCTGCCATACCCTTTGGATCAAATTGTTCCCTCTGCAAAGGGACACAGTTTGCTGCATGACCTGCCTCTTTCCTGATTTTCTCCAGCTGGTAGAGCTGAATGGCTTCTTCAATGCCATCATCGCTGCTCGAGTCAGATGTGTGCATGCTCTCCTTGATAAGTGCTTCCCTTGGCTCCCAATAATGAGCTCCACTTCCCTCATTCTGCTCCATGAGCCAGGGCTGGCTGGCAGTGGCCATTTCTAGATAGGCTTGGTTCACCTGGCTGAAATCACTGGGCTCTGCTTGGATTTTTGACTGCAAACACCTGGACTGGGCACCGGATTTCTGCAGCTTGGGATGGTGCCTCAGGAGCAGGGCACTACAACCTTGCTTTATAGCACCACAGTTTGTTCTGTTCCTTGCTTCTTTGTTGCATTTCAGGACAGATCTCACACGGGAATCTTTTTTATCCTCCTCAGAAACACATTTACTAATTTCTTGCTGCTTCTTCTCATTCAAGAACTGCACTATTTCAGCTTGTATGCTCTGTTCAAAGGAATCATCGCTGCTGATGCTCTGAGGGGAAGCAGGCTGGAGCCTTTTCCCAATTCCCAGGTGATCAGACAGGTACTCTTCAGAGAGCATCTCAGCTTTAAATTTCACAGGGAGGAGGTTACTGGCCACTTTGTTCTGGGAGAAGTCCCTCTTAAACCTTTTCTCTCTGCTTACATTCTCAGAACGCTCTGCATTCCTTGGCAACGACTGGGCACTTTTGCTTTTTGTTTTCAAGTACTCTTGGATGGCTTCCTCTATACCTCTGTCCACAGAATCATCGCTGTCAGAATCCAGCAGGAGAGTCCCAAATTCCACACTCTCCTCCACATCGGTATCATCTGAATCCTCAGGGCACCCACACTGGGTATACTGAGGATGCTCCTGCAGTAACGTGGTGCTGGATGTGACTCTGGTACTGCTGCCTTTTTCTGCCTTCTGTTTCTTCTGCATAACACAGCCACACTCATTGTTCATACCCAGGGCAGGCTCTTGGCTTTGCAGGTTGTTTATGATCACCTGAACTTTGGCGCTCACAGAGGTTCTGGTGACGTTGCTGTCAGATTCAGGGAAGCAAACGGGGTATCTACAATTCCTTGCTGGTCCAAAGGACTCCCATTTTGTCTGAAGAGCTACCAGAGGAGGAGCATCCATAAGGAACATTCTAGCAGACCACAGCAAAGTCCACAGTGGAACAGATTTTCAGACTGGTCTCTCCTCCATCCTAAAATAAAGGAAAAAAAGGAAAGTATTTAGGATGCGTGTGCCTTCTAGAAATTCCATGTAATAATCCTGGTAACATAAATTGTAAATTATTAACATTCATAACTACTGTGCCAGATAATCACAGGAGTTACTCCTCAACATCACTTGAATGGGTAAATCAGTCACTATTGCCACTGGGCATAAGGCAGAGCACTCATCTTTTGTGGTTTGTAGAATTTTCTGGCAAAATCAAAACCCAATTCAGGAAATTGTCTTCACTCCTGAAAATCTTCTTGTGCTTTCCAGTCCTCTTTGCATGTGCTCCTAAACAATGATGTACTGCCCAGACACACAATGGCTCACTGTGACGATACCCAGTGCACTGGTGTGTGCAATCCCCTTTGCACTAAGGCTGCCTCAATACTTCTGCAGAAAACTTTGTGGCAAGACAGAAAGAACAATTTTAAGGAATTCTTTCATAATAAAGTAGAATTGGTGGGAGTGGAGAACCCAGCACAATATTCTGCCTGTTGCTTCCTTTGGTATAACTGTCCTTTGTAAAGAACACACAGCTCAGCTTTCCAATGACAGCAGCACTGGCTGTGTCCACACGGTGCAGGATGGGTGGATGTGGAGACAGCTGGACCATGATTTGGGATGGTGGGACACAAACCAGCTCCTCCTCAGAGAGCAGAGTCCTCACACAATATCCCAAAACAGCTCCTACTTGATCTGACTTGGCATTAAACACACAGAGCTGAGGCACTTGGGGTAGCTCAGAGAGAAGGAAAGGGAACTTATTTCTTCCTGAAACACACACTACAGCAATAACCCCGAGACATCAATCATCTGGCCTCACTGCAGGATAAAAGCTCTTGGCAAACACAGATCTTTGGGAGTGCACAAAAGCAGGATGAAGATTAGGAACTATTCTTTGTGTTCCAGTAGAAACCGCAGACAGAACGAAGCTTTGGTTTGTGGCAGAGTGAAAAAAACAATCCACAAAACTCCAGTTAACACCCCAAAGAGTTCACCACCTCCACAGGGTCCCATGAGGGTTGAAGGCTTCACCTGCAGCATCATTTGGATCAAGGGAGACAGTAATTCCCAAAAAACTACAGCAGTTGGGTGGCTCTTCAAGCCCAGGCTCAGCACAAACACAGTGAGTCCCAACTGCAGTGGCACTGGACTCTGCCAACCTAGAGGGACATGATTTTCCCTCTGAAACCTCCATGACCTTGCTCTTGTCAATTATTCTCTAGTTCTGGTTTCAAATTAATCAGTGGCATTAAATATTTTAAAGGATTAATGACTCTAAACTCTTTAAAGCTCCTATTTATTTACTACTGAAAGGTAACAGACAACCAGGGAAGACAATTCTTCATCACTCTTCTGATTTTTCTTCTGTGAAAATTCGTCCCAAGCCATTCCTACAGAATTAAAATTTTAAGTGTTTTGATCAAGACCATCCCTCCTTGCTGGCTGGTACCTGGAGCAAGCCAACACAAGCTGTTTTAACTTCTACCTTTTAGTCAACTGAAGATAGTTGGGATTTATTTTATATCTACACACACCAGTAGAGCCCAGTGCTCCCAACAGAACCTGTATTTGGCCATGAATTAACCAAAAGCACTTCACAATCCTGACTTGTGCCTGAACACACAGTTCCCAACACAGCCTCCAACACGTTCACTTGGGCAAATATAAATTAAAAACATTTTTCCTTATAATAGGCAGCTAAGGATGAAAAAGACAGAAATTAGGATACCTCATTACCTTGAAGCAATGCAATTAACACACTTTAGCTCCCAGCTTCATTAAAAAATAAAACCCCAACGTTTTTCCTGTTAACCTATTTCCACACTTTTCAGGGAAGGAGCAGGTGCTTTGTCACACTTGGACTGGGGATGTCCTGCAGGAATTGCATGGGATTGGGGTGAATTTCTGTGCCACAACACCCACCCAGGGCACCCATGGAGACTGTGAGGGGACACCTGGGTGCTGCCTGAGGGAGGACATAAGGGGACACTCAACCAGGGGGATAATCACAGAGGGTGTGAGGGGAAATGAGGGGACACACACTGACGCTATGAGTGGATTTGAGGGGACACTCACCTAGGGTGTGAGGGGACATGAGGGGACACCCACCAGGGTCAGTATCCAGACAGGGAAAACGAGTGGACACACATCCAGAAGGAGGGGGGTACCCTCTGTAATTGGAAATGAGGGGACATGAAGGGACACCTACTGAGGCTGTGTGAGGGAACATGAAGGGACACCCTCCCGGTGCGCACCCACAGGGGCTGCATGAGGGGACATGAAGGGACCCTCACCCAGGGGAGCACCCATGGCAGGGATGTGACAGGACATGAGGGGACTCCCACACGGGGGGCACCTACAGAGGATGTGTGAGGGGACACCCCCCGGTGCACACCCACAGAGGCTGTGTGAGGGGACATGAAGGGACACCAACCCGGGGGGCACCCACAGGG
>JACBWW010000035.1:5727378-5792017 GCA_020086605.1 Lanius collurio | reverse complement strand
GTCAAAATCACAGGGGAAATGCTCATGCTGGGTGATATCAAGTGGGGAACAGTGGGTACAGAGGGTCCCAGGTGGAAAATAGGGTGACTGAGTGTGATGCACTCTTTTTGTGCTCACTCTGTGGCCACACATCACAAGATATGGGGCTGACATGTGGCGGGGAACAGATTTCTATCTGCTTTTATCCCAGAGATTCTCATTTTGGGGAGCACATGTATTTCTGTGCCCTTTCATCATCTCCAGCTTCACATTCTAATTTTTTTCCCCCCACCAAACCAGGTCTGACCCTGGGAATGTGGGGCAGGACCGTGTTTCAAACCATCAGACACAGTTACAAACTCGTAGTCATTTATCTCCTGCTCTTACAACAGATAAAACAGAGCCGATAAGACATTTGCCTGTGTGTTCTTGTCCCTGGGATATGTAACATGCTTTTATGTTCTGATCTGGCTTGCTTGAACGAGACTGCTGAAAACAGCACAGCCAGCATCTGTGTGCAGGAGGAAACAATGGACTTGCTTTTCCTTCACTGCAGAATTGCAGCCTGGAGGTGAGGAAACTTTGCTCCGCACACCATATTCCTCCCTAATGCCGAGGCAGAGGAAAGAAAGGGCTCTTGTATTCATGTATCCTCCCGGGCCAAGTCAATTTACATGTGAATGCACTTTAAAAATAAAATTAAAGTCAAAGCTGTGGCCAGAAGCCTGATAAACGTTTTTGTGCACATGCAGTTGCTTGGGAGGGGGGAGGCTGGCTGCTGCTGGGGAGCTCTGCTGTTCCCAGCCGAGGTGGCATTTGTGGCTCTGTGTGCCACTTTGACTTGAAAGAAGAGCAGAGCCTCTCCCCGAGGTCCCATTAGGGGTGATTTGTCTTCCTGCTCCCTGCTCTGGGCGGAAATGAGAGCAGTGGTCCCCGTCCCCGCTGGACGGATGACAAAGTCACGAGCACTAATTGGGCCCCTCGTTAGAATGGCTGGAATGGCAGGGAAACATTCACGTTCCCAAAATTAAACATCTCCCCCGACCTGGGGATCTGCTCCTCCTCTTTGCAGGGAGAGGTGCTCATTACAGTTACCTCTGGGTACCTTAGAGCCTGACATCACAGCTCAGGTGAGGGCTTTTATTTTATTTTTTCAAGCAAGAGGAAGGACAAGACTAAAGCCAAATTAGCAGGAATAAAATGACTCACCAGGCAGATTTTGTTGTCAGGTAACCTGTGGCTTCGTGGCCAATTAATATTCCTACATGGAGCTGTGTTAAAACACTGTCCTGCTGGTTTTTGGGAATGTGGGTCACAGCTGATGCTGGCTGAGGGCACAGCCATGTCTAGGGCACAAGGGAAGTTGATAACCTCGGGTTCTTCAAACCCTCAGCTGGTGGCATTCCCCAAGCACCTCTTTGGGTTTTGGGGTGAAACTGATTCCCAACAACACAATCCTGCTGTGACCATGGAGCTTTTTGGGGAAAAGCAGTGGAGAAAGGAGGTGGATGGAGCCAAATGTGCTTTTCCCTGACCCTCAGTGTTTGGGGTCCATTTTTCACATGGCTCCACCGAGCTTCAGGATGCTCAGTGCTGGCCCTGCTCCAACATCTCCCTGCCCTGTTCAGCTCCTTCAGTCTGATCTCAGATGATTTATTAGATGGAGAACAACTGGATCATGTAGTAACATGGCAAATTGAAGAGTTTAGTTGTTATTTAATAAATGCCAAGGAGACTCATGAGGCCTTGAAGTTATAATAGAAAGATCTAATTTAGGAAAAAAAAAAGGAAGAGAGATGCCTGTGAAAGCTGCCAGGAAGCAGTGCTGGGTATTGAATATTTCTATTTACCCTCTGAATGGAACAGAGATGGTCTGGGCTTCCTTTTAGCAGGGCTGGATGCTGCCCAGGGAAGCAGCACCTGAGGCAGGAGGAGGTTCAAGGGCAGATTTTGGTGGAGCTCAGTCATGGAAGCTGTGCTGTGTCTTGCCTTGGAAGACATCATTGCTGTAAATCACCTTTGGTTGACAGATTTTTTTAAGGAAAGAAACCAACCGGATCCATGAAGGAAATTAAACTGTAATTATAGCACAGAGACAGGTTACAGAACAGACTTCACATTTTTGAGTCAAACCTGGTGGGCTTCCCATTCATCACTGACCATTATACATGGTGCAGCTGAAGGTCTCGGTGGGGCACAGCTCAGTGCTTTGGAAGAGGTCCCTTTTCCTTGTCCATTCCAGGCCTATCTGGCATAAGAACACAGCGTGAAAAGCACACCTTAAATGCCAGGAGCTTTAGCTGTAACCCCGACCTTTCCTTGTTACCATGTGGAGAGACCTCTGTAGGGCCAAAGCAAATGATGGCCCCTCTCTCCTATTCTGTACCTGGAACCTTTCAATGATTTTTGTATGACTCATTCCTATCTAGGTTAAATGATAAATATTTCATGTTTACAATCCTAGACATGGACCGTGTAGGCTTTTAAGAGTTTTCTTTACACAAATCCCTCCTTTCTGGCCATCTCCTCGGGCTTTGCTCGGAGGCAATGCTGTCAGCATTCCCGCAAGGACACTTCCAGCTGGCTCCTGTGCTTGTCACAATTCTGCTTGTGCCCATTAGGTGTCAGACTCTTATCGGCTCAGTCTGCAGTTCCTCGGATTTCGAGGAGAATATGAGAAGCCAGAGCTGGTGTGGCTTTTCTGGGATGCTCTCTCGCCTCTGGGTCCTACCCAGAAAGGGCAAACGGGTTGCTCTGGTGTTCACTGGGCCACCAAACGGGGACTCTGTGCTGGCTTTGTCCCAGATTTTCCCAGCTGGGATTCCTCCAGACTCACTGCTCATCCTGGGGCTGCAGAATGAGCATCCATAGGCAGCAGCTCCTGCCCCAGACCTGCCCAGTTTTGCAGCACATTTGTGTTTCAGGTCACCTCTCACTGCATTCCTGAGGTCAGCTCTTCCTCTTGCAGCAGCTCCTCACACTGCTCTTGGCTCTGCAGGGTCACTGAGGTGTTGTCAGGGCAGGGACCAACCTCTTCCCACCTTGTGCATCATCCTTTTGGGATGAGCATTTGGAATGGGGTGTTGATGCTCAGTGCCAAGCCCTGCCAGCACCACCAGTGCAAGGTGTGGGGGCAGCTCAGATATTTCCTGCACCTCAGGGCTTGGGAGCACAGCTGAGCACACGGAGATTCATCCAGAGACAGAAAGCCAGGCTTTGCTTTTTACTTTTTAATGAACCATGTGCAGAGTTTCCCAGAGCAGCACTTTGATTCCAGCCACGAGCCAGGATATAAACACGGGCATTTGGTGCCATGGGCCGAGGTGGCTGGTGATGAAAAGGGGTCTGTGAGCTTTAAAATGCCCTATTTAAAGGGCAGGATCAAAGCTGTACCTTGGGATAGGTACCTGCCCTGCTACATGAAGAAAAGTGTGAAATAGAGATGCTGAACTCACTTTATATTTCAAAAGAAAACTGCTTTGACTTTGTGCTGCAGTTGCTGAGAGCTTTAATGGGGCAGGGAAAGGGAAAGAAAACACAACATTCTCCAGCTGCCCTCATTACTGCTTCTCTGACTGAGGAATCCCAGCACAGCCATGGGCTTGGCCACCTGCAGTTCCAGAGTGCTTTTCCTGACCTGCTGCTCACCCAGGAGCATCCCTGCAGCCCCCTCTGAGGCAGAGGCTGCTGAATTCCTTCTGTGGAGCAACTCCTGATTCCCAGCAGAGCCATCCCAAGCACTCTCCCAGCCCCCCTTAGCTCTGAACTGGTGTTTTTAAGAGGCATCTTCAGCTTTTCAGATCACCTTCAAGGAGTGCTCTATTTTTAGCATCCGTGGACTCTCCTGGCTGCAAACAAGCGAAACCTCTCTGCGGTGAATTCACAACAGGGCAGCTGGCAGGGGTTCAAAGTCTCTGTCTGAGGCTCAGCACAATGGAAATGAGTTGTCTGTGAGGTCCCTGTGGAGCAGGCTGAGCTCATGGAGCCACCACAGGATGCTGCCTGTCCAGTCCCACCAGGGCCACGGTGCACAGCCTCATCCAGCGGCGCCTTTGCCGTTGCCAAGTGCTCTTTGCACAAGTGGCTTTGATTAAGGATTTGCAAACAGCTCCTGTTTGGTTCAGTGCTTAAAATGCTTCCTTAAATAAGTTTTGGATCAAGCCAGAGATCACTGCTGTTTTGAATTTTCATCAGACTGAAAAAACACGCTGAACTGGGGGTTTGCAATGCTTTGACTTGGGTTCTTCTCCAGCAAAGCAGCGCTGAATGAATCGCCCTCAGCAGCGCAGCCGTGCAGAGCCAAGGCCTCCCTTCTGCTCTGCAGGGTGAGGAGACCTCCCAGGAGCAGTCCCAGGCTGGTTGGAGCAGTGCTTGGAAAGCAGGCTGATAGTTATTTGAAGTATTTCTTTTCCCCCAGTCTTCATCCTGCTACCCCAGAGCCCCAGCCCCGAGAGGGGAAGGGCAGGAGCCCTGAGCACTCCTGCTTTGTGCAAGCTGCAGCTGCTCACACTGCACGTCCTCCTGCTTTTCATGGGTCTTTTAGGGCCGTGTCATATGGCCAGTGATGGGAATTTTGGACTAAGTGCAGTGTGGGATTCACCCTCCCATCCTGCAGAGCTGTTGGTGATGGAGAAATGTTGGCTGGGCACTGCAAATGCCTCCGGTACAGCAGATCCATAACAGCTTTGGAGACAGGGCAGGACATCAAATCCTGCCCTAGTAAGCATTGAGAAAAATGTGGGATGCTTTCTCCTGGATAGGGCTTGTGCTGCTGGCATTGATTGTCCTTTTAAAGTGTTTCCTCATCCTGATCTTGAATCTCCTGGCAGAGGTCTGGCCTCCTTGGAGAGTAATCCAAACCCTCTTTGATCCTTCCAGCACTCCTTGGGCCACTGAGATGCTGAGAAGACAGTAAGGGAGCTACAAACCTTCACCCCAAATGGGGCTCAACAAATTCCTGGCACTGCCCAACTGGCCAGGAAGAATCTGAGGGGCAAAAAAATCCCATTCCCATTACCTGAGGTGCTTTTCTTTTCGCTCTCTCCTCGCTGCATCCCACACTGTGCAGGGATAGGACTGGATCTGACCCTTGGCCAGGCTTCCCTGCCTTCTTCCCAGCTTGGCTGGGGCTCAGGAAAGCCACAGGCGGGGAAGGGAAGGTGCGGAGGCAGCACCCCGGGCTGTGTGTGCCTGCGTGGGACGGGAAAGCCGGAGCAGCTTGAGCCGTACGTGCTGGGAGGAAGGAACCGGCTGCAAGGAGCTGGTGGGAGGAGGAGGAGGAGGAGAAAGCTGGGTGTCAGCAAACGAGGCAGATTGAGAGCTGAGACGTGTTAGTGGTTGTGTTTGGGATATGATCAACGCTCCCTTGTGACTCGCACAGCCGGCAGGGGCCTGAGTGGTGCAAATAGAAAATGTGAAATCAGTGGGAATGGAGCTCCCTCATCTCCTTGTGCTGCGTGAGGCTGCAGAGGAGGGTGAGGCCCTCACAAGCCTTGCAAATGCAAGCATGGGCTCATCCAGCTGCCACAGGGCAGGAGGTGGGTGAGCTGGTGGGTGGCACAGGGCAGCCCCTGCTCGGGGGAGCTGGGCCATCCTTGGCTGGTGGGCGCTGCCAGCACAGCCCAACCCTTAGAGTGCAGCCTCCTTTTCCTTTGGATACCTGTGGGTACGGCCCCGAGGGTTTGGTCCCCAAAATCTCTGTCTGGAGACATCCCCAGTGCAAGGGATCAGAAACCTGCCACTTGTTTGGATGCTGGGCAGTGACTCTGCATCAGCACCCTGGGGAAGGGGGAGCTGGGAGCACAGGGTGGGAAGAGGGGGGCCTTTTCCTCACCCACTTGAACCTCTTCTGTGGTAATTCATGAGTGTCACTGGCACATCTGTTCAGAGGGAGAGCAGTAATACAGGTCCAGCTGAGCAACGAAATTGCTTTCAGGGCTGTTGATTCCCCACTCGGGGCTGTGTGGTCAGCATGACTGCAGATTGGGGATTTTTAATTTATTTCTTCCCCTCTCCTTTGCCCCGTTCCTTGCAGCCAGCAGAAATCAGTCACATGTAAAGCAGGCAGAGACATGATCTGTGAATCCTACCCCCTCCTGTTGCCATGCTCTGGGCCGTTTGGGCTCATTCCTGAGACCCTGAAATCACTCACACAGCGCCTCGATGAAGGATTTGCAGCTCAGTTATGACCAGGCTGCCCTGATCACCCTTTTCCTGTAGCCCCTGTGCCTGCTGGGTGTGAGCTCTGTTCGGGGGCCGTTTCTCCTCTAGATGGTGCAGCTGCCTTTGGGCATCACCGAGGCACTGCCAGACCCCAACCCTGCGGCAGAACGGGGTTACAGCCAGCCCTGGGCTCTCCCCGTGGCCCCTTCCCAGCATCTTGGCAGGACGGGACAGAGCCGAGGGACACAATCCACCACCTGTCACCTGCCCGAGGCTCTGTGCCAGGCTCCTGTGGAGCAGCATCGCTCTGCCAGCCGTGGGCACCGTGGCACTGGGGCCATGAGAAATCCATCTCCTGCTATTCCCGGACTCTCTGTCCTTGGCAGAGCACGTCCTGGCAGTGCCCGGGGGAGATGCTGGCACGGCACAGCGGAAGGTGGAGGAGAGGGGACAGATCTCGGGGGTGACCCCGTGCCTTGCAGCAATCCGGCGGGTTCCGTTCACACTGGGCACAGCTCGGGCCGGCCGGAGGAGCCGAAATGCCACCGTTATCTCCTGTTGGAGCCGCCGGCCACCTGGCATGCCCTGACTCATCCCCAGGACGGGAGGGATGCAGCTGCCAAAGCCGCGGGGCTGGGCAGGACAGCTCGGGTACACACAGAACCTCAGCTCCCACCTGCAGCTCGGCCTCTCCGCCCACCCCATGGCAGCCAGGAGGACACACACTGGGATGTTCCTCTCCTCCAGGACCTGCTCCCTGTTGGAGCCATCTCCTCGCTGCAGAGGGACATTTATGGCTTAGGGATTGCGTCAGGGCAGTGAGATCGGCTGGGTTTGGCAGCCCCCCTGAGCCAAGCAGGTTGGATTTGGGATCCTGCAGACAGGGGAATCCTGAGCAGCTCTGCCTGCGATACTCCCCACTTGTTTAGCCTAAACCTGAATAAATACGAGCCTAATGATTTGAGTGAAACAATAGGAGACATTCCAGCACAAAGAAAGCTTTCCTCCTATGAAGCTTTGCTGGCAAGCTTTAGAGCCTGTATTTTAAATAAATGTTATGGGTGCATTTAAAAACACACCATATGTTCTCCTGCAGATCTTTCTGGGAGCTGCCGCGGCGTGGCTCTGACTGGATCCCCGGTGCCAGGGTGGGTTTTGCCATGTGCTGCCCGTGGAAGCAGGACCAGAGCCCTGTGCCCTCGTGAAGAACCCACACGAGGGACTCCTCACACCCCGCAGCACGAATTTCTGGAAGTCTCTGCTGTAAGCACGAGTTGCAAGAGAAACTCTTATTTTTGTCAGAGAGCTGATTAATTTGCTGATGACCTGCCCTGCATCCCCGCCACGATCCCCACCACCCTTCCAGCTGCAGCATCAGCCTCTTTTTTGCCAAGCAGCCCCAAAGCCGACGGCAGCAGCCTTTGGGATAGCTCAGTTCCCCACGACCGCTGTAGGTGGCACTCCGGCCCCGCCGCCCGCCCGGCTGCCAGCGCTGGTGCTGGCAGGGAGTCAGGGGATGAGCTCTAAGTTTACAGCAGATTTTCCCTTCTGACAGATTACCGCTTCATTTGTAAGAGGAGAACTTCTCATTAAGTACATTTTTGACATTTTGTTGAGAGGGGGAAAAGAAAATAAACTCCTCGTGTAGCCGAGTGTGCTGGAGCGTGAGCGTGGCTCCGGCTGTGCCGGTTTTGGGGGCTGGGGTTGAGTTATTTTCTTTTTTGCTTTAGCATCAAAGTCCCTTTTCATAATTATTCACTTCTGAGCACAATTGCTGCGGGTAGGAGACAGGCACATGCCAAAGAGAACCCAGCTGAAGAGCCAGGAGGGCTTGGAGGTGGCAGCTCCCTATTCCGGCAGTGCTCGGATTTCAGTGCTAATCCAATAAGGTTTGATTCGAGAGCGTTTTCAGGGCAAATCCGAATCTAACAGTTGTTATCATTGCTCTGGGCACTGTGGGAGTGCCTGGGCATGCCAGGCTTTGGCTGCATTCAGGGCTTGGGGTCCCTGGTTCTGCCAGGGACCTGTGGCTGTGTATTGGGGACCTGGGGACATCCCCGGGCAGACCCAGCTTGCCTTGGGCAAAGGTCTGCTCTCATCAGGTTCCCTTTGCAGCATTCCCTAAAGGACAGAACAACTAATTTTAGAGTTAATTATGCAAATCAGCCTTGATGGAAACTCAAGAGTGAGGTTATTATCACTGCCTCTTTTTTTCCACGGTGTGGAATAGCCCTTTTGGAAAATCCTTCTTTTTGCAGAGCCACAAACACTTTTTCTTCCTGGCTTTCTTTCAAGTGAAGAAAATGCTGAGCGAGGCTGTTGCCATAAGCTCCCAGGACATTTTCATTGATCCAAATCAAAGAGCAAGCATCAAAAAGCACCGGGTGACGTTATGGAGGCATTTTAATTATGAAAAGTGTTGCAAGCAGCTTAAAGAAAGCAAGTGCCTCACGAGAGGAAAAGCATTTCACTTCTTTTCCCTCAGAAAACACTTTTTCTCATTATCCAAGTGCTGAAACTGTTCACTCCTCAGGGGCAAGGGCCACGCTGGCCTTTCCCAGCTCACACTGAGCACAACAGCATCAACAAAACTGTGTTGGAGTGCCCTGAGATTTTTCTCTCCTGCACTAATTGCCACTCCAGCCCTGACTCTTCCCACCCCCTGTGCACACACAGGTATGAACTGCCTTGCTGCTGCTGCTTTGCCACCCCAGTGATGCCCAGCGCTCCTGCAACGATCCCTGCTCAAGTGGTTTCTTCAAGAAACACTTTTGAATCAGCTTTGAAAAGCATTTAAAAACCTGGTTTTCCTTATATCAACAGCTGTGCATGGAGATACCCTGTTCCTCTCACTGCTCCCTCCCTGTCTGCCTTTCAAAGCTGGCATAAACCCTTGGCTACTGCTGGTTCAGACTCTTCCCTTCTCTCTGCTGGCCCCTGGGGACATTGGCCTGGGAGGTGACACGAGCTGGAGGTGCAGCCCCATGGGCTCGGGGCTGGGATCCTCCCCAGGCGGTCCAGCTCTCCCTGGCACTGCCCGGTTGTGGCTCCCCTGTCTTGGAGGCTGCTGGCTCTGGGCAGAGATCAGATCTTTGTCCCCTGGGGAGTGACATGCCCCTGAGAAAATCAGATTATGATGTCTTTTATCCCTGGCAGCTCCAAGTACTACCACTCCCTGTTTTAGGGGAAGAGTCTTGTAGACAGAGACAATCCTATTGACGCTTTCCCCTGTGAGATGATCTTAGAGCTGAGGGCTAAAAACATCCATGGGGAGCTGCTTTGAGACCTGGTCACCCCTTCATGCCTGGGACCATCACTGCAAGGGGGACAAAAAGGACTTGTTTGCCTCCCAAGGAGAAAGTTGGGAGACTCAAGCATGGCTGTTACACCCCGAGAGAGGCTGAGTGGGCCCAGGGAAGGGTGTCAGGGTTTCTCTGGCGAGGGAGGGATGTGCTCAGCTCCCAGCAGATGGTACTCCCATCTCCCTGCACTTGATGGGATGGTGGGAGAAGTTATTATGAAAGACTGCTGTGACATTCACAGCACAGATCTGCCAACTGGTGTCTCGGGGAGACGGAGGGAGCACATGGCCGTGCTGCATAAATTGGTGCAGAGATATATCTGGTGCTGTGCTTCATGGAAGGGTGGGAAGGAGCCTTCTGCTGCCACGGGAATGGGGTGCCCAGTCAGAGCCCTGCTCAGAGCTGGCACTGAGACCCCACACAGGCACTTGGTGTTCTTGTGGGTGCCTTTTTGCCATGGGGATGTTCGTAATTTCTAAAACTGGTCCTTCTGTGGCGGTGTCTCAGAGCAATGCAGTGCTCCCCTCACAGTGTCCCCCCAGTTTTTGGCTACGTGGACCATTGCAGATGCCCTGTCCCAGTTGTGGCACGAACCCTCCATCCTGTGGGCCCATCCTGGAGGAGCAAGGGCTGCCTGTCCCTCACCACCTGCCCTGCCAGCTGGGTCAGAGGGGAGCTGTGCTCTTGCTTTCTCTGTGTCCTGGAGTTATCATTTCTGCTTCTTGGACAGAAAGCAAAACAAAACTCAGACAATCCCAGCCCAGCTCAGCTTTAAGTGGGGTTTATTTCCCTGCTTTTTCCATCTCTTTGCTTTCAGGGTCAGTTCCCTTCCACAGCTCGGACAACAGAGCAGAAGCCCCACAACAACCCTCCTTTTTTTTTTTGTGTTTGCTGCTTGTTCATTATTTCATTAGCTCCCTCTGCATCTTGACAGGGGTTTTAATTTTCCATGGCAACTGCATCCCTGAGATCTCCCCACTCAGTAACCCACGCTGTGGGGTGCTGGGGGGCTCCAAGCAGCCAAATCCCCCATCCTACAAATAAAAGTGGGCACCAGTTAGTCATGCCCGTGGGGGAACTTTCCCCACTGGCACAGCAGCAGCAGCAGCAGCAGGATCCATCCCTGAGCTGCCAGTGGGCTCTGTGGGGCAGGGGAGTTCCCAGCTGGATCAGTGCCTTCCCAGTGGTGTCTCAGCAGCTGGGAAGCATCAGCCTGGGAGGAGGAACTCAGCCTGTTCGCACAAACAGCCAACAAAAACGAACGCCCACCAGGACGACTTTCATACCTACAAATTATCTCTGCCGTGGAGCTGTGATTAAACAAACCCTGCCACCACCACAGCAGAGAAGCAGCAGGAAAACCTGCACAGCTTCCACTCCTTGATGCCTCCTGTCCCTGTCCTTGTCCCTGGGCAGCTCCTCTGCACCCAAATTCTTTGTTCCTCCTCCTGGAGGGTGCTGCTGACCCCTCCAAGCCTTGATGCCTCCTGTCCTTGATGCCTCCTGTCCCTGTCCTTGTCCCCAGGCAGCTCCTCTGCACCCAAATTCTTTGTTCCTCCTCCTGGAGGGTGCTGCTGACCCCTCCAAGCCTTGATGCCTCCTGTCCTTGATGCCTCCTGCCCCTGTCCTTGTCCCCAGGCAGCTCCTCTGCACCCAAATTCTTTGTTCCTCCTCCAGGAGGGTGCTGCTGACCCCTCCAAGCACAGCAAGGGGGGCTGTGCATGCTTTGGGCTGGTGTGGGTGTGTATTGAATTCTCCAGGGGGTTTTCTGAGGGGGTTTGGGAAGGAATTCATCCTGCAAGTTGTAATTCCCTAAATCTACAGCCATAAAGTGTGATATGAAAGGGCCTGATCCTGCCCTCACTGCCTTGAGGAAGGAGACAGAGAAGAAACAGCTCAGTACCTGCAACTGGGGCTGAATTCTAACCCATTTTCCTAACCCAGCAGGAAAATCCCAGTTTCTGGCCATTCACTGAGATCTCCTCAGTGGTGGCATTGTCCCCAGAGTACCCAAAATAGCTCCCTGCACCAAAACCCCAAAGGAGGAGATGGGGATGGGGCTCTCTGTGGAGGGGCTGGGGAAGCTCAGGGGACCCTGGGACTCTGTGGGGTGGGATGTGAGCCTGGCTGCCTTAGGCTGCCCAGCCTGGTGAGGCAGAACCCCTCAAACTTCCCCTCATCTTTTGATGGATCCTTTTCTCCCTCCTCAAACAACTGCAGTGTTAGGAGAGCTCCAGACACCACAAATCAGCTCAGGGAGGTGCTGGAGCAGAGGCAAACTCTCCCAGGGGCATCGCAGGGAAAGAGGCATTCGGGTCCAAACTCATTGCAAGCTTTTAGGAAGCAATAATTAGCTCCCTGTTTTTCACCAGGAGCTTCTCCTCCTCCTCCCTGTCCTCTTGTGCCAGGACAATGTGTCATCACTAGAAGATGCAGCATCATTTCTATAACATGAAAAAATAAAATAGCTGCTATTCATCAGTGGGCTTTGGGCTAATAGTCTGTGCTCTTTAAAGTGGGAGCACGGCCGGGGCTGTTCCCACTTCCAGCTTGTGGGATGAAGGATCTCTGTGCAATCCTATAATAACCTCTTTCATCTGATGCCCTCAAAGTGCTTTTGGACTTAAATTAATTAGGTCTCACAACACCCTGTTGAGTTCCAGCTCACCCAAGGGTTTTCATCGTGTGTTCAAGCAATTCATCCCATCTTTGTGGTGCCGGTTCTTGGCTGCCCGAGGGTCATAGCTGGCTGTGGGGTGAGCAGTTATTTCTGGGAATCCTGGCAGGGCTGGGCTGCCCTCAGGGTTAATCATGGAATCGTGATTTGGGTTGGAAGGGACATTAAAACCCATCCAGTGCCACCTCTGCCATGGGCAGGGACACCTTCCACTATCCCAGGGTGCTCCAAGCCCCGCCCAGCCTGGCCTTGGGCACTGCCAGGGATGGGGCAGCCACAGCTGCTCTGGGCACCCTGTGCTAGGGCCTCCCACCCTCACAGGGAAGGATTTTCCCCCAGTATCCCATCTAAACCTACTCTCTTTTTGAGGGGCTGTGCAGGCCCTTGCAGGATTTGGGCTGTGCAGGGATTTGCTGTGAGCCTGTGAGAGGAGAGGGGCAACAGGAGCTGCCTGTGTGGAGATTGTGATGCTGGGGATATGGAGTGGCTTATCAGTGGCTTCAGAGTCCTAATCAGATCTCTTTAACTGGCACCCACAGCATTATCAGGGGTTCCTCTGGGGCTAAGAGGCAATCCAGGCTCTTTTCATCACTCCTGGCTCTTAATTTTTGTGTCTGTGCTGATCCTTGTAGTTCCCCTTCCTCCCTTGCCACAAAGGACTCCTTACCAGGAAACACTTCCTCTTCCTCTCTGCTCCTTGCACAAGACTTTTTCCTTCTTTTTTCCCCCCAGATCTCACAGAAAAAGCCAGAGCAAGTAGAACCTGCCCGCCTGCAACAGCCCAAACCAGGGAGTTCGGTCAGGAGGGTTGAACTTCCAGAGGAAACTCAGGAAGGTGGTTGGGATGGAGAGCCCATCTCCCACAGAGCCCGTCTCCACAGGCAGCCGAGGAGACTTGAGGAGCATCAGGGCAGGTTCCTGCAGGCACTGGCTGTGCTCACAGCCAGCACAGGGGACAGTCACACCTCACCCAGGAGCTCCCTGCACCGCTCCAGGGCGGGAATTGCCTCGGGATGGTCCCTGAACTCTTCGCTGCTCAGCACCCCAGGCGGGGAAGCGGTGAGAGCTACCCCAAATGCCTTTTTCCCCAAATACCCTTTTCCCCAAATGCCCTTTCCCCCAAATGCCTTTTTCCCCAAATACCCTTTTCCCCAAATGCCCTTTTCCCCAAATGCCTTTTTCTCCAAATACCCTTTCCCCAAATGCCCTTTTCCCCAAATGCCTTTTTCCCCAAATGCCCCTTTTCCCCAAATGCCCCTTTCCCCAAATGCCCTTTTCCCCAAATGCCCTTTTCCCCAAATGCCTTTTTCCCCAAATACCCTTTCCCCAAATGCCCTTTTCCCCAAATGCCCTTTTCCCCAAATACCCTTTCCCCAAATACCCTTTCCCCAAATACCCTTTTCCCCAAATGCCCTTTTCCCCATCCTCTCCTCCATACAGGGTCAGGCAGGACTGGCTCATCAGCACAAGCGTCTCGGAGTGGTTTCAATTCCATTTTTGGGTTTTCCTGGCCAGGGAGGGGACACTGCCGCAGACATGAAAGCCCGGACATTGAGGAGGAAGGAGGGGAGGAGGAGGCTGCGTGCTGCGAGAGGCAGCCCCGGCTCTTTGAACGCGCCCAGCGAAGGATTTGATCTCCAGCCGAGCCCTCGGTGATTTTGGGATTGGGGTGAGACCTCTCCTGCCCCGCAGCCGCCTCTCGGGAAGCTTTTCCCCTGGAAAAGGCTTTAAACTCCCTTCCTGCGGGCTGACCTCCGCACTGGGGAGGGGGCAAAGCCTTTGAAGGCATTTCTGCTGCTGGGGTGAGGGGACAGAGGATCCCCTCCCCCAGCAGGAGGGGCTGGGGGCTCTGTGTGCCCCAAAACGGGGTCCCTGCAGGGCACTGAGAGGCTGGGTCCTGGCAGGGCAGTGATGATATCCTAAAGAAAAGGACCAAGCCAGTCCCAGGGGCAGAGCCTGCCGTGGCTGGTTGGGGAAACTGAGGCACAGAGCTACCCTGAGCCTTGCAAAGCTCTTCACTTAAGCGCTCAAGCTTAAATTAAGCTCAGGCCTGGGGTTCCACCTCCGACGTTTTCCACAGTTTTTTTTTTTCCCCCTTGACTGAAGCAAAAAGGGTTTTCAAAAGCGGAGCTCGAGCCTTGAAGTGACACATAATTGAAGGCGGTAATTAAAGGCACAGCCGAGCGCTGAGTGGGAAAAGGGAAAAAGAAAGGAAAAGTGCCGGTTGCAATTTTACAATTTAATCAGGTTTGCTTGCTCTCGTAACGGGGAGGTGGCAGGCAGACCCTTGGGGGCACATGAGACTTTCTGATGTTTCTGGGATCCAGCTTTCCCAAGGAAAACTGCGCAGCTCCTCCGCACATTAAAAGGCAGAGATTAGCAAAAGGCCTGTTTTAATATAATTTTTCCACCCCCCTCCGAGAGCGGGGGAGCTTCTTGAAGCAGAAACGTTCAATAATTAAAAAAGCAAAAAAAGAGGAAAAAATAATAAGTGTTGATATGGAAAGTGTCTGAAAATAGATCTCTGCTGACTTCCCCACTCTGAGATATCATTGCCTGGCAGTATTTTCAGTTTCTCTAATAACAGAGCTCCAGTTGGTGGCTTTGGCAGCCCCGGGAGGTGGAAAACAAGGATTTGAGGGCAGGACTGTGTGTCCCAAAAGCGACCTGAGCAGTGGGTCGAGGTTGGGGGGTCAGTGCCAGCCTTGCAGCAGGAATTTGGGGTGGCAACTTGGTTTTTGTGGGGCACAGCCCAACCTGGGGAGAGTGGCACCGTTGGCAGAGCTGTGCTTTGCCATGGGAGTGTTCTCACTTGTATAAATTATATAAATCATCCCCCTGGATGAGGGAGTGTGCTCATAAATATGTAGATTTAGGCTCCAGCCCTCATGACTTATTCACCAGCAGCATCATATTGTTTCTAACTTTGGAGCAGTTCCTGGAAACTGTTCGTTCTTCAAATTAAAAAAAGATCGATGGGTGCTGCTGGTGTGTGCTCCTGGCAGCGCTGCTGCCGTGCCTGGGGACGGGCTGGGCAGCAGCAGGCACCTCCCACAAGCCTGGGTCCATCCAGGGGCTCACACCCATCCCGGGAAGGGAAGGGAAGGGAAGGGAAGGGAAGGGAAGGGAAGGGAAGGGAAGGGAAGGGAAGGGAAGGGAAGGGAAGGGAAGGGAAGGGGGAACCATCTGCTTGTGGAGTGGCAATCCCACCCTGCCTGTGCTCTCCCTTTCACAGGGCAGTGACTCTCCTGCCCTGGACCTCCAGCTTGCAAAGGGCCAAGTGGAAATCTTCACTTCTGCAGGAGTTTTCCTCCACCTGAAGCACCCTTGGGGTGACCCAGGAGCTTTTGCCATATCCCCCTGCCTGCCCAGTGCTTGGGCTGCTGTGGGGTCCCAGGGATGCTGTAAACTGAAGGAGTGGGTTTGGATTAGGAAGGAATTCTTGGCTGTGAGGGTGGGCAGGCCCTGGCACAGGGTGCCCAGAGAAGCTGTGGCTGCCCCTGGGATCCCTGGAAGTGCCCAAGGCCAGGTTGGATGGGGCTTGGAGTACCCTGGGATAGTGGAAGGTGTCCCTGCCCATGGCAGGGGGTGGAATGGGGTGAATTTTAACATCCTTCCAACCCAAATCATGATTCCACGATTCCACGCAGTTCCCATCTCTCTGACCTCCGCCCCAACCTCTCACTGCTAAACTCAGCTCTGATTTTTCTACATTTTCCTGAGAATGGGACACTCAGGGACAGTGGGAGCAGCGTCCAGTCCACAAACGAGGTGGTGTCACCTGGGATGGATGGATGGATGGATGGATGGATGGATGGATGGATGGATGAGGGATGGATGGATGGATGGATGGATGAGGGATGGATGGATGGATGGATGGATGGATGGATGGATGGGTGGATGGATAGGGAATGGATGGATGGATGGATGAGGGATGGATGGATGGATGGATGGATGGATGGATGGATGATGGAAGGATGGATNTGGATGGATGATGGAAGGATGGATGGATGGATGGATGGATGGATGGATGGATGGATGGATGATGGATGGAAGGATGGATGGATGGATGGATGGATCCATGGATGGATGGATGGATGGATGGATGGATGGATGGATCCATGGATGGATCCATGGATGGATGGATGGATGGATGGATGGATGGATCCATGGATGGATCCATGGATGGGTGGATGGATGAGAACCCTCTTGGCTGCTCCTGCTGCTCAGGACCCTTGCCCAGGAAATGGGCAGCCCCCAGCAGGTTTAACAACAGCAGTTGTGGCACATCCCAGAAGATCCTGCTTAATGAACTCTGTCAAGTCAGTATTGTCCTGAATGGTTCTGAGCAAGGAGCAGGGAGGCAGTAAAAATGCAGACATGCCATTTTCCAAGGAATTATGCCTGGCTGGGATTTATCGGAGAGCTCAAATTGCTGTTAATAAAACACAGTTTTGCTGGTGCAAGGGAAATTGGTTTTTTGCAGTGGCTGGAGGGATCCAAGCAGAAT
The DNA here is from genome assembly GCA_020086605.1 of Lanius collurio. Lineage (NCBI taxonomy): Eukaryota > Metazoa > Chordata > Aves > Passeriformes > Laniidae > Lanius > Lanius collurio. Next base: position 5,775,387 of record JACBWW010000035.1, on the reverse strand, counting down.
ATTCTGTGTGTCATCTCCAGCACAGCAGGAAAATGAGCTCCTTGCTTTTAGCAAGGCCAGTGAGGTTGGATCCTTCACCCTCTTAGAAACAGTGGGATGAGATCCTGAAAGGGCTTCCCCTCCTGGACTGCTCCTGGCTCCCTAAAATTCCTCAATTCCTTCACACTCCCCTTTGCTGTGTTGCATCTTTTCAATGATTTTAAATTTCTTTCCATTCCCGAGAAGTTCTCCTGTCCACAGCCCCTTCCAAGTCTGCCTGGTTTCCTCCCAGATTTTTTCCCTCACAGCTCTGTGCTGCTTTCCTGAGCAGGGAGAGCCCCAGCCCCTTGTTTTAAAGCACAAATAAACACAAATAAACTCCCCATCCTGTAATTCCTCCACTGCAACCCTGTTCTTCACTTTGTGCATTCAAGGGAGCGGGTGCTCGGGAAAAATACCGCAATTTAATTTGGGAATCATTCCGCTTGGAGAAACCGCAGAGGAGGAGAGTGGAGATCTCTGGCATCAATAAATCAAGGCATGTTGGGAATTCACAGCTCTGCACATCGCCTGGCTGTGGCAGGATGGATGTGGGCATCCCTCAGCCCCGGCCCATCTGCAGCAGGGCCCTCGCACAGAGATGTGAAATAAATCTGGGGGATTCGTATTTATTTGGTTTGTTTGAGAGGCAAACGTTTGCTGATGTGTTCCTGGCAAATCTGGGGTGTTAATTACTGGGGAGCAGAGCACAGGAGGGATGGAATGCACTCCTCACCTCGCCAGGTCCCTGCTCTCACAGAGGCTGCTCCTGTATTGGAGGACAGCCTGCATCCACAAGATCTTCGGGATCCCCATCCTGGGAGGTTCCAGGCTCTGTTTCCAGCCCCAACCCTTCTGTGGGACTTTCTGCTGCCCTCAGGTCCAGCTTGGGAAGCCCAAAGCACTGAGCTTTCCTGGGATTTCCTGCTTCCCTCAAAGGATGGGCTTTCCCTGAGGAGGGACAGGCTCAGACAGGGACTGGGGACCCCCAGAACCTGCTGCCACCTCCCCTCCCGAGGGTGTTGGAGCAGCAATCAGCCCTAGGGGATGGCTGGAAAATTTCCAAGCAGAGGAAAAAGCCCCATTTTCCCTCCCCTCCTGGTGGAGATGAAACTGGAGCTGGAGCCGCTCCCGAGAGCCGAGCTGCCCTCCCCGCCGCCGCCGGAATAACAATGACGGCGAGAGATAATTAGCTGAGCTTCTCCAATCCTGATAATTAACTTGAGCCCCTCCAACCTCGATAATTAACCGAGTTCCTCCAACCCCAATAATCAGCCCAGCCTCTCCAAACCCTGCTCAGTAACCGAGCCCCTCCAAGCCCGGGGTTCAGCCCAGCCCCTCCAAGCCTGATGTGCTGCCCCATCCTCACCCAAGGGGGATGCTGGAGGGGGTCCCAAGGAGCCACTGGTCTGTCCCCATGGCTCTGCCCACCCCCAGGGCTGAGCTCCTTCCCCGTGTCCCCCAAAACCATCCCAGCCCAGGAGCAGCAGCTTCTTCCCCACACTGGAGGACGCTTAGCCATGTCCTGAGAGGATTGCAGGGAATTTTTCTCCCTGATTATTCCTGTCTAACAAGAACTGGCAGCTTTTTTATTTTCTGCTCTCCCAGGCTTTTCCAGAGGCTTTTCCCCCCTCACCCTGCAAGGGTTTTCAGCAGGTTGCTTAAGTTTTATTGCTTTGATCCCATAATGTGCTGTTATGCAACGAGACAAGCTCTTCCCGTCACTTCCCTGGCTCCAGCCAGGCCTTTTGCTGTAATAGGCACAGCACTGCCTTGAAATATTAACGAGTTTTACCTTAATTACCTTTCAAGCTTCTCAGGGCTCTCTTCCTTTCCCCTCTCACTCTCTTTTTAATATCAGCCACGAGCAGAGCCAGATGCTGGGTGAGGGTGGGATTTATCCCCCTGCTCTCCTCATCCCATGCTTTGGATTCTGCCAGGGTGAAGGAGGGACCTCGGGGTTGTGGGCAGCTCCATGGGCACCGTGCAATGTGGGGACTTTTTATCTTATGGCTCAACATTTCCCCTTGGAATTCTGGTTTCTAAAAGGAAGAGAGTGCCTGACACTTTTCCTGTGTTTCAGATAAATGGGATGACCCATGTGCCACCCAGAATCAACCTCTCCATCCTCCCTGGCAGAGGAGACCTTTGCCCTGTCCCCCCTGTGGCACTGGGAGAGGCAGCAGCTTCCTGCAGCACCTGCCCAGCTCTCCCCACACTGTCACTGCTGATGGTGACACTTAAATTCCTGCAAACATTTATTAGATAAGTGCATTGGGGCAGCAGCAGAGAGATGGCATCTCCGAGGCACTGCTGCAGCTAATTGCCTGATTCATCCCAATTCCTCATCAAGAGGAGCCCTGGCCCTGCTGGGGACGGGGCTGTGGCTCAGGAGGCAGAGGAGGAAGGACAAGGGGGTGGGGATGGATTTTATGACACACCTCAGCCCTGCAAACCCAGCTCCTTTTTAAGCAGGGTGGGGGGACTGCACCATTCTTTATTAATTAACATCCTTTTTGGTTTAGTAACACACATCCAGCCATGGAAATCTGCATGGAGCACAGGAAAGTAGGGCAAGGGAGACACTAATAGCTCCCAGCAAGGAGGCTGATTCATGGCTCTCTGCTGCAAAAGCCCCATTTAGCTCCCCAAAGCCTAATTTTACATTCACTGTCGTGTTCCATCAGCCCCACGGAGGGGGCTGGTGATGGTGCTGGTGGGATGCAGGCACCTGGTGGGACGCAGGGAGCTATGGGATGTGGCACCCAGTGGGATGCTCTGCCTCTCTCTTGGCCTGTCCCCACAGCTGATGTGTTTTACCAGGTTTTTAGCATGTTTTATCAGCGTTTTCCCACCCGTCAGTGGGATCAGGCCTGGCAGGAGGGATGGCAGGGTTTCCAGGTACTGCTGTGGGCTCGGTGCTGGGGAAAGCAGCAGCTCAGGTGTGTTGGTGACTTCGGTGACAATGACAACACCAGCCTTGGCTGACTCCCCCAAAACTGCTCCTGCAGCTCCTGCACCACCGTGGGCAAAGCCAGCTCCTCCAGTGGGAAGCAGGGCTGGGACTGGGTTATTAACTCCACAGAGGGCTGTAAACCTGAACCAGCCACTCTTTAAATGCTTTATTTCCTCTCCCACACAACTTGAGCATCTCCTCTGCTCAGACCTGCAGCTGCTCTGCTGAGCTCTCACACAGCAGGAGAGGAAGGGGGGAAGCAGGGAAGGAGGGTGTGATCCCACAGGGAATTCACTGCTGGCTACTCCCATCTCCCAACCCCCCCCTGCACCTCCCCAGGCCTTTCCCTCTGCACTTTCCTGCTTCCCTGGATATTTTTCTCAGTAGCAAAGTGGCAGGTGGAATTCCAGCATTCCATCAGTGCAATGGGCTGCCACATCCTTACAAAATAAACCATAAACCCTGCTCTGAGGAGTCACCTCCTGAACTTTTTCTGCCAACACTTTGCCTTGACACTCAATTTTTGGAGGACTTGGCAAAGTGGCCTCAGACCCCTCCCTTCCCCCTTTGCAGCTGCAAGGAAGCTCTTGTGGCCCCCAGCTCTGCTCTTCCAAAGAATGGGGTAGCAGCAGTCCCTGTTGGATTTTTCCTGGCTCTCTCCTGGTTTGGAGCACCTTTTCCACCAGCAAATGTTGCTGTGGATGGATGGGCAGCCTCTGAGAGCACGTTGGATGTGTGGCTCATTAATTACTCCTGTTACAGGGCTATTACAGCCAAGAAATTGCATTATTAAAAAGAAATCTTTGCAGATGCTTCAAATGCGCCGACCTATTCAATAGCTGACACTGGGTCATAATTAAAAGTAAAAAGTAGGGGCCAGAAGGGGACAAAAAATGGCAGATTCCCTGAATATGGTTAATGGAAACATTATTAACATTAGGAAATTGCATAGGAGAAATCACTGGCTCCTGGCCCGGTTTAAATATGCATCAGGCACATCATGTGTGCCTATGGTGATTAATAGCATTAACAGAAAAAAATATTAAATTAAATCCATTGAGCTGCCTTTAATGGCTGTGTCTGGCTCCTTTGTTCCCTTCATTCCAGCAGGCAGGGTCAAGCCCAGGACATTCCTGCCTCCGAGGTGTGCATGGCACCACGGGCACCTGAGAAGTTTTCCAGTTAAATTGAGAACCCAGAGAAAAATTGGTGCTGCCCTCAGTGGATTTGCAGACCCTCCACGTGCACAGAAACCTCTCCCAGATCCTTTTTGCACCCCAAAACAGCCTTTGGGGGCTGCTTTCACTCCATTTTTCTCAGCTCCAACTCACAGCTTTGCTTTGATTGGGTTTTTTTTTTGTGTTTTTCCGTTTGTTCCTCGTGGATGTCGCTGTGAATCAATCTGGCATTGGGCCCATTCACCACCTAATATTTCTCAATAATTTATTATCAGCAGTTTAATCCTCCCGGGAGCTCCCTCCACATTAAAGCCTCTTGCTCAGTCAGGTCATGTCGCAGACTGGAAGCACTTCCAGCCCTTTGATTTGTTTGTGTTTTATGTTTTTGTAGGGAGAGCAGTAAAAAACATGGATTGTTCCCCCCTCTTGGAATGAATTTATCATCTTGGTTGTTTCCTTTATTCTCTCCAGTTGAACCATTGCTTTCTGGTGGCTCTCCTCTCCCTTGCTGGGGGCCCTGTTCCATATGGATGCAGAGGGATGGGAGTGCAGAGCAGGAATCAGCTGTGTGCCAGAGCATCCTCACCCCCTGCACACGCTGCTGCCTCTTATCCCTGAGATATTCCATGGGATAACAGCAGCTGGATGCACCTCCTGCTCTGATGGAGCTCATTGACATCCCTCATCCCAACCAAACCCAAATTTGGTTCAAAAAGTGGAAAATTGCTCCAAACCTGGAGCAAGCTTGGAAAAAAGATTTTTTTTTCTGAGTATTGCCGCTCTCAAAATTAGAGAATCCCCAACTTTCAGCCTAAGAAGGAGAAGTGTCAGCCCCTCTGCTCCCTCTGGACCAGCACCAGCAGCAGGGCCAGGCTCTGTGCTGGTTTTCAGGACAGAAACCAGCTCATCCCAGCTCCCCCTGACCTCTCCATCTCATTTCTCCTCCCAAAGTTTGGGTGGATTTAGGGCAGCTCATCCCTGGAAATGCAGCACCACTGCTAAGGTTTCTGCAAGGCTGATTAAAACCATTCGTGGAGAATAATATTAATTGAATGGAGAATAATATTAATTAACACTTTCACCCTCTCCTGAGAAGGAATCAGGCTGGAACTGCTGCTCTGCCTCGTTCCTCAGAGCACTTTTCAATCCCAAAACCAGCCCACGGGAGCTGCTGCATCTTTTGGCAGGGAAGTGCCACTGGTGGTGGCACCAGTGCCCAGCTCAGTGTCCCAGGTGCCAGCCCCTGGAAGCTTTGGGAATGCAGAACTTTCAGTGTCCCCCATTTCCCAGGTGTGGTTTTCCAGGCACAAAGCAAATCCTTGCAGGAAAAGACAAAACCTCGTTCCTTGTACCTGCTCTGGAAAGGGCCTTTACAGCTCCAGGAAGGGATTTCTTTAGCCAGGGGCTGAAAAAAAGGGTTATTAACACATAAATCCTGGTGAATTCCAGGCAGGAACTCTTCATTCTCCAGGAAGGGATTCCTTTACTCAAGGACTGAACAAAAGGGTCATTAATGGGTAAATCCTGGTGAATTCCAGGCTCATGGATGAACCTTGGGCACAGCCAGGGCTGGTGGCACTGGCAGAGCACACGGTGCCACACTGGGTTTGTCACACTGCTGAATGGAGGAGGGAGAGACTCAACAGCACCTGGAAAACTCAGGAAAAACTTTGGAGCAGCAGCAGAGCGCGGCACCCACCCTGTCTTTGCACCCCGGAGAGGAGCAGCAGCTTGAGGCAGAAATAGGGACAGAGAGCTGGAGATTTCCATATGAAATATTGAAGTTTCTGCTCGCTGGAGTGGAAGGCAGAGCCGATGTGGCTCCTGAATAAATCATCGGAGCCGACACATGTGCTCGCCTGCAATGACGTCTGCGAGGGGAGAGCGTGGGACTGGGGAAGAGGGAAAAGAAAGCGGAATAAAACAAAATATAGGGCACTTTTCTCCCCTAAGAGCTTAATTAGCTCGTCTCAACCTCCTTGAGCATGGCAGCTGAAATCTGCTCCCTTCTTTGTGTCTCGCCAGCCCATGCGCCGTGCCCTCCTCCCGCTCTGCCCAAGCGCAGCGTGCCTTGGAAAACACAGAACTCCATTAAAATTGCATGGTCTCTGCTTATCCAGTGGCCTGTCAGGAGAAGTGATGGAGCCTGGGGAATGCTGGAGTGCCTCTCCTGAACTGGAGGAATGCTGGAAGAGACGACACACAGAGAACCCCACACTTGACTCAAGAAATGCTCTCAAAACCTCATTCAGGCCCTTCAGAACATACAAAAACGGATTAAAAAAGAGGGAGAGAGACTTTTGGCACAGGCAGGTGACACCAGGACAAGTGAGGAAGCAGATCTGCGTACTGGAGGGTGACGTAAAACTTGAGGAGTCCAAGGGATGCTAATCCCAGTGAAAGGGAGCTGTGCCCTTGTTAGGAATCCAATGTTTCCCAGGGTGTTAATTCTTGTCTAATTAAGAGCTGCAGAGATCCACAGAGGGCTGGTTTCAGCTGGTTCACAGCCCTCCCTGGAAATCATGTTTTCCAACATCTCCAGCATCATCCTCAGAAAGTGTCTCTGGAGTTAAATCCTCCAGACAGACGGAGGTTTTTAAAAAACACACCGTGAGTGCATCAGCGGCGCCGTCGGATGAACAGGAAAGTAGGACAGGCACAGGGAGTGCCAGCGCTTCCTTCCTGCTGTCCCCGGGCACCTGGGGCTGTGGGGACATCCTGGATCCCCTGAGCCATCCCACACCATCCATGTCCCACCCCAAATCCCAATCTGGGGAGGGATTCCTTCTCCCAAACCATTCTAGGATTATTGGGATTTTAAGTGACAGGGGTTTGGGTGTTAAAGGGATAAAAAAGGGCTGCAAGAGGGAGCTGTGCCCATGAGTGTCCCCAACATTCCCAGGACTGATAAATATCAGTCCAAATCCAACGGGAAATCCGTGTTGTCACCTGCCTCGCCTGTGCTCCTCTCTGTAATGAATCCCTTGCTGGGATGTCCCTGTGGCTGTCCCTGCTCCTCCACAGGACACGGCCACGACTCCTGAGGCATCCCAGGACTTATTCCTGGCATTCCCTGCTCAAGGCACCTCTGATCGCCGGGATTAAGAGGCTCTGGATGGAGTGTTGTGACAGGAAGCAATTATATGCAAATAAGGAGCTGCGCAAGTGTGAGTAAACATTAGGGTTTTTTTTTTTCCTGTTGAACCTCCGTGATTTAAAAGCCATTAAGGGCGCAGCCAGCGCACTTTGTCAGCAGTTTCCCGGTGCTCCGTGGCTCCGGCAGCTCTCACATCCTTCCCTTCTCACGGCTGTGCCTCGGAGAGCATCGAGAACTCCCGGAGTTCGGGGGTGAGATGAGCTGGTGATGCAGGAGACAGCGTGGTGCCCCAAATCCTCGGGTTTGTGCATCCTGGGCATCCTTGGGCAGGTTCACCCCATGTTTTCCCTCTCCGGCTCATCCCGAGCATCCTCCTGCTGCCTGTTGGAGCACGCAGGGCTTGGCTCCCACAGCAGGAACGGGGATTTTTCCACCATGCCGAGTTCCACTTGTGTGGAGAGCACGGAGCTCGCTGGGCATTTTCAGAAATGAAGTCTCTGCTCATTGAAATCTCTGCTGAGAAAGTGGCAGCAGCGACAGCGGCTGCTGTGAGGGGCAGGACTGAGGTGTGGGGACCTGTGTTTGGGGTTTCCTGGGAACTGGAGGCTCTGCTCCTACCCTGTGGGACTGTGGGGTCCCTGATGGGGTTCTCTGGGGTTTCACTGCTCTGGTTGAGCGCTGAGAGCTTTGGGAAGGGTCAGCCAGGAGTCTGCTCGTTCCTGTGGCTGGGGGAGTTGTGGGATGGGGTCTGGGCACCCCCTCCACAAGGGAGGGAGCTCAGGGGAGCAGCAAAACCCTCCAGGAAATACCCACAGCTGCAATCCCAAAAGGGGCTGTCGGGAAGGGATTGTCCAGTGGGATTTTTGGGGTGAGGTACAGCAGGGAGAGGGAGAACTGCAGCTCCAGAGGAGCTGTGCTCAGGGGCAGGGAATGGGCCTCATTTCCCAGGGAAACTCAACCCTGCACCCTCCAAGTGCCTTGGGGGAGCAAATCCCGAGTCCCCAAAAGCCAATCCTCGCCCATGGGGCCTTGCACAGGCATTTCCCCTTAAGGATAATTATGATTCCATGTCCCCTGCAGCCTCCCTCAAAGCAGGGATCCAAGATTGATCCTCACATCCTGCCCTAAGCTGTTGGTCAAACATTTGTCTGTGGCACCTGGGGACGTGTGTGAGTAAAGCTGCAATTTAGAGCGAGGAAATCACAGAGAAAACAAATCCTGAGCCCCCATCCAGCCATTCCTAACATGTCACGCTCCTGACAGTGCTGCCAGGGAGCCAGAAAAAAAGCTCCAGCCTTGAAATTTTTCTAGCACGAAGATAAATGAAGGAGATTCATGTCTCTGTTGGTGCTACATTGTTTTGCTCAGCTGGCTGCAGAGCAAATAGGATGCGGTGTTGCATTGATTTGTAGCCCAGGAGCTGTCCTGGCAAATGGATGGGCTGGGAAAAACTTCATTTGGGGCTTCAGCTGGAGAAAGCAGCAGGAAAAGGGTGCCCAGAGCCTTGGGATGCCACTGCACCTCCTCCCTGGGGCACGGGGCACAAGGGGCACGAGCTCTCTCTTTTTTGGGGGATGCTTTTCCCTATGGATTTGGGGGGTCTTTGCTGTCCCTCTGCACCCTCATCAGTGCTTGCTGCCCTGGTGTTTGAACATGGCCCCAAGAGCAACAAAACCCAACCCCATTTCCAGTCCTTTCCAGGCACTTCCAGTGGGTGTAGGGAGAGGGAAGGGGAACTGCTCCTTTTAAAGGCTGTGCCCTGCCAGCCTCGGGGTCACCCCACAGGGAGGTGCCAAGAGTGGGGTGACACCATGAGGTGTCCCCCACAGCCTCCTCAGTGGACACAGATCCAGGGAAACCTGTGGATCTGTCCCTCACCCCACAGCATCGAAAACACTGCTCGTCAGCATGATTAAATGTAAAATAAAAAAAAAAAAGTGTAATAAAATCAAATAAATATGAAAATACCTAATTAATGCCCAGGAAAAAACACATCACAAGGCTGGCAACTCCCCCAGGTCTTGCTGTAAGAGATTGGGGTGCCCAAATGAGGCTCCCCTGAAGCCACCTCCATTCCAGAACAGCAGGGAAAGGGGGTAGAGGGCAGAGGGAGGATGAGGAAGCACAAGGACGTTCATCACTCCTGCAGCTGCTCCCTTTCCCTCCCCATCAGCCCTGATCCATCAGATCCATCCATTGCCTAAGAAAAATCCCCCGTCGCTCTCTGCAGACAGGAGGCAATTTCCAAGTCCCAGCAATTCCCAAGAAAAGTGATGCTGGCTGTGCCCTAATGGAAAGCCAGCCAGTTTTATAGCAGAATGCAAATGAAAAGGTATAAATAAACAATCGCTCACAAATAAGTGCTTGCCTTTAATGAATATTTCATACACAAAAGGAGTCATTGACATTTTGCTGGATTGCTTCAATTAGCTCTTGAGCCTCATGTTCATGCAAATAATAAGCTTGCTTTTCATAATGCTTTGTTAATCTGCTTCATAGTGTGAATTTATACAGTAATATATCACCCAGACCTCCTGCTGGAGCCTTTATTGGATATAAATGACTTGGTAATTGCTATTGATCATTAAAGGAGTGTGGTGTTATTTTGGAATTACAACGTGGGGGATCTTTGCGAGACTGAAGGATCTGGCTGCTTGGGCTGGTTTGTATTCAGGGCAGTGACTAATGGGTCCTTGGGAGGAAAAACCAAAATGTGCCAAGATTGAGGCTGGGGAAAAACACTGCTGGAGTCACTGCTGCCTTCCCGTCACGAAACGCTCCCGGCGACAGGTCCCGAACGGATCCCAGCGTGTTCCATTCCACACATCCATCTCCAACTCCAACTTTGCTAAGATCAGCCAGGAAAATATTATGGCTGGCTGGAGAAAGCAGCAGCAGGCTGGGTCTGGAGTGAAAACATGGCCACTCTCCTGTGACAGCCGTGGTGGCCCCGGGAGGGTCCCTGTGCATGGTGACCCTGTCAGGGTGGGCAGGGACAAAGCCACCAGGGCCCTTTCCAAGGCTCTCACCACAACCCAAGCAGGCTGCAGGTCTTTAATCTGGGCTTGCTGTTCTGCTGCTGGCTGTGAGTAATTAAAGGAAGTGTTTTACAGCCACCCTGGTTGCAGTGTTGGGTGTATTGATCCCAGCTCCACGTCCTGATGTCAGGGTAGCGGGAAGGGCTCTGCTTTCCCAACAGGGAATTCAGGCTGAGCCTCCTGCTCTCCATCACTTGCTGGTTGTCTTCCAGCTTCCAGCATTAAAACCTCATCACTCTGAAGTGGAGAAGGCTGAGGTTGCACTTTAGATTTATATTTTTCATTTAGAAACCCCCTTTTTTGTGAGTTCTTTTTGCTTTTCTTCCAAACTGTTTTCCCTCTGATCCTATTTCCTTCACCTGGAAGAGCCATCCTTGCTCAGCTGCATTCAGTGCTGGCTCCTGCCTTGCTCAGACCACAGTGGGAGCTTGGAAATCTCTCCTTGCCCAACACACAAGGAGGGCACCCAAAATGTTCCCCCTCCATGGGATGGGGGATTTCAGGCAGCTTAGACATCCACATCCATCTGGAAAATGGCTGGGGGCATTAACTCCTCTGTGCCCCCAAGGGCTTTGCTGGCACTCACTTCATGAACACCTTGAAAGGGCCTTGTGCTCCCTCTTGGGCTCTGCTTTTATTAAAATCCTCTCTGTGCATTTCCCCCCTTCCAATTCACATTTCCCTCCCCAGAATGTGCTTTGATTTCTCAGCAATTTCAAAGGCCTCAGGTTTTGCCTGGAAGGTAATTTATACCTGTTTGTGCTTTCCTGTGTATGTACAAGTGCTGAGCTGCATTGGGAGGAAACACAAAGAGCACTTGGCTGTGCAGGGGCTGGGATTGATGGAGGAGGAGTTATTCCAGGAGCTGGGAGCTCTCCCTGATCCTGCCAGGACAAACTGCAAATCCCACCAGCTGCAGAGGGAGCCGGGCTGGAATCAGCCTGGGGAAGGGTTCTCTGGCCAGGAAGGGCCACTTGGAGTGGTCACCATGAAATAGAGATTTTTAGAGTTCACTTGAATTAACAAAATAAATTAAAACATTTAAATTTTAGTTTGTAGAATTATGTGTAGAATTTTAACCTTTTACTTGTGAAACCTCGGCCATGGTACAAAGGGCATAAGAAAATGCAAATCCCTAAAGCTTCTGGCATAAAGGACAATGCCAGAGAAGACCAAGGAATGCAAAGAACCCAGGTAAGAGAGCTCATCTGTTGCCAAGCTTACCAAGACTGACAGACTTACTCAGACAGGAACCAAAGGACCAACAGCGCATGCCCAGAGGAGAAAAGTTCAAGAGTTCAACAGGAGGAAGACCACGATCTTCGGCCTCAGAGACCACCGAGAGACCCCCGTGCGACCACCACAGCAAACCACGCATGCTCAGAAGGGCACAGACCTATTTAGCATGAGAGGCGAGGACAGGCGGGGCCAAGGGTTGAATATGCATAGAAAAGTTGTGTAATGTATTGCATATGGAACACCTTTGTGAATAAAGACGTGGGTCAGACTGAGGCTCGGGGCACAAGTTTTTGGAGAGCTCTCTCACTTGTGCCGGGCGCTGACATCCATACCCACTTCATAACTACATCGAGTTGTGGAGTCGATTTATTTATTCCGTGTATCGCATCAACCAAAGCTTTTGGCTGCCCCAAAGGGCCAAGGCAGGTGGAAGTGTCTCCCCTTTGCTGCCTTTGGTGTGAGCTCCATGGCAAATCCCGCTGGCACCCAGGAGAGGCTGCTCCCATTCCCACCAGCCCAGCTCTGCTCCTGCCTCATCCCTGGGAACGCCAGAGCGCGGTGCTGACGGTGCTGAAACCTTCCCTGAGTCACCCCTGGGCTGTTGTGAGGGAACCTCTGCCCCACCAAAGCCATTTGTTCGAGGGAATTTTATAAATGCAAATCTCTGGTGCTTTTTCATGCCAGCCACATCTCCCGAGGCTGGGTTTAATGAAGGCTGGGAGCGAGGGGTGAGCGGGTCAGCGCTCCAGGCCTGAGGAGCTGCCTGGCATTTAATGCCACCACGTCAATTTATGTCCCCTGGGAACGCCACCCCCCAGCCCCTCGTGACTGGAACCATCTAAAAATGCTCCTCAGAGGAACCTTTTCTCTTTTTAGCTGTGATTTAACTCGGGATTGCTGCCGGATCCTCGCCTGCTGCAGTTCCAGCCCCTGGGATTTAACACTTCTTTCCTGGCCTTGTCTCCTGGTTTTTCCTCTCCTGTTGCTGTGAGCTGTGCTCTCCAGCAGCTCAGGCAGGTGTCTGGAGCCAAGCACACGAGGTGATGTTCCAGGGCCTTAATTCTGCTCCTTCTCTGCCTTTTCTCTGCACCAGATCCTGCCCTGAAATGGGGAAAGCAAGGACAGATAGAAGAACTCCTCCCGTGTGAAAATAGAATTGTCACCTCCCCAAAACGGGGAGAGAGTGATGGGGAGGGTCAGGGCTGATCTCCATTTAAAAGAGGGGGAATCAGCAGAAGGAAGAGGGGAGGGGAGGGGGAGATAAAAGGGAGAGGGGCCCGCATTTGAATATTGTTTTTCCTTACGGCAACAATCGTTTGAAAGCTGATTCACTGCCAAGAGAAACAAAAGAGACACCCCTCGGCACTGCCCCAAACTCCTCATTTACTCTTTAGAGCAAGGAACACTTATAAAAACTGAATAAAATATCTGACAAGGCTGGTTAGGATTCTTTGAAAGACATCTCCATCAAAGCAGCGAGGTCAGCCTCACCCTCCCTGCCTCTCCTCCGACATCCATGGTCCCAAACTTCCCTTCTCAGGAGGGAGAGGGTGCAGGGTGGGACCCACAGGGCTCTTCCTCTCCCAGTGGGAGCAGCCCTGTGGGAGGGACGTGTCCCCAAATTCAGGCTGTCCCCTGGAGGTGAGCCCTCAGGGAAGCAGGAGGATCCAATGGGCTGTGGGAGAAGCTTTGGGAAAATCCAGCTTATTTATTGGAAGCAGGGCTGGGGGCTGATGGCAGGGAACAGGGATGGGGAGGTGGGTGCTGAGGGCATGGGGAGCAGTGCCTGTGGTCACCCCTCTCCCCCAGGGCCACCCTGAGACTCCCCAACACTTTGTTTTGTGCTTTGCTTTAAATCTGGGAGCTGCTGCAGCAGTTCTGGGGATGGAAACATCCACCAGAAAAAAAAACAACCTGGCTGTAAACTTCTAGTTTGTTGATTATTTCCCTGTTTGTGAAGGATCCACACAAATATCCCTGCCTTGCTCCCTCGTCCTGAAAAGGGGAGAGGGGCTGGGGAGGGAGAGCACTTAACAGAGATAAATATTTTACATTTTTTAATTAAACATGAGAACCCCGCTGGGGCTGGGAACAGGACCATCCTGGAATATGAATTATCAAGAACCCTTTATCCCAGATGTCCATTCTTTCCACCCCAGCCATTTCAGGCAAATCAAATGGAAAATAAATCGTGTCCCTCTGGAATAAACTGATGTTTTCTGGGGCAGCTGATTCAGTTCCCCACTGGACCCCCATCATAGATGTGTTTTTTGGGGTAGCTTGGCTCTGCCCCTGCTGGGCTGTGGCACCCAGCGAGGAGCCACTGCTGGAGGGGTTTCTGTTCTGGGGCTTTTGGGAAGAGGTTTGGAGTGGGCACTGGAGGAGGAGGAGCTCTGCACATCCACTGAGTCCTCCTTCCTGAGAGAAGATTAAGTGCATACAATTGGCCAGGATTGACCTCGATGGATCTCTCTTGATTTATTCCAGCTGGGGAGCTGATCCAGCGGGGCTGGGGTGGGTGTTACACAATTCCTTGTCCTCAGGAACCTGGGCCATGGCTCCCAGTTGTGCTGAGCCCGTGCCAGGCACACAGAGCGAGTACAGATCATGATAAAGCAAAACATTCAGCCTACAAATCATTTCTGCCCCTTGCTCTGCACTCTGAGGACAGTGTGTGAGTTAAACTGACCCCTGCAACCCGCTCAGCTTCACCCTGGGGCTTCTCTGTGTGAAGAACTCAGCCAAAGCTCTTGATCTCTCCTGCTTTTCCAGGCTGGAGCCCTCTCGGTGCCTGGCAGGGGTGCATGGGCATGGAGGGCTGTGAAGGCACAAAAGAGCAGAGCTGGCTGCTGCCAGCCTGGTGCTGGGGGCACATTTCCCCAATAAATCAAGGAATTTTGCTGGAAACTGCATTTCATCCAAGCCAAGGCTGTTACAGAGTCAGAAAGCAAAGGCAGAGCTTTACAGAAAGCAAACCCCCAAACCTGGCTAAACCAACCCAGGAGGGGCTGCTTGTGCTGAGGCCACACCACAAGCAGTGAGAAGCTCTCACCCCTCACTATTTTGGAAGCCAATCCCCTGCTGATTAAGTCATACATGACAAAGGATGGGCACATATGACCCATGGATGCTGCAGGAATATCTGCATCTTCTCCAAGGAAATGTGGCACCTCCAGCAAGGAGCTGAGTCTGGAGCAAAGCAAGGCCCCAGCAGGGAGCAGCCGAGCCTGAGCCACCATGGGATGTTTATAATTAGCCCGTGTGGCAGCCTCCCATCCATTATCAGCCTCTTCCCTAATGGACTTCCCTAATAAGAGTGCCCTGAAGTGACCTCGCTGAGCAGCCCTCTCCTCCTAACTGGTTTTATAATTGTGATTGATCTCTGAGGTGCTGCAGCTTTGCTGTGCCTTCCACAGCTCCACTCGGTCGTGGGGAATTTGTTTCCTCCAGACTTCAGAGCTGAGATTTCCTTTGAACACTCCCAAGCACCAATTAGTGACACATTTCCCACAGGAGAGCAGGACCCCTCAGCCTGAAGGGAGTGGAAATTCCCCGGGTGGGTCCAAGGAACAACCCAGTGCTTTAGTAGGACAAACAAGCCAGTTGGATCTTCCTGGAGCACGGCCAGCCCTGTCTGGGTGATATCATTGAAGGTTTGGGGCACTGCTTTGATCTGGTCCTTCCTGGGCAGCCCTGAGGTTGTGGGTGTCCTCCCAAAGCAGGGACAAAGCTTGTTAACACAATCATGGGGTGGGTTGGGTTGGGAGGGACATAAAGTCCATCCAGTGCCACCCCCTGCCATGGGCAGGGTCACCTTCCACCATCCCATGGTGCTCCAAGCTTCCTTCAACTTCGGACACTGCCAGGGATGGAGCAGCCACAGCTTCTCTGGGAATCTGTGCCAGGGCCTCTCCACCCTCACAGGGAGGAATTCCTTCCCAATATCCCACCTAACCCTGCCCTCTGGCAGTTTAAAGCCATTTCCCCTGCATTATTCCTGCTCATCATTCCTACATCACTCCTCTCCCATAAGTCAGGAGCTCCCACCCCCCTCACACCCTGGTTGCCCACTATAAAATTATAAGAAAGCTCAGACCCCTTAAGCTCTGAACATGTTACAGAGAGGAATTAAGCATCATTCCAGATGATTTTTCCCCCTCCTGCACGGTGGAGCACTTTTGGGGGGAAGCCGAGCACTTTTAGGGATGCTCCAGAGCCAGGGATGAAGGCAGTGCCTCTTCCATTTCTCCTCTCACACTTCTGATTCAGCCTCGCTGCTGCAGCCGGGATGGGAGGAGGGAAGAGAATTCCCCGCAGGTGGATTCCACAAAGAACTGTGAACAAATAAACAAACAAACAGTTTGGAACGGTGAAAAAAGGGGGTCACAGCTGAAGGAGCTGTGAACAGCACGTTCCCTTTGTGCAGATGTGCAGGAGTGTTGATGTGCAGCAGCATTTCACACACCAAACATTCCCACACCCCCGGTATTGTCGGTTTTAGTGTGGGTGTGAATTTTCTGGAGGGGGATCAGGGGGACAGGAGCTCACAGGAGCTTGTGGGGAGCTCCCAGTGCAGGGAGTGAACCTGAGCTTGTCCCCACACCAATGGGGCCGCCCAGGTGATGATGGGACTCTCCCTGCTCCCAAAAGAGCCATCCAAATTAAAACCAGGGCTTTTCTTCCAGATAAAACAGAGCAGGATGGGTTTTTTCTGAAGGCATTTGCTCTGCTAGGCCTCGACAGGAGAGGCTGCAGCCAAGTGATGCCTTCAGAGACCTTTTATTCTTCCCCAAATCATTCCCACTTGCTGCTGTCTGTGTGTCTCTTATTTCATGACAAAGCAGGGAATTTGAGGAGACGTTTTTGGTCAGTGGCTGACCTGGCTGTGCCACAGCAGCCCCCAGTTCATTCCCTGCCTCTGGAATTGCACGTTCCAAAGGGCTGGGATCCATTTTTAATTGGATGCTGAAGGCAAGCCCTGAGGGAATGGTTTTATTTTTGGAGTATTGGCTGTTGGGTCAATACCTGCCTCATCCTGAGGAAGTCAGTGCAGGTGTGCAGCTGGATTTGTGAATGGGAATGATTTTCCATCAGCCTCTGGATGGGAATCCATCCCGAGCTGGGTGGGAATCCCTTATGGACTGTGTTTCCTCATGGATCTGCATCCCAGAGCCACCAGCTGAGTTCTTCAGGGCAGATCAGTCCTGAGAAGCTGCCTCACTTCACTTCCATGAGAGAGGGAAGGAGGAGGGAGCGAGGAGAGAGAAGGAAGACGAGGAAGAGGAGGAAGGATGAAGGCAGTGGGAAAATTCATCTGGAGTTCTCAAAACGTGTGACTGCTTTGTAAATAGACAGGTGGGAGTTTTTGGTTGCATCAATGACATTCCAGAAGTTTGGAAAATGCACCTTCCCTGTGTAGCAAAGTTTGAAAGATCTGGTGACTCCAGAGCCCCGAGTGGAATAAACTGAGGAATGAAAAAGAAAAATCTGCTTGGCTGCTGCAGGCATGCTGGAGCATTACCACAGCTCATTGCCTGCACAGCACCCCCCAGTTAAAAAATTACTCTCTTTTCAATGGAAATCCATGCTGGCTGCTGCAAAATAATCCCAGATGAAGCATCTACAGCGAGCACATTGTTATTAGCCCAGATGATTTGGCTTGCTGTCTTGCTCTCTGGTTTTTTATTCATGCTGGCGGCAAGCAAACCCATCCAGCTCCATTATGTATAATTTATTCTGGATTAGATCAAAGGAACAGTTTACAGGGGTGGTTTGGGCATTATTATGATTTTTTTTTTTTTAGCTTTTTCCATATTTTATAAATATATATTTATTCTCTCTCCCCTTCTCCACACTCCCCGTTGCCTTTGCTCATAAGCAAATTATAAATTATTCACCAGCCCATACAAGACAAGTGTTCCTCAGGCCTGGAAATCAAATCAGCCCCAGCAACAATGTGGGATGGGAGCCCTGTGTTTTTTGGGGAGTTTGTGGGATGCAGGGATGAGCTGGGACCAAGAAATCCCTTTTATAAGCATTGAGGGACTTTTGGGGACCACGGGCAGGCTGCAGAGGTGCTGTCAGCTCAGAAATGCCATATTTATGGGGACAGGTGGCATCAATCCCACACCAATCCCACAGCAGCTTTTGGTAAAAGCAAGGACTTAAAGCTTAGCCAGAGGGATCTATTGCCCCCTGGATGTGATATTTCCCTGAATAATGGGGTGACACACACACACCCCTCCTGGATTTGCTGTTGGAGGAGGGATGCTGGAATCCACCCCATACCCAGCATCACCCAGGCAGGTTGGCAGCACCACTGAGCATAAAAACCCAGCACCTCTGGGGCCTCAAAGCCCTAAAATATTTGTTCCTGCAGCTGGTGCAGGGTGTTCAGTGCACTGCAAAGTCACTTTTAAGGCCCAGCAGAAGGGTGTGCTCTGGGCACGGGGCTCTGGAGCAGGCAGCAGGGTGCTGGTGCAGGGAAAAGCTGCTGCTAATTTAGCAGGAAGGTGATCAGGGAGGCATCTGCTGGCCTCAGCCCTCGGAATCTCCCCAGCACTGCAGCACTATCCTTCAGGATTATCCATCCACACTCCTTAAGGGGTTGGGGGTGATGCTGGGAGCCCTGGCCCCACAGAGCTGCATGTGCTGGGAGATGTCCAGGACCTGCTGCTCCATCCCTGGAGCATGAGGAGGGCTCTGCAGCTCCTCACCTGCTCCTTCTGCCCATTCCATCCCGCTACCTGTGCTCCCATGGGAAGGATCAGACCCTTTCCCTGCTCCTGGGATGGATTTGTTGTCCATCACACACCCCGGGAGCTGCAGAGGGCTGCAATCCCAGCTTTCCAGCCAGCAGGAGCCCTCACTGAAAGGCTGATCCACGGTGAAGCCAGGAAAGGCTCTCTCAGGTGGGGATGGGATGGGTTTAGTTCCAACCAGCAAAGCCAACTGAGGCGTTCCTTCTACACCAGGTCAAGCACTGCTCAGAGCAGCTCTGAGTGTTTCCTTGGGAAGGAGGGCTGGGGTGGTGTTTCCCACAAATCCATCTCCCTGCTGTTGGAGAATCCCCCCTGGAAGGGCCAGGAGCCATTTATTCATCTCAGGGACAGCAGGACTGTGGTGGCTCTTGGGAAAAGGGATGGGCTCCTTGGAAAAGCAGCCCAGAAAATCCTACCAGGAGCAGGCAGGGACAATTCTCAGCTCTGTCCTAGCCCACCATGGGCTCGTTTTCAGGATCAGAAATGGGTCAGGATGCAGCAGAAACATCTGCCATTGATCCGTGCTGCGACAAAGCCAGTGAATAATTGTCTCTGAAAATCCATTATCACCTCCAGCCTCCTCTGAGCTGGAAGCTCTCAGGGCTGACAGGGGCTGTGCCAGGAGTGAGGAAGGTGAATATGACACCACATGGCCGAGGTGTTCTCAGGCCCCTCATGAAATGCCATTTTTATGCATCTGCATTAATAACTCCTGCACCTATTGTGGGTGTGCCTGTGATTATTGCTTATTGAACCTCCTCCCTCAAAAGAATGGGCGGTTTGTGCCAGATTACTGCTCTAGAAGGGTGTTTTTAAGGGAGAATTGAGTGTCTGAGGCCTGCAGGAGATGATTTTGGCAGGGCCCCAGCTCGTGTTGGATGCTCCGTGGCACCGGGGGCAGCGCCTTGGCAGGGCCAGCCCCGGGCACACACAGGGAACTGTTTACTTTCCTTTAATCTCTGCTCCTCTGTGCCTTCCCCTCTTCAAACACAGCCTGTTCTGGTTGTTTGGGCAGATCCTCCCTCTGGAGAGGCAGGTTGGGAGCAAACAAAGAGCTGGGGGATGTTGGGGACATGGGAGACCCTGAGGCAGCATTGCTGGGGGGTGAGGGGATGATGTGAGACTCCCCCTTTCTGCAACACCATTTTTAACTGCAAAAATTGCTTTTTTCTCACTGAAATACAGGAGCAGCCCTTGGTGGTGGAGGGGGGAAGGCTTTTCTGGGGTTACACAGGACACATCCACCACACACTGGCTTTTCCAGGAGCCCACTGCACACCTGAGGCGCTGCTGCCTCATGCTGGGCTCATCCCCAGCCCTGTCCCAAACACCCTCCCTCTCCCTTTGCCCTCAGAAAATCCCATAGGCTGAAACATCCTAAAAACCTCATTGAAAGGTTAAAAATGTCTCATTTCCCATTGCCCTGAGATTCCTCACTACAGCAGGGACAGCTGTGGGGGGACACTGAACATTTCTGCAGAGTGGGGTTTAATGGGACTGGATTTACAGCTGGACTTTTGGATGTTTTCTCTGCAACTCCTGCTGGATTTTGGGGCCATCTCTCCTTGCTGCAGATGGGAATTTCCCCAGTTTTACTGCACTGGCAATGGGCAGGAGAGCAGAACATGCATGTGGGGCTCTGTTTGTAGAGCAGCTCTCCTCTTGCTGCCTGTTTTCTGCTTTACTGGATGAGCCACTCCACAGATATTCCCCTTTTTTCCCTCACCTTGCAGCCAGCTTGGAGGCAGCCGTGCCCAGCCCACCTTCCATCCCCGAGGCAATGCTGACAACCCGCTGCTGGCCATAATTCAGGTGACTCATAAAGCCCTCCAGAAAGGTGCTGGCCCTGCTCTAGGACAGGGAGATGTCACAGAGCTCTCTCATTTCCACTCCGGAGAAAGGGATGTGAGGCAGTGAACAGCTTTGGGTTGATTGCCTGGGGCCAGGGCTGTGGGGAGCATGCCAAGAAATGCTGAGAACCTGGAGCCAGCAGCCAGGTTTTCCTGAAAAACCATGATTTTCATGCTGTAGTTCTGTGCTGGACCAGCAGCTCAGCTCCAGAGGGAGCAGGCAGGGTCCCCTCGTGCTGCTGTGTTTGATGAGCATCATTCCAGGAGTTCTCTCCTGGTGGCATTTGGTGCCAGGGCCGAGCTCTGCCCAGCAGTAATTAATGGGCCCCTTCTCCCCCCTGAGCTCCACATTAGTGGGCCATCAATTATTGAGGCCTTGGATTCATTTCTGAGCTGCTGGATCACCAAAGGCACTGCTGAGAGTCCAGAAGTGGCTGTCAGCCTCTCATTAGGTATTTATTAAATGGAAATTAGTGCTCGTGCCCACGTGCTGATGGAGTCCCAGCCCTGGAGTAGAGCAGGATCAGCCCTCCTGGGAGGCTCTGGGGACAAGCTCTGGCCTCCATCCCACGTCCATGCCTGTGTGGGATAACCAGAGGCTGCCCAAACCTCCCCACGGTGCTCTCAGGAAGGTTCTTGAGAAGGTGGGAGCGGGCAGAGGCTCCCAGAACACTTCCAGACTGTGCTCCACTGTCCTGTGTGGGACACCCCAAATCTGTCCCATCCTCTGGGCTCCCTCAGCATTCATCTCCAAACCCTTGGGCAAATCCCTCACCTCGAGATAATAATCGTTATCATTCCTGCAGCTCTCACTCCCCATCTCCCCATCCTCCCTCCCTTGATTATTCCTTGTTATGCTCTTCTGATTAATTCCCCTCTCTTTTGATCACTGCAGATCCTTGGAGAGGGCTGTAATGAGACCAACCACCGAGGGCAAATTCCCCATCAGCTCTCCAAGCTCTGGGTGAGGGGGAGCTGGGCTGGGAGGCAGCTGCAGAGCTGGGAATGCTTAGGGAACACCTGTAAGGATGGTCTTCCCTTGTACCTTAGGGCAGGTTGGATGGGGCTTGGAGCAGCCTGGGATAGTGGAAGTTGTCCCTGCCCATGGCAGGGGGTTGGAATTGTCTGGGAGGTCCTTTCCAACCCAAACCATGCTGGGATTCAGTGATTCCATGATTCTGTGCTGTCAGGCTGTGAGCTGGGTCTCAGATCCCACCAGCACCACAATCTCCTATCTCCAAAACCCCACAGGGATGAAACCTGGAGTTCCTCCGTCCTCCCATGATGAAGCCCTGAAACAAAGAAAGTTTTGAAGCTGAGAGCAAAACTTCATCAATCCAGAAAACCCCAGGCTTGGAGGAGACTCCCAGGAGAGTTCCTCTGCTCCACGTGCACAGGGAAAAGCTGGGAGCCACATAGGGCAGAGCCAATGTGGTTTTTTGTGGGAGATGTTGGGGTTTCTGTTAAAAAGAAAACTAAAACAGTGTTTTTCTCTCTTTCTTCAAGGAGAAGCTGCTGTTCTGACTCTTCCCACTGTGGAAATCAATTGCCAAATGGGGTGTTTGCAGCTGGGCCTTGGAGCAAAACCCAGCAAATTCCTTTAAAACAAACAAGCAGTGGGGTTTTTGCTGGGTTTTTTTTTGTCGTGGCTGTTGTTTTGGGGGATTGTGTGTGTGTGTGTGGACAGAAGCAGCTCCCAGGGCTGGAGGATGTTTGGGAGTGACTTTGCTCCTCCTGTGCCTTCATCTCTGCGCTGCCCAGCGGGGTTTGCTCCCAGCTGGGAGCCTGTAAGCTGCTGTAATCCAGGAATATTCATAACTACTGTGCATGTTCCAGCACCTTTCCAATCCCTTTTTATCCTGGGCCTTCTAAATCAGCTCTGGCTCTGTCCCCAGTGGCCTGGGCATGGCCAGTGGGCAGCTGGTGGTGCCCAGTGGGGTGATGCTGGCCGGGATTGCTGCAGCATCGCCCCACTCTGTGCACTCAGTGCCACAGGGCTCTGACTCTGATGAGCAGATGGGACCTGTCCATGTGGTTTTTGGGAGGCTTTGCTAAGCCAGACCCTTGTGGGTGACCCAGCTGTGTGACCCCAGCCCAGGCTGCAGCTCCAGCCCCTTCCAGCCCCATCAGGAGCAAATGTTCCTTTTCCACAGTGCCGTGCCACGGCGTCCTGGACATCCTCCATGGCTCTGTCCTGGCAAACCTAAACACAGCAACAATTTTTGGGGGTGCAGACAACCCCAAATATCCCACACTGGGACCCCAGCCCAGGCTGCAGCTCCAGCCCCTTCCAGCCCCATCAGGAGCAAATGTTCCTTTTCCACAGCGCCACGGCGTCCTGGACATCCTCCATGGCTCTGTCCTGGCAAACCTAAACACAGCAACAATTCTTGGGGGTGCAGACAACCCCAAATATCCCACACTGGGAGCTTGGATGGTGCTTCCCTGAATCCAGCCCCACTTCCTGGGAAGTTCTGCTCCCAGCAGTGCTGTAATTGCAGATCATTTCTGTAATGCTCTCCCTGCAAATGCTACTTAAGATGTCACCAGTGATTGATATATTTGCTAATTGAGACTTCCACTCGGGCTGATGGCCATGGTGCTTTGTTCCTTGTATTATTTTCAGTGATTTTATGACTGACATGTTTGCAGCAGCACTTCTTTAATCTTCATTAGGCAAACCCCCGTGGGGGATGTGGTGGCTGCTGGGGCAGGAAGGGATGGGCTGGAGCCTCTGCCTTCCACAGGAGGGGGAACAGATGGGAAGGGGCTGCTGATGGATTTCATGCTCTGTGGTGTCATCCACAAGAGGGGAAGATCCAGCCCGTGCCCCAGTTTCCCTGCTGGCCAAGGACAGCTCAACTGTTCCACACAGAGGGGGACTGGGAGCTAATTCTGACCTGAAGAACTGTGGAAAAGCAAACTCCTGGCAAAGGGCAGCCTTGAGGAGAGAAATATTTCATTTATTTCATCTGGAAGATGTCTGGTCTAACAGCCCATGAAATAAAACACCTCAGTAATGCCCAGGTGGGGCAACACCTTCTCCCTGGAGCTGCTGCTTCCATCAGGCCTCAGCACCTCTGGATAATTCAGCCCACAGCTGGAACCCCACAGTTTGGCTTCTGGGTTTGGAAACTCCCAGTCTGGCTCCTGGATTCCCAAGGAAGTGCTCTGTGGTGCCCTGTGATGGATGGCAAACCCAGCTCATTTTGGGGCTTTTTCCAACACCTTTGTTCCAGAACTTGTGCCAGGAGGCACCGAGGCTCTGCCCTCACTTCAACCAGCGATTAAAGAGCCGTAATCCCCCAACAGCTCCTGACCCGCTCTCCACACCCACTGCTGCTTGGAGGGGCACCAAGAGCCAACTGCAGCATCTGTGCCCCTGCCCAGGAGGCCTCATCCAACCTGCAGCACACCCAGCCCCTGCCAGGCTGCTGGAGGAGCAGGGCATGCCTGGCATCTCATTTTCCTGAATGAGGATCAGCATCCAGCTTTATTAACCCAAATCCCGGGCTTGGCGTGGCAGCCGTGGTGGGCAGCTGTCCGTGGGCATGCCAGGGGCCAGCTGGTGACACCTGCCTGCCTTTGTGCATGCAGAGAGGGGAATGGGTTTGCAGATAATGGGGGTGGGCCATAAATAGAGAAATAAAGCGCTGCTGCCCGAGCCATGAAGCAAAAGCAATTTTCTCTCTGCTCAGGCCCATCTGCTGCGCTCCCAGAGCGACATCTCCTCCCATGGGGATGGAAGATGGGTCAGGATGGTGGCAATGCCCAAATGAGTGACCCTGAGTGAGGCTTTGCACGAGTGGGAAGCTTCTGGGGGTGAAGCTCCCCTGGGGTTCACTCATCCCCTGAGATCCCCTAGGATGAGCCAGCCCCGCTCCTGCTCCCAGCAGGGATGTTCTGGAGCACTCCAGCACCCCACCGCTCTGCCAGAGGGCACTGCCAACTCCTTTACACCTCTGGCTGCTTTTCCCTGCACAGCAGGGCCAGTAACGAGCTACAAACGAGACAAACCGAAGGCTGAACGCCCTCTGGAGAGCCCATTCCTGCAAAAATCCCTGCCTGCCGTGTGCTCCAGGGCACTGGGACAGCAGTGGGTCAGCTCCAGTCCCACTCAGCTCCTGATGGATGTCACACAGCCCACAAGTCCCTGCTGTGCTGGGTGTGAGGTTTTTGTAGGGTGCTGTGGGCATCCCTGCACCTCCAGCTCCAGACTGAGCAGGGTGTGGGAGGGACAAGCACCCCATGGGGATGGAGGGGCTCTGTCCTCGGGCAAGAGGTGGGTGAATGAGGAGCCAGGGAAGGGGGAATGAGGCTGAAAACAAAACTTATTTGAAGCAGCACCCACTGGGGAGGAGGACTGGACCCAAAGGGGCCGTGCCCCAGCACAGCCCACCCAGCAAAAGGCTTGGCAAGGCATGCAGTGCCCCAGGAACTGTCCTGCTGCCCTAAACCACACACACACCCCCTGGAGAGCTGCCTGGAGGGTCCTGGAGGGACCTGATCCAGCCAGCCTGAGGGAGGATGTACAAAACCAACCTGCTTTGAAGCACAACTCCACGAGCACCCGGCACTCACAGCACGGAGTGATGCCAACTGTCATCCTTGCCTGATCCAAGGGAAAAACGAGGAGTGGGAATTTCAGGGTTTGCAGCTCCAGGATAGAGCAGGTTGCCATGGTGATGCCAGGGTTTGTTTGTTTGTTGTTTCTTTTTTTTTCCCCTTTGTTTTGGGGTTTTTTCCTCTTCCTTTTGCCACTCTTTGGGGTTGAGCAAGGGGAGCTGGAGGCTGCTGGGGGGATTTGTTAGCTCCAAAACAGGACAGGGTTCAGGGAAAGGGGAGAAATGCTGCAGTGCTCAGCAGCATGAGCCTGGCCCTGATCCATGCTCCTTGCTCTCTGGGAAGGTGTAAATCAGGGCTGGGCAAACACCAGGGCAGTGCCAGAGCTCGCTGGCCTTGCCTCAGCCTCAGAGGGGATCTATAGAAAACTCCTCAAGGAATTCCTGCCACTGCTGATGAATTAGGAATAATAAAAGGAGAGGAAGAGCAGGACAGGCAATTCAGAGCCACTTGTACAGCTCTGGGCTGGTCAGGGCTCACCAGAGCCAGGCACCAGCTTGGTGCCAGCCCAGAGCTCTTCCTGCATGGACCTGGCTGGGTTTTGGCAGAGCCTGGCTGGTTTCACCCTCCTGGGCTGCAGGGATGAGCCCTGAGGGACCTGGAGCCCGGTGAGAGGCCAGACCCTGTGAACCTGAGCAGATTCTGGGAGCTGGATCAGGTTCTCCTCATCCCTGCTCCCACCTCAACCTCCGTGCCCCTGCCAGCCCTGCCCACCCTGCCCAGCACCAGCTCCTCCGCCACTCAGTTTGCTTTTTTCAACTTGTTAACAGCGCACTTGAAATAACGAGCCTGAGCAGCCTAATGAAAGGAAACAAGAAATCCTTTATGGACAATTTGCCTGGAAGCCACGGGAAGGTCGTGGTTCCCTCTGCACCACTCCTGATCCACCCCTGCCAGCCCCCAGCCCTGCCCTGTGGGATTTGCTCCACTCCAAGCACAAATCTGGAGCAAGGAGAGGTCTCAGAGCAGCCTGAGCTCCCCACAATCCTCACCCTGCCTGTGTGACCCTCCCCGGGGGATAGAAACACCTTTCCTGTGGGGTCATGGAATGAATGGGTCCAGCAGAGTGCCCTGGAATTCTCTTGTTCCCAGTGCTGGGAAGAGAAATCTCTGATTGTGAAAGAACGAAAGGAAGAAGAGGAGGCTTTTAGAGAGGAACCTGCAGGACCCACAGCCCTGAGCCAGCCTAGACACACACGAGGCACCTTCCATCTGATCTGAGCCTCTTCCCACCCCCCAGCCATGGGAATCCATTTGTTTTGGGTTCCCAAACTGGGATTTTTTTTGCAGCTTGGCCACAGCTTTACAGAATCGCAGTGACTGGGCCATTTTGAGCTGCCTGAAGGAAAACCAGGGACTCCTGGAGCAGCAGCAGGAAGGACTGACTGCGTGTGAGCGTTGCAGGCAGGTGCTGGGCAGGAGGGTCAGAGGTCCCTCCTGCCTGATGCTGATGCTGATTGTGCAGCCTCCCTCCACAGGCAGCAGCTTCCTCCCTGTGCTGACTCCCACATTTTCCCTCTCTGCATCTGCTGTTGAGGATTTCAGCCCATCTGCTGCAGAGAACGCTCCCCCAGCACCGGGCTCTGCCTGCCCTCTCCACTCCGAGGCATTTACAGGTCATTTTATCTGCAGGGCTCAGCTCCTTCTTCACATCACCTCTCTTTTTCCCTTTTCCAGCTCTTTTTGTTGTCACCTTTGCATTTTAGGCTCTGTGAGCATCCCAAAACAAGCCAATCTGGCCTGTGGGGCCGTGGCATCTGGCAGGCTGCAGGACAGTCCTGCTGCCAGCGTGGTGTGGAGCTGGCACTGCCCTGCTCAGCCAGCCCTGCCTCGGTGTGAGCATCGTTAACAGCCCAGCAATTAGTGGAGCTGGGCTGATTTGCATCGAGCTCAGAGCATAAAGAGTTCCAGGCCAGATGGTCAATTGTGTGAGTGTGTGTTGCTGAAAATGATGGGAATATTCAGTGTTTGGATGGGGCTGGGGTGGTGTGTGGGATCTCTGGGGTGACCCTGCCTGCCTGGCATTGGGAACAAGCCCTGGTGCCTTTTGGGGCAGGGTCCTGGCTCAGCCTTGGGGCCATCCTGTGGGTGTGGAGGAGGAGCAGCCCCCCAGGAGTGTTCAGCCAGCACAGATCAATCCCCTGATCCACTTGTATTTTATGTCCTTGAGTAAATTACAGCCCTTCTGTGTCCCACCACTTGCCCAGTGTGAAATGCACCTGCAGCAGGGCTGCCAGGACTTGGGATTTGGCTCTTCTGAGTTCCTGGCATGAAAATCCTGTACCTCCAGGCACCTCATGTGTGCCCTGGAAAAGCTCTGCCTCTTCCCAGTGCTTTGCCACGCTGAAGTGCTCAGCTGCCAGAGGTTCACACGTGCCTCTCTCCACCATGGACCTCCTCCAGACCCTGCTCCAAATGTGCTGGCTTGGAGCCACCCCAAGATCTGCAGTTCTGCCCTGAAATGCAAATGAAGCTCGTGAAGAGATCGGCTCTGAGACCATCCAGCATAATTTATCCAGTTAAAAATGAGACCCAAAGGTGGGGAACAGCAGGTGCCTGACCCAGTGTGGGCCCACCCCTCACCCTTCCCCACAACATTCCTGCTCCACCCATCTCCTCCCGGGATGGGAAGAGCAATGGCCCAGCCTCGTGTTGGGCTGTGCTGGAGCAGGAAATGCTCCTTAAAATGTGCAGTTTGCACTGGTCTGGGAGCATCCGGGATCCTCCCCATCCATATCAGTTGTTTTCCCTGGAAAATCTTTATCCCTTTGGCACCCCCTGGGCTCTCTTGGCCCTACAGGGAAGTGACAGTCCTTCCCATGGGTCAGATTTTGGGGCTGCATGGGATAGAGGGACCCCATGGCTACAGCTGGGACACCCCACTGTGGCCAGGGATGCCTGGGATCTGCTCTGGCCCCGCCCTGGGAATCAGGGAACCCCCAGGAAACCCCCAGGCACCCACAGCACATGCACAAACACCCCAATTATGGCCGTGGGGCCTCCTCTCCTTGCTAAACTCCCCATGTGCCAGCCCCTGGCTCTGGAGGGAATCCAGGAATGCTGGTGGCAAACCCAGACACAAGCAGACAGCCGGGCTGGCTTATCTGTGGTGGCTCTGATTGTCCCTTTGGTGCAGGCAGGCAAAGTCACCTCTCCTTTGTGTGCCACCCGCCCGTGTTGTTTTTGCTTTGTTTTTTATTTGTTTCTCTCCTTGTAAAACTCATGTGAATGGGCCAGATGTGGTTGCCACGGCAACCCTCTCTCTTCCAGCAGCAGATGCTGGAAAAGGGTTTTGTGGTTTAATCCTCCTGGAAATCTCCCCATCAGGGGTTGCTGGTAGAAGATGATACCAAGGGATGCTCAGCAGCAGTGCTTGGCATATTTTAAGTCCCACGTGCTTCTTTTAGCAGGAAGGAGCTGCCCTTTCACCCTCTGGAAATGGCACCAATCACAGTGAGAGCAGCAAATGGAGCCCAGGGCCTCAGCTTGTATTTAAAGAGGCTTTCCCTGCACAGCTCCCACGGCGTTCCACAGGGATTCAGAGCAGTGCAGCTCCTGCATCCCTGTGCTGGGCGAGTGGGGCAGCTGCCCTCATCACACCTCCCCCATCCCAGCACTCAAGGTGTGGCCTGGGGTGTAGAAATGAGAGTCTTTCCTTGGAGAAAAAAAAAATAAATTACAAAAAAAATCAATTGGGCTTGGCAAGAGCAGCTTCCCATTCTGCATCCGTGGGTTGGTCACTTGTGAGTGACATGGCCATGTCAGAGGAGACATTCAGTGATGTTTGGGACCAAAAGTGCCCTGCTCTGGGTGCCCAGTGACACACAGAGCCCTCGTTCTGCTGGGAAAGTGGGGCCATTCCATGCGGGATTCCTGCTCCCCCTCCCACCACCCTGCTGCCCCTGCTTCCCTCTCCCTCCATCCCACTCCCTGGGCTGTGCTGATGCAATTCCATCCCTCAAGCTCCTTAAGAGGATGGATGGGGAAGGCAGGATTTCAGCCTGGCTTGTTTAACAAAGATATATCCATTGGAAATAAAAAGCTTAGGAGCGGCAGCCGGAATTTAACTGGTGCAGAATGAGCTGTTCAGCCTCTCTTAAAAAAAGGAAATCTGTAGAACTTGACAGAAAGTAATAGCCATTGTATTTTTGCTTTTTCATGGAGCAGATTTTGTGTAGGCATGGCAGGAAACTTTGTGCCGATGGGTTTTAACTCCATTTAATTAAAGCAGCTGAAACGGAGTCAATTCCCTGCTTTGCAGCGCTGAAATGCACACAAAAGCCAAGTGCTTCTTGTTTGAGACAAACCCACTTCAGTGATGCCTCTTCTGAGGGGAGGTTTGGCTTGTGTCAGGTAGTCTGAGCCTCCTTAACCCCGGGTCTAACCCATGCTGGAGATCCCTCCAGGAAAAATGTGTCATCTTTCATGTTTTATTTCATCAGGACACAGAGTCGTCCCCAAAGGGTCAGGCAGGGATTTATCCCAGAGCCAAACCACTGGGGAGCCACAGGCCTGGGGAGCTTTCTTAAAAATAAGACAGGATGTGATTTTTGGGGTTGTGCTGTGCAGGGCCAGGAGTTGGACTTGATGATTCTTGTGGGTCCCTTCCAACTCAGGATGTTTTGTGATTGTCTGTGAACGACACCATGGGATGTCCCAGATTAATTCTGGGTTATGGAGCTGGTTTGGGGGGGCAGGGAAATCCCAGGGTCAAGGGACCCTTCTGCACAGGCCCAGCACCTCTGGCAGGTGCAGGTTAAGCTGCCTTTAAAATGTGTAGGGAAGAATATTCCCCAATCCCAGCAAGCAGCACATCCTGGTTGAGGGGAAAGAAACTCGCTGGGCTTCCAAGATGCTCCCAAATCCTCCATGCTGAGGGTTGAAACACCCAGGAACAGCTGCAAAGCCCCATTTGTGTGTTCCCTTTGTGGGCTGAGACGTGGGAATGTGTTGTAATGAGTGAAGAGAAGCTGGGATTAACACCCCAAACTTGAGCAATAGTGAGAACATTCCCAATTCCCGGCAGAGCTCTGTTCCTGCCCTCCTCTGCTTGCTTTCCAGCAGGACAAAGCTTCATCCTGTGATTAAAGGAAGGAGGTGGGGATTGGCCCTCCTGGGCTCTGCTCTTAACTCTGCCCCTAATTTGCTGTTTCTTCAGAGAGGTCATGTCTGATTAAAAGCTCAGAGCTGGTGCACGCTCAGAATTCCCTCTGATGTCAACAGGGACATCAGGTTTCCAGCACCAGCTGGAAAACACAGCCTGTAAAGCATCCTCTGCTTCATTTTTCTGGGTGCACAACTCTGCTGCCCAGTGCTGGGGAGGAATTCATTCAGATTCATGGGAAGGAGCCCACAGGGATGGTGAGTATAAGGGAGTTCAGCAATTCAGACTCATCCTGAAATGAGAGAAATGCTCCCCTCACCCCACCAGGGCATTGCCAAGGTCCAAACCTCGCCCACAGCTGCAGGAACAGCCCTGGTGTGCCACACTCCTGCTGTGCCCGTGGCCTCTGGGTTGCTGAACCTGCAGGAGTTTGAGATTCCTGGGATTTGGTGACTTTGGGGCCATCAAGGCATGCAGGGAAGGCACAGCCACGTCCCTGTAACTGTGCTGGCCCTGTCTGACAGGCTGGCAGGTGGCACTTCAGCCATGCCACACCCCTTTATGTCCCCAGCTACCCCCACACCGAGCAGGTAATACCTGCATCAGCAGGGGATGGAGAGCAGGCAGGAGGTGCAATTCCATCTCCCTTTGCCCTTCCCCTTGGAGAAAACCCAGCTCGTTGCTCCAGGTGCTCCTGCCAGACCCCTGGAGTTTGGAAACTGGTGGATGGGAGCAGTTCCTGACCATGTGAGCAGTTCCTGACCATGGGGCTGCAGCTCTGGGGCTCTCTCTCAGGGAGATCCTTGGCAGATGAATTACAGCTGCTCTGAGCTCTGCCCTGCTCCTTCCTTTGGGTTTTCTCCTGGCACAAGTGCAGGCAGAGTGTGGGAAATGGGCCTGTTCCTCACTGTCAATCTCCCCTTGTCAAGGGGCTGCAGGGACAGCAAATCCTCATCCAGGAGCAGGCTGGACTTCCACAGCTGCTCTGCAGAAATGGCATGAATTTCTTTTAAAACCCAGCCTTTTAATCACCTGGTTTGGGCTCCTGCACAGCTCCTGGGGCACTGCCAGAGGTTGGGCACGGGGGCACCGTCTGTTCCTTCATTTGCAAGTGGTCATTAGGAGTTATTAATTATAATGATGCTTTTTAACCCTTTGCAGGCATCGCTGAGCACCTGGGGCTGCACAGCCAGGGCTGAGTTGTGGTTCAGCATGGGATGGAGATGCAGGGGAGAACTGGAGGGGTGCAAAGCTCAGTCCTCTTTTGCCATCCAAATAACACAAAATTCATTGGTTTGAACAAATCCCGGGGTTTGGATTGTCTGGGCTGTGCTTTGACCCACAGCTTGGAGCAGTGACTGAAGGATGATGCTCCCAGGAGCCTTGAAAACGAGGTGCAACTTCCAGCCTAAAGAACCCCTGCAAAAACTACTCATCCCATCAAACTGAGCTCCCTAATCCATAGTACTCCTACCAAAAAAAAAAAAAAAAGAAAAGAAAATAGAAAACCCCATCTTTTTTAGGGGCAGGCTGCATCTGAGGCATGTAGCAAGCTCCTACTTAGAATTATTTATCACCCAGGATCCCCAGGCTGGGCCGTGATGCATAATTCATGGTTCTTTCGAACCCAGCCCAGTCTGGCACCTCCCAGCTCTTCTGAAAAAGCAACTCGGGCATCTGGGTGTGCAGAGAGCTTGGCCCCTCGGTGTTCCCGTGGCTGTGACAGTCTGGCGAGGGCTGTGCTAAGTTTAGCCCAGCCTGAGCCGCCTCCCTGCCGGGTCCTCCCCGCACATCCCCCTCGCTCCAGCCTTATTTGTGAATCTCCCGTGCAGAGCCAGCTTCCAGCAGATCAGGAAGGAGCCAAGAGGTTTGAAAAATGATAAAAAAAAAGAGATGAGTCCTTGTTCGAGGCTCTGTCTCCCTGCTCTGACACTGGCTGGCCCCAGATTTGGGGCGGGTGGTGATTGAGAGCATCCATGGAGGAGGGAGAGGGGGAGAAGGGAGACAGGGAGAGGGGCCAGCAGCCTTTTATTCTGGGACCTGCTTGGAAACGTTCTCTAAAAGGCTGATAAATAATTGAGAGTGGTTATGAGCACTCTGCAGGCACGGGGAGCTCTTGCTGCAGGTGGCCACGAGGATGTCACCAGTGCGGCATCCATGGCACATCCACCTCGTTAAGGCCTCGATTCCATCTCTTCATTAACTCCTCCTGGACAATGAGCAGGGTTTAATATAAAACAGGATGGCCCAACCCTCTGAAAGAGCTGAATTTTGCTTTTCATGCACAAGGTTGTGTCCTGAGGAGGAGCAGAGGCAGGGAGGATGAGGGGGGGTCAGACTGCTCCAAACTCCGGCTCCAGGCTGGAATCTGGAGCCTCCAATTCCATCCCCAGGCACTGTGGGCAGCCAGGTAAAGCCAGGATATCTTTCCCAAATCAATTCTCCTTCACTTAACTTTGTTGCCAGAGGGTTGGGATGTTTTTCCATCAGACATGAGAAGTATTTCATGTGCTGGGTGCTTTCCAGAGGCATTTCCAGAGCTCAGAGGAAGGGTCTGCCCTACCCCTCTGCACACTGGTTTTTCACCAGTCATCACTGGGTGGGTTTGCACAGTTCCAGGGGATGCTCCTTGCTGGGAAAGGAGAGCTCAGCTCAGCTCCTTCCCAGAGACCAAGAAGACATTGATGATTTATTTTGCACTCTCTCTGAGGTAATTATGTACCTAGACAGTCTTAAAATGTGTATTTCTTTTCTCCAGCAGACCAGAACAGCCTCTCTGGTTCCAGTCTGGCAAATAAATATGTATTTACACACTTTATTAAGGTGGGGATTACTTTCCCACCAGACTGGCATAACTCTCCTGTGCCGGTGTTTTATGGAAAACTGGATTTGTACATTTGTTTAGAAGATCTATGGCAAGTTAGATGGACCACAGCAACCTCAGCCATGGCTGCAGCTTGAGGAGCAGTGTATGGAGACACGTGGAGGATGAGGGTGGAGATGGGACACGTGGATTCCTTGGGATGTGCATCCAGAGGAGGAGGAGATGTCCTTGCTGTGCTTCCAGCTGCTCTCAAAGTGTTAAAAAAAAAAAAATTAAAAAACCCCAGCATTAAAATGTCAGGCCAGCTCCAAAGCTGAGGTGAAACTTCAGGGAGAGGCCACCAAAAGTGTCACCAGTGTGTCAAGTTTGGCATTTGAGTGCTCTGGCTCAGTGGGTTCACCCTCATCCCCACATCATCCCCTCCATCCTCCAGGCTGCAGCTCCTGGCCAGGCTGCTCAGGCCCTCTCCATCCCTGATTCCAGGAGGGATGGAGATTTCCCTCCTGGATGTGCCACCTCCAGCCCCCTCCCTCCCTGTGGGACATCAGGGACATCAGCAGTGACCATGGTTCCGAATTCCTGCTGTTTTCACCTGGAAGGGACACAGAGAAACCACCCCTGCCCCAAACAACAGCAGGCAGGATGGGGAGGATGGAGCTTTCCTGTGCTCCAGGGCCCTGGGAGGAGGGAAAATCACATTTCCCTGCTGTTTCCCACGCAGCAACGCCGTGGCTGGATTAACCCAAGGAAGCAGCAGTCCATAATATATTAATTCTTGTATAATTTCCTAAAGCTGCTTAACTGAGCACCTCCATGTGTTTAACACACATTAAGAGGTAATAGCAATTAATCTGGAAAATCAGCAGCAGCTCAGGCCCAGGCAGGGTGGGGCTGTGGTGGGCTGGGGGTGCAGATTCCAGCCTCAGTTGGTTCTGCCCTGAGCCCTGTCCCTCCCTCCCCTCATCCCAGCTCAGCAGAACATTCCATGTGTGCCTCCTATCAAGCAATGGCTCTTCCTGCTGGCTTTAAGGGAACTATCTAATCTCCTTTAAATTAAGCATATGATTGGGTTTTGGCTAGATTGGGTCCTTAGGCCTTAATCTCTTTATGCCCCACTTTCTCAATCTGTAAAATAGTAATTATCTCCTTCACGGGGCTAAATTAATTTCCCATATTTCACTGATGCTCGTTCTGGCAATGTGCAGGTTGCCATTCTCCCAGAGATTGCAATTTGCATGCTGCTCAGCAAATTCTGGATTATTTATCCATACACACATCACATACACAAATCCAAGCCTCAGGAAAAAAAACCAACCCAACATAAATGCCATGATGGCTCAGACAGGATGTAAGCAATAACAGCAAGGATAACAAAAATGCAATTCAGGGATTCAAAGGATTTAGTGAATGGAGAATAGGCTGAGTTGCATTAAAAAAAAAAAAGAAGGCAAGAAATTCAGCTGATTTAAGAAGTAATGAAAAGAATAATGAATATCAAACAGAATGGAAGAGCTTAATTAAGAATTAACCTTTTTTTTTTTTCCAGTACAGCTTGGGAGAGCTTTCAAGTACAGCTTGGTGGTGGTCAGTGCAGAGGGCAAGGAAAGAAACTGAGACATGGTTTTTAATCCTGTCATGAGTGTCAGGGGGAAAAGGAAAAGAAATTTGTGGAAAAAAAAATCTGTCATGGCCAAGTCTCTGTTTTGCAGGACCTGCAGGGTGTGGGTTTGGGGAGAAGCTGACAAATATTCCAGGGGGGAAACCTGAAATGGAGAAAAGAAAAGGAACTTCCTAAAAACACCCCAGGGATTCCCATTTTCATTTCAGAATAACCCCGAGCTTTGGTCCCTGGGGCTGGGAGCACAGAGCAGGGTAGGACCAGGAGGAGATTTCGCTCCTGCACCTGCCACTTGTGCATTCCTGCTTTGTGCCAGGCTGCAAACAAGCCAAGATTCCATTAGGGATGAGGCAGCGGTGCAGAAATGTTGGGCAGATTAAATCTTGTTTGTCTGTGTCTCTTTATCACGTCTCAGTCGCTGATAAGGTTTGAAAGGCTCCGAGCAAGGGCCCGGGGATCAGTAATGTTCATTAAGATAAAATCAAGGGCCCGGCTCCAGCTCTGCGTTTTCCACAAGGACTCGTTCCATACAAAGGTAAATAAAGCCCCAAACCTTACAGGGTAAATTCTCCTGGGAAGCCACGGGGCTTTGACATCACGGTTTTCATTTTCTCCTGCCACAATCTGAGGAGAAAAAGGGAAAAAAATCAACAAGTGACGGAGCAGCACCGGCCTGGCTGAGCTTAATTCCAATGCACCAGCTCTGCTCAGCTCCTTGGGGAATGCAGGAATGGAAGGAAAGCAGGGAAAAGGAAAAAGCCAGGTAATTGGAAGGAGTAATTCAATTTGGCAAGAATTATTCTCCTAATGATTCATGCCTTCATTAATGATGGATTGAACAAATGGTTGGGTTTTTCTCTTTCTCGTCAGGAATGGAGATGCTGCTGGGGGGTCACAGAAACAGCCACTCTGTTGTCTCCTTTTCTGTCCTTCATGCTCCCTCTCCTCCTGCCCTTGGATCGATAGGATCTGGGAGCAGGAGTTTTTATTGCAAATTTTCTTGGCTTCACAAAAATGTGACCAGGAGCTCCAAGGAATGAATGGAGTAATGAGACAGGGCAGGGAGGGTGCAGACACTGCAAAGTGACCTCCCAGTGCCCTGTCCCACCCCTGGAATTGCTCCAGGCCACGTTGTCAGGGCTTGGAACAACCTGGGAGAGAGGAAAATATCTCTGCCCATGGCAGAGGGTGAAACAAGATGAGCTTTAAGGTTCCAACCCTAATAATGCTCTGTTTCGGTGCTAATTCTTCGCCCTGTGTCTTTTCCTCATTGATATTAGAAAGGAACACCACAAATGCAGGCTCGGGCGGGTTCACAGGGGTCACATCCCCAGGAAAATCTCCCGACTGCAGCAGCCCTGGGGGCAGGAGGCTCCTGGGTTGGCAAAACCCCTTAAAATTCATGATCCATCCTCAGCACTGCCGGTGCCTGCGGGGCTCAGCAGCACCCGAGTCAGGCGTGTGTCCTTCAACTCCCCTCAATTAAACACCCTCCTAAAGTTCACACGCTGCTAATTGGGCTCAGAAAACTGCTCCGTGCCCTAATTGGGCTTGTTCTGCTGGCAGAAATGTGACCCAGCTGCAGAGTGCACCGAAATCACCCTGGGCCATGAAGGCTGAGGCTGCACAGGGGAGGGCAGGGGCAGAATGGAGCAACAAACCGGTCCCTGCATCCTGAGAAGCTCCTCCAAAGCCTAAATTCAGCCTGGAGGGTGCTGTGGTCGGGTTTGGGAGGTGCAGAGGGGATTGTAGAGGGGAATGGACTCTGCAGCAGGTCCTTGCTGATGGGATTGTCCATCCCCTGAAGGTCGGAGCTGCTGCCACTCCAAGCTCTGTGGCCCTGAGTTGGACCCCAGGTGGGAGTGCTGAGCCCCGGGGTGACCCCCCTGCTGCTGCTGCTGGGTCCCAGCTCCATGCAGATGAGATTCAAACCCATTTCAGGGTTTGTTTTTCTTTCCTGGCTGTTTTCAGGAGCAATATCAATCTGCAGAGATGAGCCCCGTTAACAGAAGTCATTGTTATAAAAAAGGGACCAGATTATCAATTTAACAATTATCCATTTATTTTGTACTAAATTGTAGCTTTGTTTGAATGTAATTTTGTGCTTTGTTGTAGCTTTGTAAGTTAGGATCTCTCTTGCAGTTTAAGAAAGAAACCCACACTTCGTTGTGAAGAAACCAGCCTCTTATCAGACCTTACATTGCAATGCAGGAATTTACGACCCTCCCCTCCTTACCCCTTTCTAAGCTGGCCTGCCTGGAGAGTAGTAGATAAGGAAAAGACAGAAAAAAAAAAAAAGAGAAGAAAAGGGGCTGAATATGCAAACTAGAGCTGAAAAGACCCTTGGGAGTAAAGATTTTCCCTAGACAATAATAATTTAAAACGAGCCAACAAACTTTTAAGATCGCTTTTCCACGTGGCACTGCTGTGACACCGACACCTCCCGTGGAAGGACAGTCCAGGGGAATTGCTGGGACCCTGTTTGTGTGTGGCTGCACAGCAAAGATATTTTTCTTTGCTCCTGTAAAATGGGAAAATTCCCTTTTGCTGAGCAAGGAAGGAGCTTGTGTGGGAGCAGAATAAAAATGGCTTTGGCAAACATTTTTTTTTCTTGCCATAGACACAGGCTGGGGAACATCACTGCAGTCTGCACCCTCATGGCAAACACCATCTGCTTTTGTAGGGGAAGAAATAGAGAAATTTTTCCTTCTGCTGAGGAAAAGTTGAGGCCATTTTGAAGGTTTTTAACCTGAACTTTTTTTTTTTTTCAGGTTAAGCTCGGCTTTGTTTGAAAATGAGAGACTCTGAATTCACTTTATTGGGAGCAGAGGATCACAGACTGGGTAAGGTTGGAAGGGCAGTGGGGTCATCTGGTCCAACCTCCCTGCTCCAACACCAATAACTCAAATAAACACATGAAAGAGGAGAGAGATGAGGACTGGTTTGGGATCAGGAGCAGAGCTGCCTCCTCTGAGCCTTCCTGTACATCCCAAGGATCCCATGGGATCTCTGTGTCCTGTTTGTTGTCCCCACAGGTTTTTGGGGTGTGGGATGTCACTGCCACCCTGGAAGGATGGAGGGGCAGGCAGTGAACATCTCATTTTCCTTTGAGCTCTACCTCATTTTACTACTGCTCCAAAACCATTTCTACGGGTGTTTTCTGGTGCTTTTTTTGTCCTCAAGTAAACACATGGAAAGGAAAACCATTGTGTGCCAGTGGGGAGGGCACAGCCCCACCCTGCCCAGGGGCTTTGCCCTCTCTCTGATTATCCTTTATTTGCTGATTTTTGGCCATCAGGTGGGGCTGGGATCCACGGCATGTGAGGAGGTGCCTTCCTGGGTCCTGCTTGCAGAAAAGGGCTTTTTTTGGACAAATTTAAACCTCAGCAGGAGCAGGTCACCCTGCCAGAAGGATGCTGGGCACCAGCATATTTAGCCTGAGCACCTGAGGAGAGTGGGAAGGGGAGGGGATTGGTTCTCTGGGATTCTCTGCCAGCCAAATTGAGGTGGGAGAGCTGGGAAGAGCTTGGGCACCTGCCTGGGCACTGCTCCTGCTGCAGGTCTGGGAGCAGCTCTGATTAATTCAGGGAGCAGGCACAGAGCTCCTGTGGCTCCCTGCCAGCTCTGCAGCTGTGCTGGCTCCCAGAAAAGCCCTTCAGAGATGTTCTCATCCCCCTCACCAGAGCCAGGGCAGGGGACACAGTTCAGTGCCTCTGGCCATGCTGGGGGGCAGTGCCCACCTCTGCCCTGGCCCTGCTGCAAACACCACGGGCTGGCCTGCAGATGGGAACGGTCTTCAATTAAAATAATCTTCCCTCCCTGCACTCCTGCTCTCAGCACAGCCTTGGAAATGTTTCTGCACTTAGCACCACGTGTAATTATGGGCTGGCTGGCTGGGGAAGCAGCCCTTGCTGGACTCCTGATTTTCCAGGCAGCACTTACCAAGCAGGAGAGGAGGAGAGGCAGGAATCCTCCAAGCCTGGTGGGAGCCAGACATCATGCTCAGAGGGGTTTTTTGTACCCTCCATCAGGCTGGAGAGGGGATGTGTGGGATGCTGCAGTGCTGGGCACCACAAAGTGTCCCCAGAGGGGCCATGTTTGGTGGCACTGCCAAGGTCCAGCTTTTGTTGTGTTTTGTTGCCAGTACTGGTGGGAAGAAATGCCAGTGATTTGTGTCTTTGGGGGATGAATTTTCAGGTTTTGATCCACGAGCCAAATTAAAAGATTATTTTTCCTCTCCATAAACAAATCCCCTCTTCCCCTTCCTGCCAGCACAGACATCTGCTCCTCTGCAAAGAGCTCGTGCCAGCCCCGAGAGCTCCCCCCTGCCACGTCCCACTGTCCCCTCCGCCTGCTCTGAGCTGCATCTCTTGGATTTTCCTTGGGTTCTGCTGGTCAGATTCCCTGCCCAGATGTGGCAGCAGTGCCAGGGGAGGGTTTATGCTCTGAAATGCTGTTCCCCTCTGCTGTTCTTTGCCTTATCCCTCCCCACAGGCTGCAGACGCTGCTGTCCTTACAGGAGAGGGTCCTTCAGGGGTCCCATCAAGCAGGAATGGGGTGGAGGGAGAATCCAGGGCTCTGCAGTGGTGATGAGCAGCTCTGTGGGGCTTTGGATGAACACCTGGAGCTTTTCCAGCAGGGAAGAGCAGGAATGAGGGGAGAGAGATGGGTTTGATGGGCAACCAAGAGCCCAGCCCGGGCCTTGAGGGGCAGCCTGGGCAGGAGCAAATGCATGGGTTGCTGGGGGGGGTTCCATCCTCAGAAAGTCATCCCTGACCATCTGAACTGGTTTGTTCTGGTGTTTGGAGTCCCCTGCCCCAGGACCCACCCATGCAGCCCAACAGCAGCTCTGGGTGCCCCAGGGCTGATCCAGACCCGGCAGCTTTTGGGGCTTTTTGAAGCACTCCTTTACCCTCTGGACACCCTCTGGAAGTGCAAAAGGGACTTTATTGTGCCCAGCTGCTCCCCTGTGGGGCTGCTGTCCCCTGCAGAACGGCCCCTGTTTTGGTGGCCCTGTGCCAGCATCCCTGTCCTTGCTGGGGGCTGGCACCCCCTTGGGACTGGGCTGCATTTTGGGGCCCCCAGGGCCTGTCTGACGGGGCCAAGAGCATTTTCCTCCAGCTGGCTGCTCCTTCCTGGCCACACCAAGGAGCAGAACCTTGGCTTTGCTGCAAACTTCTGATTTCTGTCAAAGGAGATGGCTCTGACCGGTGGAAAACACAGCTTTATTTCACTCCAAGTTTTCCAGCTCCTCCTCAAGCCCTCAAAAAAATCCCATAATTACTTATTCTTCCTTCTTGGGGTGTCTTTTCTCTTCCCAGACATGAAAACTTAGAGAAACCGTCACGACTGGGTGAGAACCCATCACTTTTTGGGGGAGAACTGGGTTGGTTCAGAGTGGGATTTCCCAAGCAGAGTCTCGTGCCCTCCTGCTGCCTCTCCTTCCCTCCGTGGGCAGATGGAAGGCAGCAGCTTTTTAATTATTAAAATTAGTGCATCCTTGAAATCACGTAGCCTGCTTTTGGCTCTGCGAATCGCTGCTTTCGTGAGAGAGGAGCAGTAATAAAATTAACTGACAGAGAGGAATAAACAAGTGGCACAGATGTAAATATTATATAATCTGCATTTCCGAAAATATCCCTGGCTTGGCATCAGGAGTGGGATTCAGCAGAGAACCAAAGCAAGGATGCTGATGGAAAACAAACAATAATAGCAGGCAAATAGTAATTAATCATTCTGGGGATGGGGATTAATGTTTGCATGCAAACCTCCTGCCAAACGCTCGAGGTGTTTCTGTCCCCTCAGCCCTCTCTCCATTCTGCTCAGGTGATGCTGGCAGAAGTGGGGAAACTGAGGCAGGTGGGAAGCCACCAGTGCTGGGCTTATGGTGAAGGTGTTATTTCCAAAGTGAGCACTTCCAGGTTTGTATTCCAGGCTGGAGCAGATTTGTAGTTGGTGCAGAGTGACCTGAGTCATTTTAAGCCAGCAGAGGTGGAGCCCAGCTCTGTTTGCTGCTGGGGAATCCCTTTGCCACACAGCTGCTGGAAAACATCCCACCCTGCTTTCCCTTTTCGCACTGCACCATTGGAATCTGAAGAATCCCTCGGGAATCTCGTGTTTTAATGGACAAATTAGTGCCAGGTCGGCTGCCCTGTCTGTGTCAGGTGGTGACTGCAGAGCACCAGCCTGCTCTGCCCAGGGCTGCTCCAGCCCTGGCACTGCTGTGCCCATTTATCAGCACATTTATTGCGTTTATCAGCACATTTATTGTATTTATCCAGTGCCTGCTGCTCCCTGGGATTGCCCCTGGCCTGGGGAAGGGGCAGTGCTGGATGTTGGCATCACGGGCATCCAAGCAAACCCCTCCAAGGGCAGCACTCCGGGCACCAGCACCCACCGGGTTGAGGGAAAGGAATTTTCCTGCAGCTCCTGGGCTTTGGAAAAACACAGGGGACGCTTAGAGTGACCCAGAGAGACCTGACCCAGGTCACTGCAGGGTCACAGCTGGGTGACACCCACAGCTTTTAAGGCACCCAGCTCTCCTTGGCTTTGCTCCCGCGCTTGGAAATCCAGGCAGTGTTGGCTGTGAGGCGACAATCCCTCTTCGATGTCCCGTGTCTGAAGTCACATTGGGGGGACACTTCCCATCTGGTGAGTCACTGGGTACCTGCAGGGAGGGATGAGTAACCCACGCCCGCAGCCCGATGGAAACACCGCCTTTGAGCCTTCTCCTCCTGAAGCCCCCGGAAGAGAATTAATTCCAATTCAGTTTGGAAACATTCCCAGCCTGGTGCTCCCTGCCGGGGCTGGCAGAGCAGCTGGCTCAGGTGCTGATGGGGGGAGACGCTGCTGCTTCCCCCAGCTCTTCCCACCCCTCTCCCGGCTGAAAAAGCTGGAATTCCACCTGGCTGTGATGCTCAGCAGCTCGTTCCCCACTCCCCTGCCCGCAGGCACTGCCGGGGATCGATATCCCGGGAGAGCAGCCCTGGCCCTTCTGCGTGAGAGGGATTCACATCACCTCGGATCAAAAGCCCTCCTTTAATCCAGGAGACAGCGGTCGATTGGAAAATTACTCTGCTTTGGGCCCGCTTGCTCCAGCAGGAAAGGGCTGCGTGGGGGGATGAACTCAAAAGGGGCTGCTCCCAGCTGCCTCCGGCCCGTTGGATATTTGGCTTTTTCTGCTTTTCCATCAGCCTGCAGACAGCTCCTGCTCCGACAGAGCAGTGGGTGCAGCCACCTGCACACGCTGCAGTTGATGCTCCATCAGCATCCCCACACACAGGGGAACAGGCTGGGACTGGAGCAGTGCGGTGGAGAGGGGATGTGGCACTGGGATGTGACTCCAGGCCCTGCCCAGAGCTCTTTTTTCCTCACTCACACCGTTGACAGGATAAACCCTTGGATGCCAGCGCTCCTCATGGCACTGGTGGTGCCCAGGGCCAGCTCACCCGGGTGGCACTCGGTGTGGGACCCCAGGAATGACCCTCACAGCTGAGGGGCCGCGTTCCCAGAGCCCATCCCGCGCTCTGCCATCCCATGAGCAATAACCCGGCCCAGAAGTGAAGCCAGGCTGAAACCAGTGGGAAGGGTTTAGAGGCGATTCCAATCCCGTGGGAGACGCAATCTCTGCTCATGAAACAGGGGAGGGGTCGGGTTCCCCCAGGGCACGGCCTTCATCGCACCCAGTGACGAGCTCCGAGCATCAGAGCGAGGGGAAGTCAAAGGAAAAACTACAGGATCATAGACAGCAGAAAATTCTTCGCAAAAAATTGTCCCAATTGCCTTTGAAGCTGCTGCCAGAGGTGTTATTTCCTTTTGTTATTACTGTTTGGAAGGGGGGAGAGAAAAAAAAATAAATCTGTATTCTCCCCAAAGCCGGTTGCTGCTGTACTTTTTGTAAAAAAACCGCCTGCCATCCCATCAGCACCACATTAAACCAACATTTCGAATTCAAACCGACGATGCTCGTGGATAAATGGAGCGGTAATGGCAGGAATTAGCAAGCAGGGCACAGGATTGAGGCAGCGGTGATTTACGAGGCTCAGGCAGGAACAATCAAAGGCATCAGATCACTTCTTTGCTGCCCTGCGTGCACCTATTTGCATTTTATCCCTGACAGCTGGGGTTTAAAGGGAAATTCTCGCCCGACTGGCGAAGAGATGCTGCTCTTTATTTTTGGTTCTCAGCTGAAGAAAATCGTCAGGAAAGGGGCGAGAAGCCTGGACTGTGTCCCTGCAGCTGGTGGGGTGTGGTGCCTGTGCCGGTGGTGGGTTTGGAACCGTTCCTGTCCCGGGGGAAAGAGCTGGGGATGCCCCCCGGCTCTCGAGGTGGGGCAGCGGGAAGGAACTGCTGGAAAAGGGGCTCATCCCGAATCCCACAGCCCAGGGTTCTCCCGGGGGATTCCTCTGAGTTACCCTGGGCAGGCTGGGCTTGTTTGGGGCAGCACACGGAGCTGGGAAAGGAAAAAAAACAAGGAGAAACACAGGAATGTGCCAGGACCCCCCTAAAAGGCCGCTGGCCAGTGGGTGTAAGTCAGGTGTAAGTCAGGTGTAAGTCAGGTGTAAGTCATCGATGCCCGCGGGGTTTTATGGCAGGGAGCTGCTGTGTGTAAAACCTGAGCAATGGACTTTTTGGGAAGTCACTGAACAGGGCCGGGCGACCCCAGTGGCCCCGATGACAAGAGGAATTTCCTGCCACCCACTGCTGGAACGGGGCTGGCTGTGGGATGGGGCTGGGGGAGATACTCAGGGAGGGAAAGGATGGGAGTAAAAACAGAGCCCCGGGGGCTGGAGGCTGCTCCCTGCAAAGAAACCCCCACCTTGTCCTGTTATCTGCCATAAGAGAAATCCTGGTTTGGGGCCGAGGGACAGGGAAGTCTGGGCCATTGCTCAGTTTTCCTTTCAGATCTGAACGTTTTGGAGTTCCATGGCCTGGTTTTGCCGAGCCCTCACCCGACCTGTGCCTTCCTTTTCAGCCAATAGTTGGTTTTTAAATGTGCCCTGACTGAACCTGGCTCGTCACAAACCTCTCTGCTCCCTCGGTTCATCAATAAGGGGGAAAATCTATAGGGAGCACTTAAAGCTGCCTCTGCCCCGGCTGCTCGATGGCCTTTGTGAGAAAAATGAAACGAAATGTAATGAAATGAAAACTTTCCTTTGCCAGACTCCACAGGAGCTCGGTCCTGGCGTGGTCCCACTGCTGCTGGAGGGACCCCCTGGGATAATTCTGATTTTGCTGAGTTGTGGAGGCGCCTGATTTTGTCTCTGCCCTTGGTCTCATCTTCCTCCCTTGTTTGCTCGACTCTTTTCATATCTAAACTCTGCCTCTGCCCCTCACCAGGCTCAGAAAAGCCCCTGGGAGGACTCTCCAGCCCTGTCCTGGATTCAGCACAACTTTCTCCTTACACAGGAGGGACAACTGGGGCATTTGGATCATCTGGCACATCCCGGTGAGGGATATTTGTCACCTCGTGGGTGCAGGAGGGTCTGGCTTTGTTTTGCAGCCCCTCCACTGCCTGAATTTCCTTTTCATGCAGGGACAGGAGGCAGTGTTTGCTCTGCAGGCTCCCTCATGCTCCTGCATGCATTTCAGGCAGCTCCTCCCTTCCCCTGCAAACAAGAGGGATGTCACTGCCGGCCCCATTCTTCCCCTCTTCTACCTGCTTTCAACAGATGGAAATTTAAGCAAACGGGCAGGATTTTGGCACTTGACTCTTCTGCTGCTCCAGGGGCTGAAACGAAGCCACACCACCCAGCTTTGCTTAGTTAGGTGATGTTGAGGTGCAGAAAACAAAAGAAAGTAATCAAATTAACCAGGTGGGAATTTCTGTGC
This sequence comes from Lanius collurio, assembly GCA_020086605.1. Classification (NCBI taxonomy): domain Eukaryota; kingdom Metazoa; phylum Chordata; class Aves; order Passeriformes; family Laniidae; genus Lanius; species Lanius collurio. The sequence continues at coordinate 5,731,250 of JACBWW010000035.1, read as the reverse complement.
TTGTCATTGTCCCTTTTCCTGATGAGCAGGGATGGAGCTGAGAGGGCACAGGGGCTCTTTGCTCTGCCAGGCTGCCCCTCTCTCTGAACAAATGCTCTCATTTAGACCAGCACTGCCATTCCCCCCTGAAAGTGGGAGGACTTCAACATTCAGAATGTGGAGAGAATTTTAAAAATCCTGTATTTCCACCCTGCAAAGTGGGGAAATTCTTTCACCTAATGTCTCATCACTGGAATCCTTATTTGCAGGAACAGGGAAATTAATCTGATTTTTGTTCTGCAGGAGATGGAAGCAGCAGGGAAGCTGCTGGAAAATTCCCTCTTGGCTCTCACACCCAGGAGCAGGAGCCAGGAGGGACGATGACAACCAAAGCACAACCTGAGGTGGGTTATGGAGGCACTTCCTTGGGAATAATGAGGATGGAGGGGCTGGAATGGCAACCTTTGTGTCCAGTAAAGGGGAATTTATTCAGGAGGCTCCTGCAAAGGCAGACCATGACAATCTCAATCTCAGCTGGTCTCTTCCTGATCCGAATCTCTGAGTGGCAGGGAAAACATTGCAGCTCCTCCTGGCACTGTGGGAACAGATGGAACTGGGACAGCAGGGAGAAAACGGGGTCAGGAAAATGTGGGGGGCACTGCTGGGTGGGGGTGATGGGTCCCATGCTGGGCCCATGGAGTCATGGAATGGTTTGGGGTGGAAAGGGACTTAAAGCTCATCCATCCCACCCCTGCCATGGCAGGGACACCTCCCACTGTCCCAGGTGGCTCCAAACCCCAATGTCCAGCCTGGCCTTGGGCACTGCCAGGGATCCAGGGGCAGCCACAGCTGCTCTGGGCACCCTGTGCCAGGGCCTGCCCACCCTCTGAGTAAAGAATTCCTTCCCAATCTCCCATCTAAGGCTGCATTAGGATGACCAAGAACTGCAAGGATGGAGGGACACCAGGCATTTCCCAGGCTGCCCAGCCCTGCAAGGTGTTTTTTGGGATTTTTTTGTTTCCCCCCTTTTCTGACACAAACCATGGGCATCACAGGGAGGGGCTGGTTACTGTGTGAGGGGAGCAGCAGACAAATTTCTGTTGTGCTGTTAATGCCATTTAAAATCTCTTTTTATTGCTGCTTGAGTGCCAAACTCTCAGGTGAGTGCAGAGCTGGCTGAGTTTGCTGCTCCTGGGCTGTCCCTGCTCCCAGTGAGGGAATGGCAGTGCCAGGAGCACTTTGTGCCTCCCCCAGCACCAACCTCAGTCCCACACCTCAATTTGGGTGAATTAGAAGTGGGCAGGGGGAAGGGTTTGGCTTCAAGAGGCTTTTCCCAGAAAACAGAAGGAAATAAAGAGCAGGCGGCTCCATCAGAACTGCCAAAGTTTCATCAATTCTTGCTTAACTCAGATAGAAAGTTTGCAATTATTACCTGGATGAAGACAGCTTAATTAAGCAATTAGGATGTGGAGCTAAGAGCCCTTGCAGAGAGAGCTGCAGTGCTTTAATTTTGGGACTGCTCGTGCGTGCAGGAGAGCGATGGTTTGGGAAAAAGCAACTTTCTTTTCCTTTTCCTTCCCTCCAAAACAGCACCACCATCAAATTAAAGAGATGGGGCACATCCACAGGCATTGGTGGGAATTTTGCCTGGGTCAGGATGAAGTAAATCCCTGACTAAAGCCTTGCTCCAGCTGGAGGTGATGGCTCCTTGGAGAGCCTGAGGAAGGCAGGACGGCTCCTGAAAGTCCCTCCTGTGGCTTCCCCACCAATAACCCAAACCAGCGAGGTGGCTGCAGGGAGTGATGAGCTGGACAACCTCCAGCACCTCTGGAATCAGAGCTGCAGCTTCCCAGGGATTCTCAGCCAGCTCTGAGCAGGGACAGCCAGGATGGGGAAGCACAGGGCACCCTCCTGGATGCATCATTTGCAGGCCCTGCCCAACAGTCTGGGGACATTTTGGCAGCAGGAACACCCCTTTAATCACAGGGGACACCAGTGGGAAGGGAATGGCATGGGAATATTCCCCAGCACCTCCTTGGTGAGCGTGGGCACTCAATCCATGACCAGCCTTTGCACAGGGCACAGCTCCTCTTGCACAGCTCTGGGAAAAACCTGAATTTCAGAGGGGAAAATAAAATCCTGCCAGGTTTGTGAGCTCCTTAACCTGTCCCTCTCTGGTGACCTGGAAACACCAGAGCTCCCCTGGTGTCCCACGTGCTGCCCACACGGATTTGGCAGCTCCTGATGCTTGGAACTGCCTGGGGCTGAGCTCAGGGAGTGGAACAGGGAAAGGACAGAGCTCAGTGATTTTTGACTTGGGTCATAAAATCTTAATGGGAAGCAAGGAAACCCCTGGAGGCTTGGAATTGTGCAGTTCTGGTTCTGGGCTGCTGGGGCTGGCAGTTCAATTCCTGTTCTGCAGCCCTGGAGGTGCCAGCCCAGGGTGGGCAGTGGTGCCCACCACCCAAATCCCACCAGGAGCACCAGGAGGGGACAGCAGGGCCTCGCTTGGGGCACTTGGGAGCAAACAGGAAGGAAATGAGGGATTTGGAGCCCACAATAAATACCTCGGAGAATCCAGGTGTTTCTCCACTATTTTCCTTTAGCAGCAGGAACCCTCCAACACACCCTTTAAATGTGGATGCTCCAGGTCAGACCTTGCCCAATCCTGGGGGTGTTTTCGTTGCCTGGATGGGTTTTGAGGTTGCCTTTTGGGGTCTGATCCAATGGCAGGTGCAGGGCAATGGGAATCTAACTCAGGACAATTCCAAGCAGAAGAGATGAGGAGAAGGATGGGAAGGGAAACAGGTTTCCATCTCAGAGTGCTCATTTAAGCTGCTCCCTTAGGGGCTGTCCCTTTAAGGAAGCCTAAAATCATAATTAAAGGCTGCAGGCACAAACCACGGCTTTTCCTTAATATCTTTGGCTAATTAAAATTTGTCAGTGGGGGAGGATTAGCACAGCTTTTACACAGGATTTCAATTTAAACTTCTTCTGATCCCTTGAAGTTTCTGCCTGTTTTTTTTTTATTTTTTTTTTCAGCAAACTTTAATCTGACAAACTTTAATAGATCTGCAAATGAGACCCAGTGAGGTCCAGCTCACGTGAGGCGCTGCTGAGGTGTTGGATTTGGGAGCCTGATGGAATAACCTGGGCTGTGCAGGCTGAGGATCCAGCCAGAGCCATGGAAATGTGGGAAAACTCCTCTTGAGTGGAATGAATGCTTTGAAAGCAGTGGAGATGAGGCTGAATCAGCTGAGATTTCAAGGCAGAGGTGTCCAGACAAGGCTGAAGCGGGGTTGTGGAGTGGAGGAAAACAGCTGGTGGAAGCTGATGGATTTGGACAGGAGGAAGGTTTTAAGCAGGAAAAAAACCCCTTTATACAGAGCTTTTTAAGCAGAGAAGTCAGGATTTGAGCTCCACCTCACCTGGGAAAAACCACAGACCTCGTGTAGGGAAATTCAAAATAAACCACTGGTGCAGGTGCCCGCTGGAGTGGGCACAGGGGAGTACAAAGATTTATTGATCACTCACCTCCCCAGCTGGGATTTGTCCTGCTGAAAACACAGCAGCGATTTTTCCATTCTCTGCTCCCCCCTCCTCCCACCCAGCCTCGAAAGGGGGTGGAAGTCAAAACTACTGAGCCAAACTGTGATGGATGTGGAGGAGAGGAGGAGGGTTCCAGTTCCCTGCAGAGCCCGGGGGTGGGGGCTCTGATTGCCCACAATTGCCAGGGATGCAGATATTTTGCAGAGCTCCTTATTTACCTTCTCCTTTACTTTGCAAGTAAATAAGGGATTCAATAAGAGCTGGCAATTTTCTCACTCACAGCCTCCGAGCAGCTCTCTATTTTGGATGATAAGCAGTAATTCCAACATTTCGCCTCAAAAAAA
>JACBWW010000035.1:5685624-5712398 GCA_020086605.1 Lanius collurio | reverse complement strand
TAAGTAAGAGATGATCTGAACAACACATGGGAAGGGGAAGACCTAAAGGGGCAGAATATTCCAGGGAAATAAGGTTTGTGTCCATATTGTTCTGCTGAATCTGGCAGGAGGGTTGGCCTCAGCTCCAGCCACATCCCAGGGCGTTCTGTGCATTGATTTTTTTCCCCCTCATTTCATTCATTCCATCTTGTGGAGGAAAATCCTGGGATCACAGGCTGGGTTGGGTTGGAAGGGAGCTTAAAAATCTTCCAGTCCCACCCTCTGCCATGAACAGAGACACTTCCCACTACCCCAGGTTGCTCCAAGCCCCATCCAACCTGGCCTTGAGCACTGCCAGGGATGGGCCTGAAAATTCTCTCCAAGCAATCCTAAAAACCCCAAAGAAATCCTACCGAGGTCCTTTTCCTTGCAGCCAGGGCAGCTCCAAGGTTCCTGTGCTGGAATCTCCATTGCAGGGCCAGAGTTTAATTAAGCCATGCAGGAAGAGAGGCTGTTATCTCACCGGTCAATTAATCAATTTCCCAATTAGGCAGCCCACTGATGAGGGTGAGGGGAGCTGGGCAGCCCAGGGAAGTGGAGGATGAGCTCAAGGCCTGCTCCACTTGCAGTGTTTGATTCTCAGGGCAGCAGCTCCGTGGGGATGTTGATTTATCTGGGGAAGGGAATAATTTACAATCCTAAAACAGGCAGGGCTGAAGTGGAAGGAATGGTTTGCCTTTTCCCCCCTTCTAAGAAGCCTGGATGGAGAATGAATCCAATTAATCACATAAAAACAATATTCTGACACAAATGTAATTAATTTAAAACTATTAAAATATCAGGGGAAAGAGCAGGGGCTGAAATTTGCTCTCTCCAGAAAACACTGGCCCAGGATGCCCAGAGAAGCTGTGGCTGCCCCATCCCTGGAAGTGTCCAAGGCCAGGCTGGACAGGGCTTGGAGCAACCTGGGACAGTGAAAGGTGTCCCTGCCCAAGGCAGGGGGTGGGGCTGGATGGGCTTTGAGGTCCCTTCCACCCAAACCCTCCTGTGATTCTATGAAAAATCAAAATTCTGTCATTAAAAATAACAACAGAGCCAAATTTCCAACCAAAAGCCATTAAGTGCTTCCCCTCACAGCACAGCAACATCATCCCAACATGAAGACACTTCATTCCTTTCCTTTGGAACAGCTCTGGAGCCCAGAGAAGGCAAAATCCACTTCAAAAGAGAAGGAATTTGGGAGAACCCAGAAGTCTCAGCTCAGTTTCAGCCTCCCCACAACCCCACCCCTGTTTCATCTCTTTATGTGCCACCAGCTGCTTCTCTTCTGCCTTTTTACTGTCCTTGAAAGTGGAAGCTTCAAGCTTTGGGTTGAAATTTATTATTGATAATAAAATAAATAAGCAATCATTGCAAAAAGCCCTAAAACACTTTCATGCTTAATTTAAATGCACCAATATAACACTTGGAATAATCTCATGAATAGATGCAGGGACTGAGATCACGTAAAACAACATCAGCAAATTATCCAGTTGCCAAAGCGACTTCCTGACAATAAAAGGCAGCTCAGGACAATTTACCATTGTTTAACCAAATTTATTTATCTCCACATAATCGCAGCACAGCCCTGGGGGAAGCAGTTGGGGGGAAATAATTGCGAGTTGATTTATTTTGTATTTTGTTTGCTCGAAATTGGGGTGGAAAATTAAAAAGGTGGAATATTTTATAGGAAAAAAAACCAACAAAACAACCAAAAATCATTTCAGAATAACTAAATCTCTTTGGAGGGAGCTGGTTTGCAGCTGCAAGGTGCCCACCTGGCTGGTTCTTCCTGCCTGGGGAGCCATCATTCCCTTTTCCCCAATGGAAAAAATCCATTCTTCCCTTCAATAAATCCATGATTGCTGCTGAAAATCAGCAATTTTTATGGGAAGGCTATTTTCCTGAGAAAATGCCAGCTCAATCTGGAAACAGCAGAGCGAGCCCCACCAGTGAGGAGTTTGAAAAGGTTAAAGAAAGTCTAAAAGCTGTTTGGGAAACGCAGGGAAAAGAAAATGTGTCATCCCAGAGGCACTGGGAATTTGCCCCCCTGCCAGGCTTGTTTTGGAGGAGAAGCTTCACCTGTGGTGGGCTCAGCAGGAAAACACAACATTTGGGGAGAAGAATGGAAAAAACTCCTCCTTTACCAGAGATTTGATGCATTCCCACAGCTGCCTCTGAGGGAGGCAGAGGAAAGGCCTGGGAATGCTGAGGTTTGGAGCTTTGGAACCCTTCAGTGTCCCAGATTTTGGCAGGATGGAAGGTCCCAGAAGCTCAGCAGGTCAGCAAGGCAAGGTCTCACCTGGCAGCCCCCACAGGCAGCCCCCACACGCTGTGGGACTGAACCCAGGGTCTCAGGGAGACTCCAAGATCACTTCAGGACTTTTTTTCTAAACCCAGACTAACTTTAGGCTGAGCAAGACTCTTGTGGGAGTCCCAGCAAAGGAGAAGGCAAAGCTCTTATTTGGCCAAGTGCAAATAGGGTGACAACAGCAGAGGAAGATGAAAATCTGACCTGGCAATTTGGGGTGGGAATTTCTCCTGAGCTCCTTCCAGTCTGTCCTCGCACCTGAAGGAAGGGATGCTGCCCAGAAAGACCAGGGCAGGGCAATCTCTGCCTCCTTCCTGGGATATCTGGGCTCTCCCAGACCCCAGACCCTCCTGGATTTGATTCCAAAATCTCCATGGGCACAACCAAGTAGGACTCTGGGAGAAGCATTTTGCTTTCTGCATAAAAAGGAATCATCTTAAAACTCCACATTTCTTTTAAATGACACCTGAACCTGAAATATTTTGCTAGAGCCTTGCCCTATTGGTCATGCAGAGATTTCAACCCAGGAGGAAGTTTCCTTGCCTAATTCCCGTGTCCCTGCTGCCCTTCCCTCTGTCCCACATCCCAGCAAAGCCAGTTGAGGACCCGAGGAATTCTCTCCAAACCCTTCCACCTCACTGGGGCATCACTTCTGCCACTCAGCCCTGCCTTTGGGAGCTCCGAGCTGCAAACTCTGTCCCTGTTTGTTGTTTTTCTTCCCCTGTTTCCCATTTAACATCTTTACACATCAGATCCACATTTGTGGTGGATCCAGGAGGATGCAGTGGCTCCCTGGGCTGGAGCAGGGGCTGGTAGCCACGGGCCACCTCAAGCAAACACGGCCTGAGAGATCTCTTTGTGCTGCAAATTGTGCTGCTCTTTCAACTCCGCCTGCAGCTGAAGCCAAGCAGGAACACAGAGCCCAAATCTCCCAAGGATTCTCCCCTTCACAAGTGAAAATTGAAATTTCCTCGCGTTTTGCTTTCGTTACACTCAACTTTAAGTTCATTCTTTGGCAAAAATGGGAAGAAACCTCTCATCACCAGCCTGAAATGGCAGCTGAGGACTCAATCTCTACATTGTTTGGGAGTTAATTATTGCACCAGATGGACCCGAGGGCGTTCCCAGCGTCCTGTGCCCCCCGGGAAAGGTCTGAGCAAGGAGACAGCAATGACTCAACACAGTCCTCCAAAACAGGATTGCAGCATCCCAAGATGGAAAACCTCATGACAACTTCTTCCTTTGTCCCACATCAACACCAAATCCCCAGGGAAACAGTTTCCTTCGGTTCTTTGCTTTAATTAAGTGTGTGTAACAACAATCTAGTTAAATAAAGTTACAGCGAGACAGCCGAGCCCTGCTCCGAGCCCTCAGCCAGTGCTGGGCACTCTCCTCTGCTCTTGATTGACTGTGATAGTCCCAAAAAACGGGGAAAAAAGGGATGCAAATTCCTAGCAAGCTGTGCCATCTGTCCCCCTGGCCACTTGTGCTGGAGGGTGGGTGTCCATCAGGCCAGTCCCTGCTGCTCCTGCCCAGTTGGTGTTTGTGCTCCCCAGCCCGTGCAGCACTCACAGATGGCCTGGCTCTTCAATGTTTTATCAGCCTCTACCACCACCAAAAATCCCCAAAGCAGCTTCATTTCTGCTTTCCTAAATCTACTGGAATGGAAAGTTTACCCAGAGTGATTTTCAGCCAAGATGACTCAAGGCAAAGTCCTCAACTGAACTCACCTCCCTCTGCAGCACCAGAGCCACCCTGAGCTCTCTCTACCTTCAAACAGAGATGGGATGAAAGGATTCTGCTCTCAGAGGGCTCAGCTGAGCTCAGCTCATCCCTGCCAGTGCCTGGCCACAGCCATGGAGCTGCTGAAGCTCTGTCAGATACCCTCATGCCACCAATCCTGTGGCATCCCACAGCCCAGCAAGGAGGGGAGTGCTCCCAGGAGGGTCTGTGGCCTTGCTGGCAGCCTCACTCCAAAGGGCTTTCCAGTGTCCTACAGAACTCCTGGAAAAACAGCAGCCTCAGAGAAAGCAAATCACTGCCTGAGCCTCTGTCCTGAGCGAGAGTTAAGATATTTATAATTAACCACACTGAAATTAAAAGCAGCTTTGATGACCAGGCTCGGTTTAGCAGTCACTTGTGGGCTGCACTCCTGGCACTGCAGATGGAATCACAGCATTATTTAGGCTGGAAAAGGACCAGCCTAAATAAGATAAGGCTCTAAGATCATCAGGTCCAACCTCTAAACCCTGTTCCCAAGGGCCACATCCTTGTGATTTTTGAACCCTTTCAAGGATGGGGATTCCAGCACTTCCCTGGGCAGTTTGTTCCAAACCCAAGTAAATGGAATAACAATTGTTGCTTCAGAGGAGATGCTCCAGCAAATACAGGAACCACACAGCATGGCTGAACTCACCTTGATTCATCTCAAAATCCTCCCCAGCCCGATTTTTTCCACAAGTCTGACCCTTCCTTGCTGGTGGCTCCCTCCTCTAACCACAGCACACTCAAACTGGAATGTCACCCCCGAGGAGGTGACAGTCACCTCTCCCTTGTCACAACACTGCCAGTGACCAAAGCAGAGAGGATGAATGAACTTCAAGGATGTCCAGTTTATTCCCTGCAACAGCTTCCAAACCCAGGCTCTGGAGAGGGAATGCTGAGGATCCCTCCAGGCAGGACTGTTCCCACAACATTGGAGCTGCTCCAAGGAAACTGGGAAAGGATGAACACACCCAATTCCTCTGTCCAGTTCACAAACTGAAGACATTGGCCCAAACTGGGTCCCAGGCACAGGTGCAGCTTCCTGGTCAAACCCCACCAGGGGGAATTGGTGGCTTTGGGCACACAGAAGCCAATTATCCCTTTCCTCATTTCTCCATTCATTCTCACCTGTTTCTCCTGCCAGTCCTGGGCTCCTCAGTTCAATTAGCACCCTTCCCACGTGGGATGAGGAACAAGCCTTGGCAGCAGAGATTTAACCATTCCAAAGCCAGAAAAGATGGGATGAGACCTCCAGGCAAGGAAATGTCCTCTCCCCGGGTGCTGCTGCACGGGGGTTCTGCTCTGGGGCACCTCCTTGCTCACAGCATTGCTGCCTTGGCTTCACTTCCAAAGGGCATTCCCAGCTCGAGGAAACGCTGGTTTTCCTACAGATTTACTGCTCTGCTCAGCTGACAGGAGCAATTACCTGCTTTGCTTTGTCACATTTGTATTACTGCAAACAGACGTTTTGATGGAGGCACTGGGGAATTGCTGCACCATCCAGGCTTTCCTGAGATGACTGGAAAAGAAAGGAGTTGGGGTTTTTGTGGTTTGGTTTTTTTTTTTTTTCTTCATTTATTTTGATCCTGACGGTTTGAGGTTCTGCCTAGTGGCTGCTGATAAATGGTAATTCAGTCAACCCCCCCAGAACTCAATCTCCTGCAACCATCATCCCATATCTTGGGGGACACAAAAAAGATTGTCTGGGAAAATACAGTAATTCCTAGGGGTGCTTGGATTCCTAAGGATGGACCCCCTAGGGATCCCAGGGCACCCCAAATCACCTAATCTTCAGATGTAATTTATATTTATGTACCTATAGAGCACCTTTATCTCTCCAGCTGGATGTTAAACCAGCCTGACCAGAGCCACAAACACAACACAAAGCAGCAGAATTCCCTGGCTCCTCATGCCAGCCCCTGGGTATTGGTGTTTGTTTGTGTATTTGCAGAGTCTCTCGTGCTGAATTTTCCACTGGCTCCCACTCAGGTGACTCCCAAGGGCATTAATTGGGATTCCCTTTGTGGCAGAGCAACCTGAGCCCCCAGGCAGGCTCAGCAGCCTCCATTTAGCATTCCAGAACGGCTCCACTCACCAGATTTTCCCTGGAATAATTAACCAGAATCTAGAACTGAGTGATATGGCCCAAGATAGAAAACAAACCTAAAGAAACCACCTGCCCAGCTGGAGATGCAGCAGTGTGGCTGATTGCTGCAGGTTGCATTATAACCCTCCATCAGACTTTCTAATGACGATCCCAGCACTGGCTGGGTTTGCACTCCTGGAATATATTAATGTCAGCTGCTCTGCCCCATTCCAGGCATTAAAAGCCCTGCTGGATTTGAGCTGTAATCCTTGAAAAGTGTAATCCAGGCAGGACTGGTCCACGTGTGCAGAACTGGCCAAAAGAGCAGATTAAAGCAGCAGCATCTGCCTGGGAGCAGCCTCTGGAATTCCTGCGCTGCTCAGGCCAAGGAAATGAAACCCTGCACTGCTTTAATTTTCATTTCTAACACAAATCCTCATTTCTCATCTTCTCCCTGAGTTTTGGGGAGGATTACAGGGAAGGTTTTGGGCTTGCTTTCCCCTCCCCAGCACACAGTTACTCACTCACCCTCCTGGCCTTGCTCTGTGGGGTGACACAGAGGGTCTCACACCCCATGGGCACGAGTCCCCTTCCCCAGCCCTGCTCTCCTGGAGGGTGCAGTGAAATCCAGCAAAAACCAGGGACTGTTTGCTTGGCACTGCCACATCCCTCCCAGGTTTTGGGCTGGCAGCAGGAGGGATGGCAGCCCGAGGGGGCTGCAGGGCCGAGCAGAACAGCCCTGGGAATGAAAACAGCCCCATCCTGCCATGCTGCAGCAGCTGCCAGCAAGGACAGCTGCCCAAAGCTGTGGTTTCTCTGTCCTGCCCCACATCCCAACCGCCTTGGCTGCGGAGAAACAGGGATGAGAGAGGACAGACTCCTGGAAGCAGAGGGAACAGGATGGATTTGCAGCAGCTGAGGCTCCTGCTGGATCCAGGCAGTGCCGGCTGCTGCCGGGACCTTTAGGACCAGGTGCCATCCCATTCAGACATAGAATGGGGAGCTCACCTTGGGAAGTCACCGGGAATTGTGTCCCTGCTCCAGGTTTTGCCTCTCCCAGCTCAGAGGAGCTGGGCTGGAGCCCTGGAGCGAGGCTGCTCGGTTGTCTGAGCGCGCTGTCCCCAACCCCATCCCCTGCCACGGGGCAGGGACCCGTTTGCACATCCTCATCACAATCGCTCCTTGTCTTTCCCCCTGCTCCTCCCAGCACCCTCATTTGCAATTTTGCCGTGTTTCTGCTCTGCCTCCCCGGCCCATAAATCACATCACCGAGAGAGGCAAGCTGGGCTGACAGAAGACATCAGCAATAAGTCAGACAAGAGAAGAGATACCATGGCAGCAGAAAACAGGAGAGGGCTGTAATAATAGCATCTCTTTTATTTATCATGCCATCTCAAAGTTCTCACTGTCTGCATCTCAGTGCTCCGTGCCAGGGGACAGGAGGGACAGCTGAAGGTAATAAGAGCTGACCTGAGCTGTTGTGGAGAGCTCAAACAAAAGACAACCAGGAAAGAACCCCGAACAGTCTCACTAACACAGTTCTGCTGCTGCTGCCTCGTTTTTCTCAGATCTTCCAGGGGTGATGCTGATCCAGCTGCGCTGCTGGATCCCTCCCTCCTTTTGGGATTAATGCCTGGTATTATTTGCACTACTCAAAAGGGTGTGAAATGCCACCACTACCACCGGGAGTGCCTGGCACTGGTTTTGCCACCCAAAATGCCACGGGATATCAACCAGATTCCTCAGGCTCCCAGAGCTTCCTGGAAGGATGTTCCATGTGTTGACCTGGACATGCTCATCCAACCCATTGCCCTTCCCCAGGCTGTGCTGCTGTTTGGCACACGGCAAAGTGGGACAGGACCTTCTAAATATAGAGCTTTCCTAATGGCTGTGAGGGGGGAAAAATATCCTGGTTCCATTTATCTTTGCAAGGGAGCACCGTGGGGATTTCATAATTAAACTGTGCACATCCAGTTGCTATGGAGCTTTTCCCAGTGCCTGTATCCATCAGCCAGAGGAAAATGGGTCAGTGTAGCTCTCTGCAGTCACCAGGTCCCAAATCTGGTTCCTGCCTTGCAGAACAGGCTCTGAGCTTGTGGTGTTGGTGGAGGTGACCAAGGTTTGCACCAGCAGCTGGGTGATGCTGAGCCAGGGCCTCCCTCCAGGGGCTTTTTGTAGCTCTCACCCTCACACCTGAGCCATGGCCAAGCCCTTGGGAGTCTCCACCAGGTGACAGCACCGGCCTTGCAAGGACACATTGGAAAATCCCCCTTAATTTTCCATTCCTTCAGCAGAGGCAGTCCCAACTTAAAAAAAAAGATAAATAGAATTAAACCCCAGCCTTGCTGAAGAGCCCAGAGCAGGCTGGCTGCTGATCCTGTGTGTCCTTTCCTCACCATACAATTCCAGTTGCAGCCAGGGATGTTCTTCCTATCCCCACTTACCTGAATTTTGCATGGAAAGCCTTTGGGAGCCCTGCCCCTCTGAGTGATTCTTTGGGACACCTGGCACGACAAATAAAACACACCCAACCCACTTCCCTCCAGCTGCCCTGGGGATTGTATTTTGTGCATTCCTTGGTCACCTTTAACGAGGTTTATGTGAAAGGTCAGAGCAGCTGCGTCCTCTGTGCATCCCAAAGAGGAACAGACAGCGGGGCAGATGTCCCCAAGGTGGGCTTGACCTTATCAGATGGAGGCAATGTAGGAAAAATTGAAAAAAACCCCACATTGTTGGTGCAATTAAGCAGCTGCCCCTGAGCCTGGGACAGTGACAATTCCTGCACAGCCATCGTGGGGTGTGGGCTGGAGCAGCATCACCCCCGGAAAGCAGCAGGCACTGGGAAGCAGTGGGGGTGTGCATAGATTATGGATTTAATTATCATTTCCCAGCCCACCTTTTGGAGCAGCCAGAGGGAGAGGTTGTTGTTATTATTATTATTATTACTCACTTGCAAGAACTTTCAGCTCTTCTCACTTTTAATCAGTCAAACTCCCAGAGATGATTTGNTCCGATGAAGGTGATGGATGATGAGATTTCCTCCTGTTGTGGCAGCAACACCAGACACTGTCAGTCCCTGAGGGGGTGGCTGGACCCTGCCCACAGCAGGAGCAGCCACAGGATTTTATCTCCTTGAAGAAGGGCCTGCTCCAGATGAAAATGGGAAGGGAATCCCTACAGAGCAGAAAGCCAACCCTCCACCCTTCCAACCCCCAGCCCCAGCTCTACATCAGGAAACATTCCCTGGAAGGAAACTCAGGATGGCTGCTCAGCATTTACCCCCCAAAAATTCCTGTTCTCCCTCCCTCGCTCACACACAGAGAACACAACAAACAAAGCAGGGAAGTCTCCTAATAGTTTTATTGTTCCTTAGATAACTGTGGATAGTACAAAGTTTTCCTCTTAAAAAAAAATGAATTACCTTCACACTTCCATAAACAAAGCTTCCCATGGGAATCTGCTGCCACAGAATCTCCACGGAAGCGATTTCCAACCACCATAATTCTATGCAGATAGTATAACAGTAAGAGAATATTCCTGTAATTATCAACATGAAATTGGTTACCTGTGTATAAGGGTGAACACTGATCTTTTTTTTACATTTTTTTTTTGCCTTTTTAGAAACGAAAGAACCATCATTTATTAATTCCAAACTACATCATTGCATTTACAACATTCATTGCATAAACTGGACATACAAAGTTTTGCCACCTCTGGTAAATAACAGACATACATTATACAATATAGCTGCTGAATACATAAGTTCAAACAATATGGGTACAACAACTTGTTCATAATACATACTTAAACCATCGTGTTTAATAAGTTACTAAGACACAGATCCATGAGCTACTTCGGGTCTCAGCACAGTTAATCTAAGTGACAAGAACACAGTTGAGAGAGACAGTAGCTGCAATGGAAGGCGAAGAAAACTAACCTGTGATAGGTCTTGTTGAGACAGCCAGAGCTCCTCACGGGTCAGCTTTTGCTGCTTTTCCTTTCCACACATCCATCACAGCTGCCCGTGACGCCGGGGGAATGTCCATGCAACCCACACACGGAGGAGAGCGAGGCTCCCGAGGGTGAACTTCCAACAGTCATTGCCTTACTGCTTGAGGATGTACTCTAGGTTTGCTATCGGAACAGAAACAAAACAAAACCCCAAACTGAAGTGGTTCTCTGAGTGCAGTTCCAGCTGCAAGTACATGGTTACTCGTGAGTCTATAACACAGGGCCAGACTTCTAGAAATGTAGAGGTAATGCTGATCTGTCAGGTTTATGCTGAATAATCCTCCATGATGTTGGTCTTAATTTTGGCAGCTGTTTATATATTTACTTATTTGAAGTATGTTTCCTTACGAGCTTTTTTTTTTTTTAAATATTAGTTTCTCACTTTTTTTTTTTCCCCTTTTCATTTATTTACTTATTTTTAAAACTTTCACTCTTCTTTTATTCATTCACTTTTTTCCCCTAAACCCAGTTTCTAACCAAGGCCGGGCTACAACTCATCGGAGCGGATGACGTGGAAGAGGGTGACGTTGTACAGGATTTGGTGCCCGTTGTTCCAGGCGTAGAGAGCCCGATCCTTGGGGTTGTAGTCCAACATGGAGATGTGGGAATACTTGTTCTGGAAGGGGATGTCGATGTACTCGTAGGTGGAGGCGTTGGTCTGGTAGGCGTAGTGCACCTTGGTGCCACCGGAGTAGCCATTGGTGACGTAGAGGGTGCCACAGATGATGAAGGCCTCTCCAGCGCTGCGTTTTGGGTAGCTGGTGTTCCATGTCTGCAGGCTCTGCAGGGTGTTGGGGTCCAACTTGCTGATGACGATGTTGCCAGCGTTCTGGTTGGTGGCATAGACAGCCCAGAGCCCGTTCTCATCCACCATGAGGTCGATGTCCGAGTGGCCGCCCCAGGCGTAGTGGTACATGTTGTTGTAGCCGGCGTAGTCCAGGCTGCGCGTCTTGAGGATGGTCTCCGTTTTCAAGTCGAACCTGATGATGATGTGGCTTTGGTATTTGTTGAAGTAAATGGAGCCGTTGTAGACCACCTGGCCCGTGCCTGACCACGGGTGGGGGAGGCGGTGGGAGGTGAAGTTGTCGGTGTTCATGAAATCCGCCATGGATTTGTACTCGCGGACGAAGCGGTTGTTGTGGTAGCTGTCCATGTACCACACCTGCACAACACAAACAGGGGCAGGGCGTTAGGAATCACCCCAAAAACTGGGCTGGGGGAGAAGTGCCCCAGCCAGGAATCATGGAATTGGCATAAAATGGTTTGGAAGGGAGCTTAAAACTCATCCAGTCCCACCCTTGCTGGGGATGCCTTCCACCAGCCCAGGCTGCTCCAAATCCTGTCCAATCTGGCCTTGAATTCAGCCAATGTCTGTCACCTACACCCAGAAATAACCCCAATTTCTGGACCCCCAAATCAGCCAAGAAATCAACCGAACAGCAAAGCTTTCCCTGGGAGATAACCTGGTATCTCCTTGGCTTAAGTGCTCCCCTGGGAATGCTGAAACGCTGCCACCACCCTGCCTTCCCAAGGGCAATTAGCAGCATTTCCCTGGCTAAACCCACATTTTCTGTCGCTGCTGCTTTTGCTTCCTGAGGTAGCACTCAGTAAATTACAGCAGCTGCTGTGCACAACTCCATTAATTTGGAATGCAGGAGCGAGGGATGCAATCACTCATTGTCAGGCAAATTCAGGCAAAAAGTCCATATTGGTTTAAAAATCATACACTGCTGCATCAAAAAGCTTAAAGTGAGGCTGCTGAAATATAAGAGACAAAGACATCTAAATCTTGCTCTGGGTAGATTGGGGAGAGATTTTAGATCATCATTTAAGTGCCAGTTCACTGGGGACACTGTCTAGACTCCTTAAAAAAAAAAAGCTTTTGTTATATGAAACCAATTCCGAGGCAAATGACCAAGCTGTGCAGTTAATATCCACGAGAAATATCCAGCCAGCCACTGACATTCTGGATGCAGTTGCTGCCTGAAAATGAGAGAGCTGCTTTCTGTAAGAGCCATTTAGGAAGGAGAAAAGGTAAATTTAGGAAGGAGAAAAAGTAAATTTAGGAAGGAGAAAAGGTAAATTTAGGAAGGAGAAAAGGTAAATTTAGCAAGAGGGAAGCCTTTAAGGCTGCAGATTTGGGTGATGTAGTGCAGATTCCTTCTGCAAACTCCTTGCAAAATGTGACAGCTCCGTGTCTGGAGTGTGATCATCAGTCCCTGAGAAGGACAGCCCAACATTTGGCTGCTGCATTTGGGAAGTCAAATGGGGTCTCCAAAAACTTTGTAGGGAATTTCAGCCTTCCAGCATTACCTCCCTGGAAAACCTGCAGAGGTGGGGAATGAGTGTGTGGCAAATGGCTCTGACCCCCAGCTCCAAAGCTTGGTGGGCTTGGGGGTGGCTGCAAAAGCACCAGAGAACACCCAGAGCTGGAAATGAAACCAACTGCCTTCAACTGCACCAGTTTGGGAAATTAGAGGGGAAAAAGTATCCAAATCCAGCTTGTCTCTTTGCTGCTCCCATTTCATTATCTGGTATCAAGAATTCAGCAGGCAAACATGTTGTGCTCTGTTTTGAAAGCCCAGCAGAGCCCTGTGTCACCACGCAGGGGCTGCAGGACCCAGCAGCATTCCAAGGTCTGGAAAAGCAGACACTGATGGATGAGCCATGTCCCATCACAGCAGCTGGCTCTGAGCAACCTCCTCCTGTCCACACCCAGCAATCCCAGCCCCAGCATCCCCCTGCTGCTCCCACGGGGCTCACAAACCTCCCCCAGTGGTGTTCTGTGGTTTCATGACATGAACAAATGATCCCATGAGCTCCAAACACCTCCTGGGGCTCGGGGCCAGAAGTTGGGGATGATAAACTGCCCACCTCTGCCCATCCCCACTTTCCCACTCTGCTGAGCAGCCAATGCAGTTCCCTTAATGGTGTGTTCCTAATGAAATTCCAGCAGGGTTTATATATTAAATACACAGAGAGGCTTGGGAAGCTTCAGCTCCAGCTTGCAGCCTACTTGTACAACAAAAATGCACGGCAGAAAAAGGCATGGTTAGAAAAATATCAAAAAATAGTGGTTTGAGACAAAAATCTCTGAAGACTCGGGAGGATCTGAACTACCAGCTTCAGCTGAAAATGATCTTAGTGCCAAGGGAAGCAGCAAACACAGCCTGAAGGGGACAATTCTGTCCCCTCTCTCAAGCAAAACGAGACGTGATGTGGGTAAAACCTCCCTGTCTCACCTCTAAGCAGGGTTTTATTTGGGCTGGAGGTGAAATTTTGCTTAATAACCATAAAATATGGAGGTGTTGAATTGAAGAACCAGTGCCAGCCAGTTGGCTGCTGGAGGGGACAACTCAAGTCACCTTCAAAGAAAGCACCCAGGGGTGACTTCTCCAGAGCATCCCTCGTCCTCTCTTAGCTACAGAGCTGATGCCAGGGCACAGCTCCCAGAATAGGTGCCCTGATCCAGCCCTTGCTGGTGCCTTTTTCCTTTGAGGGATGCTGCATGCAGGAGGGAATTACAGGCAGCCAAGCTTTGTGCTTTTTGTTTTGCTTTGCTGCCTGCAAATCCTCGGCAAACACTCGAGATATTTTCCATTCCATCAGTCATGGGGAGCTGGGATTGATTTTCAGCCAGTTATTGGCCTCCTACCTCCTTGGGATCAAAATTGAATGGTCTGAATGGAAAAAAAAAAGAGACCAAAACAAAGCAAAACAAATCTCTCTCTCTGGCTGCAGTCAGTTAATTCCTCACAACAATGAGGGTGGAGGATGGAGGACAAATGCAGGCAGATGACATTATCAGAGGTGCTGGCAGCAGAAGAGCAGCAGGGACCAGGACCACGGGTCCCTCTGCTCAGCCCCAGCTCCCTCCTGGCTGCCAAACACAGATTTGATACCCAATATTTGCTTTTTTTTCCCACTCAGACCTCATGGTGACAATTCTGAGCCCACAAACTCTCATCACTGCAAAGAGTTTCACCTGCCCAGGAACTGGACCACTGCAGGGGCTGCCCAACTTCTCCTCATCCTCCCTCCCTGGGGGATGCTCAGCCCCCTCCCGCTGCCAGCAGAGCCCTGTGGGATGAACGAGGACATTCCCCAGGTTTCCCAGGGCACGATCTGGGCTGTGATGAGTGTTCACCGTCCTCAGCCACACTGCTGGCACACCCTTACCTTGTTCTCTCCCTCAGGAGCCAGAGGATCCGTCATCCACGATCCAAACCGGGAGCCCGAGGTTTTAATTGTGATCGGGTCACTTATTCCCGTCAGCTTCCCACAGGCTGGAAAAGAGGGGAAGGTTGGTGAGCATCACATCAGCCCCGTGAGGGGCACCGGAGCCAGTCCCACCCACCCCGCTCTGCCCACGGCTCTGCCCTGCTGAGGGTTGGTTTAATTACAGGGAATTAGGTCAGGAACAAGTGTCGGATGCTTTTGTTTCACGCCTCTTGGTGACAATTGTCCTTATCGCTGTCCCCAAGAAAAGGAGCTTTGCTGAAGCAGCCGGAGCTGCGAATGGCACAGAATTGAGAATGAGAGCAGCGAGCCAGGTGGAGGAACGAGCTCCAGAGCTGCTCCTCCTCACTGCCCCAGCGGCTGCAGCCAAGATAAAAAGGCAGCCGTGCCTATTCCAGCCCTGCTGGAAACGTGCGTTTGTTACAGGTTATGCAGAGGAGAGAAAAGAGAAAGGTGGGAAATGGCACACAATATAAATCTCCTCCCTGCAAAGGTCATTTACCAGCCGCTTTCCCCGCTCCCTCTCGGGTTGCACACTTAGCACACAATGATGGATCCACCAGGCAGCTCTGAGCCAGGAACCCCAACGCAGCAGGATGAAGGTGGGAGCATCCCGAGGATCCCTCAGGAGCTGCCCCGGGAATCCTGCCAGCCTCAGCCTCACCACACAGGGATGGGCACCGGCAGAGCACTGTGAGCCACGTTTGAGGCACGCTCAGGTGCTCCATGGCTGCTGAATTCAGCCTCGCTGGGTTTTCAAGCCCTAAATACGAGGGGAAGCAGCAGCACCTCTCCTCCAGCTCGTTTCCCACCTCTGGCTCCGTCCCCAGCCCTGCCTGGAACGCTGCAGCCTCAGCACAGAAGGTGCAGCCACATCCAAGTTCCTTTTCCCAACACCATTCCCAAGTTTCAGCAAAGCTGCCACTCTGGTTCCCTGCCTCACCATTTGAACGTGTCTGCAGTGAGGAGGGACAGGTGAGGAGATGAAAACACCTCAGGAGGGACTGGGGCTGGTGGGGGATGTCCTGTTGGGCAGGGAGAGCTCATTTAAAACCCGGACACATCCAGGGCACAGCTGGTCCTGAGCAAGACAAGCTCAGGGCAGAGGCAAAGCGGGGCAGCCACCAACCTGAAGTTCAGGAGGTGTTTCCTGACTTCTCCTTTTTGATGTGGGAGCCTCTGGCAGGCTGGGGAAGGGGAGGGTGGCAGTGCTGGGGTGGAGAAGCTGCTCTGGGTGCTGTGGTGGGGCTGCACTGCAGTACCTGCTCAGCGGCACCCAGGGCTGGGCTGGGGGTGGGAGCCCCTGCAGGTGCTGCTGGAACACAGGGAGAGCTCTGCCAGCTCAGGACAAGGTCAGCCTGCTCCAAATTCCCAAGTAAAACCATGGGATGGTTTGTTAGGAGGGACCACTAAAGGGCGTTTAGTCCAACCCCCTGTGATGAGCAGGGATGTCTTCAACCAGATCAGGTTGCTCAGAGCTCTGTCCAACCTGACCTTCATAGAATCACAGAATCATAGATTTGAGACCTTGAGTGTTTCCAGAACTGTGCAATCTCTCTCTCTACCGCTGCTCCTTAGCCTGTTCTCACCTGCATTTTAACTGCTGATCAGACACATCCACCTGCCCCAACTCTGAGCTGTGGCCAAAGGGGTCCCCTTAGCCCAGGGCAGAAAACAGACAAAGATATTCCTGATGTGCAGCAGCAGGACATGACCAAGGAGACAATCAGTGTTCCCACAGCCTCCAGACCCAGGCAGATAACAAGAGATGCCACCAAAAAGCAGAGATTTCTTGACACACCAGGCACAGGAATTTGCTCTCCTGCCTGCCTGCTGCACTCCAAACCTCTCAGCTCAGAGGCAGAGCAAAGTACTGGAATTAGGATGTAATGGGTTAAAATAACAGATTTTAATGTCTCACAGGGGTCCTGCTTTCCCCTAATCCCAGATCTGCTCAGTGCTGCCTTCCATTATCGCAGCCCTACATTGCTGTCACTTTTATCTCTTCCTCCCATTTCCCTGGAGAGGAGCGTTGTATAAAAGCTCATTGATTAAAAAAAATAGTTAAAAAAAAGAAAAAAAAAGCAGCAGCAGCTGATAAGGGTAAAGCAGTGTTGTTTGCAGCATCTCCTACACATTTAGCTAGAGGCACCCCCCCCCCCCAGCTCCTCAGCAACGCAAGGGGGTTGTTCTTCCACAGGGCAGCGTGTTCTCTCTCCTGGTGTAAACCTATCCCAAGCTGCTGGGGGGAATTTAACATGGATTCAAGATCCCTGCTTATCTCTCCTGGGTTTGCCACCCAGGCATGGCCAGCTCCAGCCCCTGGGTTCCTCACCCACCTGAGGAGATCCACAGCACACTCAGAATATCGGCAGCTGAGCCTATTGCAAACCCACCCTCCTGTTGGCATCCAGGAGTATGGGATGCTACGGGCATTCCAGGTCACTCAGGGACAAATGTGCCACAGAAATGCACGCCCTGGTGCTCACCCAGGAGTCCAAGACAGGGGAAATCTGTAAGGAGCCACTTTTAGAGCCT
Organism: Lanius collurio; assembly: GCA_020086605.1. NCBI lineage: Eukaryota > Metazoa > Chordata > Aves > Passeriformes > Laniidae > Lanius > Lanius collurio. The sequence goes on along the minus strand of JACBWW010000035.1, from coordinate 5,695,431 downwards.
CACAGAGAACCTGCTTTCACTCCTCTTTGCCCAGTGCTATTCAGGTCCTTTTTCCAGGACAAAAATCAGCATCTTCCCAAGTGTCCCTCCAGCCACTGCCTCTGTCCTGCCCCCCCTGCAGCCCTGCCATGAAATGCATCCCCACAGAGCCCCTTCCTTCAGGAATTTTCCAGCAGGAGCGGGTGCTGCTCCCCTCCTCCCAGGATGCCAACACCTCCGCTCCAGATCTCAGATCCTGCCACAAGTCCTGCTTGGCAGCTCACAGCAGCTCCTCCACCAACGCACAGACACCAGCACCAGCTCCTTCTGGGCTCCGTGGCTCTGCTGCCACAGCCAGGAGCTCTCCCTGCTCCAGCTTCCCAGGAAACCATGGACTGATCCCCCCATCCCAATCCAATCCCTCCACAGCAGGGACAGGGCTCCATGCCCATCCCAAAACCATGAGGGATGGGGCTCCATCCCCATCCCAAAACCATGAGGGATGGGGCTTCATCCCCATCCCAAAACCATCAGGGATGGGGCTCCATCCCCATCCCAAAACCATCAGGGATGGGGCTCCATCCCCATCCCAAAACCATCAGGGATGGGGCTCCATCCCCATCCCAAAACCATGAGAGATAGGGCTCCATCCCCATCCCAAAACCATGAGAGATAGGGCTCCATCCCCATCCCAAAACCATGAGGGATAGGGCTCCATCCCCATCCCAAAACCATGAGAGATAGGGCTCCATCCCCATCCCAAAACCATGAGGGATGGGGCTCCATCCCCATCCCAAAACCATGAGAGATAGGGCTCCATCCCCATCCCAAAACCATGAGGGATAGGGCTCCATCCCCATCCCAAAACCATCAGGGATGGAGCTCCATCCCCATCCCAAAACCATCAGGGATGGGGCTCCATCCCCATTCCCACATCAGGATTTTTCCCAAGACTCAGGGAGACCTTGTGCTGCCTGAGTTAAATTCCCCCTTGATCCAAGGAGTGACAACCTCTGCACTTCCTCTTAGGAACAGTAGTGGAAAGGCTAAAATCCCTGTATAAATAGGGATCTTTAGGAGTGTAAACAGAAACACAGATTGAAGCTGCCATTATTGATTTTCCTTTTTCCCTCCACATGCATGCCAGGGTCAGGAAGTGTTTTCACTATTGATCCATCAATAATGCTTAGGAAACCCAAAATGCAGAACAGGACCTTGGCTAAGGAAAAGGCTGCTGCACTGTCAGAGCTTCCTGGGAGAGATGAACTGGATGGGAATGGGGCACATCCCTTCCCTCCCCTTGGCCTGTGCTTGTTGCAGCAGCTCCCTCACCCTGTTTGGGGCACACACAGTCCAGGGGAGCAACAAACCCCAGCTAAAACGTGCTCCTTGAGACATCAGTGAGCCCAGCTGAGCAGAAAACCCGCAGCAAAGCGAAATCCTCAGCAATCAGGGCCTCACTGTGTGGCAGCAAAGCATTTGTAAGGCTGTTATCTGAATTTAACTCAATTAACAACCATTTCCAGTGGTTTACACGCCACAGAGATAAACAGCATTGGAAATTCAATCCGTGCTGTTGCTTTTAAGTGACCAAATAAATCAGACTCCTGAGTGAGCAGCAAATCCTCTGGGATGAGCCTTTGGGAGGCACAGAACCCATCTCTGTGAGCACCCAGGGCTGCTGCAAGACAGTTGCCCTGACCCCATGGTCACAGAGAGAGAGCAAGGGCAGGGAGAAGCCAAAAAGCCCAGATAAAGACTCAAAAAGATGAAAAAAACCACCCAAAAGTTTCTAGACAAGGCTGCCTGCAAGAGCTCAGCATCCCTACCTGCCTCATTTTTATCTGGGCTCCTGGTCCCAGCTGGACCTGAGCATGAGAGGATGGGATGAGCAGAAAGGGTTAATGGTCCAAGAGCAAATTCCCTTTTTTAGGAGTCCTGAATGGTTTGGGAACTACTCCTTAAAGCCTGCCCAGGGTCTGAGGGGGGATTGTCCCAGCTTCCCTGGCTGCAGAGGGGCTGTGGGGGCCAGGATGGCTTTGTTTAAAGAGCTGTCCCCGAGTTTAAAGTCTCAAATCCCTGCTCCTGCTCCCTCTCTCTATGACCTGCAGCTCCTCCTCATCTTCAAGGGATGGGCTGAAGGCTCTGGGTGTAGCAAGGGGATCCCTCTTTGGGCAGCTTCTCCTCCTTCACCTCTGCCTTAGGAGGGGCAGGATGAGAGGACCCATTTGCAGGGCAGAGCTGCCCTCACTGGGGCTGTGGGGCTGCCAGGAGGTCTCTGTGTGCCCTTGGTCCCACCCCACCCTCCTGGGCCTGTTCTCCTTTCTTATCTTCCTCCCTTATCTGCTCATCCTTCCTTATCTTTCTCACTGCAGTTCCCTCATTCCTGCACGGTGCCCACCTGATAAAGCTCCAGGATTTAGGGACCAAGTCTTGACAGCCCTGCTCATTCCTGTCCTCCTTGAGCTTTCAGGGGGAAATTCAAATGGGTGAGGGCAGGGTCAGAATTTCCCTCCATCCTCAACCCTGCTGCCCTCCCTGTGACCATTGTGGGGTGAGGGGAGGGACAACAGAACAGGGCAGAAAGGCCCAGCCTGTCCTACTCTCCCCTGTGCTTGTTAATTAATGAGAAATCTAACAGTGATCTCTCTCTTGGCAGGGGGGTTTTACCAGGGCCCAGGGATATCTTGGTGCCTGAGTTGTAGTTCAAATCCAGATTTAAGTGGGAATTTTACTCTCTGAGTGAGATGGAGCCTACAAGGGATGGATCCCTACATGGAATCACAGGATGGAAATGCAGGGGGAAGAGAGGGGAGGTGGCTGCTCACAGAGGTGTGGAGGCACCTGGAAACAAGCAAAAACAACCCCAGCAGCAGAGCAGAGAGAGAAACAAAGCGTTACCTTGCCAAGATACAAAGAGCCCAGAAGAGATCTGATCTTCCATGAAGTTACCTGAGAGTGTAATTTTGTATGTGCTACCAAAATAGACTGCAGAGCAGTTAATGTGTTTGGATTATCTAAATGGCGTAGCAAGAAAGTCAATAATGGAAGGAGAAATTAAATCAAGTCAGAGCTGGCCCAACAAATGGTGCAGAGAGTCCTTGCAGCTGTGGAAGGCGGTGCCCTCCTCCTTCCCCCCGTGTTTGGGGTCACACACTGGGTTTGGTTTGAGTCTCCCCACAACAGACCCACGGGTTTCAGTCAATTCAAACCCTCTGAATGGGGTTGGAGATGAATCCCTGGTGGTTTAGCAGCAGCCTGATGGAAATGGCTCCCTGCTCCCTCGGGGAACAGGAGAGGGAGGGTTCGCATCCCTCACAGGGGCAGGACCGCACCGCGCCCCCGCTCCGTCATGCTCTGCTCCGGGGGGATTGTCAAGATGCAAAAAAAAGGAAGGGAAACGAGGGAAACCGAGGCACAGCCTGCACAGCCCCACACCCCCCCCCACGAGCAGAGCCCTTGGCTGACGGGCCAGGTCCAGGGATGCAGAAGCAAAAGGGGTGCAAGTGCTGGCTTCGCATAAGCGTGAGCTGCCACTTATGCAAGCGCTGCCCACACGCCCGCTCCCGGGGGAGGATCCTGAAGCGCTGCCACCACGAGCAGCATTGCCCCTGCCAGTAATCCTGGGCAGGACTACTCCCAGGAGCAATGCTCCTGGTGGAGTAACTCTTGGCAGGATCGCCCCTGGCTGTGTGGAGCTCATCCCTCGCGGCCGGGCACGGCACCAGATGTCCAGCGGGGCATCTCTGCCTCCGGCCGGGATGCGTGCGTTGGCACCGGTGGTGTCGGAGCCAGGGCCACCATGGTGGTTCTGAGCCTACCTAATTTTTGCATGCATGCACGAAGCCTTTCTTCAAGATTTGACACTCTGTTCTGAAGCTCTTCGTAGTCATAGGCGCCAATCTCCTCCTGGAGTTCGTTTAGAACTGACGTCAGATTCTGGACCTCCTCTTTAAACTGCAATACCAATTTGGCATCGGCTTTGTACTCTTCCAACACTGGTATCAAAGGCCTAAGTTCCTCCATTTTCGCTTTTATTGCCTGCAAGGTTAAAATAAGCTCGGTTCAGTGCTATGCGTGCAAAAATCTGCAACACTCTGCCTTGACCTGGGTGCTTCCTATGGGAGCGAAATGGTCACATATCCCACAATTAATAGCATTAAAATTAGTTCAATTATTATTTTTGGTCCGAATGATGTCTTGGCAAGAACATATTAAACAGGCTGCAGAACACCAAAATATTTGGGAAAGGCCTTTATTTGTCATTTTTAGAATGCAACATCTTAGGGTTACATGCTTCAGATCACATACACAAAGAGTTGTTGTTTTTTTTTTTCTTTTTTTCTTTCCAAAAAATAAAAGAAAATAAGATATATATGCATTGACAAGGGTTTCAAACTATTCATGAAATGCATCTACAATTGCATGCAAAGGAAGATCTTGGTTGTGTGGTTCAAGGTTCCTTAGTGAGATATGGTGCTAATTTGGAAAATAATCAAAAAAATCAATGCATGGTGCAAAATGCTCTGTGGCCCTCTTTTCATGGTTACATGGGAGTGAACTGCTTCTTCAGTCACTGCAGCATTGAAAAAACTTGCTTTTTAGTTAGCCCTGTAAGCAAGAAAATGAAATACTGTTGAGGATCTAGCTCACTAACCTGCCTTATATAGATAGCCATTCATAGACAAATACTCTTATGGCACTAAAGAGAGAAAAAAAAAACAACACAAGAGCTCCAAAGCACTCACAGTTTAATGCTGGCATTAGCAGGAACAAAATGCTGTGGCTGTTCTTTCAAATGCTGCTTTGGCAGCAAATTAGACAAAAATTCCTCGCTGGTTTCAAGCGGGGAACAGAAAAACAAAAGTCATTATCAGATGGATTTTGCAGAAATTAATTTTTTCCTTTTTTTTTTGTTTTTTTTTTTTGTTTTTTTTCTCATTTAAAGGCTCAGAATGCAGCATTTTGTTGCAGATGCTTTGCTCCAGCAGCTAATGAGTAGACATTAATATGCATGCACCTACCCGTTAATGAAGCGTGTTAGAACACCCAAAATCCCTGGTGCTGCTCAAATTACAGTGGCCACGCTCCCAGCACCCTGGGCTGTGACATTTGCTGTGTCCTGAAGCTTTTTGGGGCTGAGCAGGCTCAGGAGTTGCTCCTCAGCCTCATTCCCTTCCTTCCCATCCATCCCCTCCTATTTAAGCCACGAGGTTTTTCCCTCCTGTGCTTTGCATGTAGGGAATGCTTTAATTTTATTTCATTTTAACTTCCCTGGCAGGTCATGGGAAAGGTTAAACTCATCAGGATGGTGGGGAAGGGGAGGCAAAACAATAATAATTGAAATAAAGAAATAATTAAATAAAAGAAACTCCTGCTTAAGTCTTTCTATCCAGACTGCAGAGCTAAATTTAGGGTCCTGCAGTAACTGGAGATGGGAGCGGAGGAGGTGGAGTTGGTGAAAAGTTTTAAGAACCATCTTCCCAGCTTTTTATGAGATAATCGTGGTATTTCAGTATTTAGCATTAAAAAAAAATCTGCTTTAAAATACCAGCCAGCTGCCTGCAAATGAGGGTGGGAATCAGCTGGCTGGTGGATCAGAAAAGTCCCCAAATTCCACCAGAAATCTTCTCCATTTGATTTTTCATATCTATTAACCCACAGCACAGCTAAAATTTACAATTCCAATATTGCCCAGAACATCTTTTTGGCAATTTCATTTGTTCTCAAGCAACTTCCTGAGGGTTTGGCCACTGTTCCCAGTGCCAGCTGCATTCCAGAGGCTGGCAGCTCCACTACCCCTCTGCCCAGCACCAGGACACCACACAGAACCCATCAGAAGGTGCCAACACCTTCAGCTCCAAACTGGACAAACTCCTGGAGATGTGCAGCTTGCCAGCCTGAGGACAGCTGCAATAATTGTATTTTTGGGTTGTTTTTTTCAGGTGGGGGTGATGTTTGATTGAGGAACTCCTGTCCCTGAGGGGAGATGTGGTTTGGTGACAGCCCACTGTGGTTTGGCACCTGCTGCAGGGATGGAAAGGGAGTCCCAGTTCCTGGGCTTTCCCAAGAAATGGGTGCTGGGTGAGGCCACAGAGGGGAACCCACCTCACCCAGAGCTCACCCAGAGCTCACCCAGAGCTCACCCAGAGCTCAGGTGTCTCCCTGCAGACCCCCCTGATGGAATCACCCTGCACTGCCCTATTTGGGACACCCAGGTGGCTGTAGGAACAGGGAGGTTTGTCCTTTTACCCTATAGGAATATGCAGGGCTGAGGATGTGATGCCACAAGCTGGATGTGGCTGTGCCCTGGACAGGAAGGACCCCACAGCTGGGCCCCTGATGGGAACCAGGGCTACAGTCCCGTGCCCACCCCAACAATTCCCTGGCCACAGCTCCCGTAGCTGTTTGGAAATCAGACCTACCTTAAACTGCCTTGCCAGGTGCTGCTTGTGGCTTTCTTCCACTTGCTTAAATTTGGATTCCAGTCCCCTCATCTGGTTTTCCATCTTCTCCACGTACTGTAGGTCTCTCTGAGTCCTCCTGTCCAACACCTCTATTGACTGGGACATGTTTTGCACCTGTCAGACGAGAAGGGACTCATTAAGAAGGTGCTGCCAGCAGCGAGGCAGCCCCCCTTGCATCCCAAAGCTGACCTTTTCCACACCCTCAGCACAGCTAAAGGGCAATCAGCCCACGCATTATTTACTGCTTCATCAACAGCAGCTCCCAGATTACAACCCCGTGCTCCAAAATACAGCAAAACCCATTTCATAAACACTTTTTTTTCCCTGCAGAGAAGAATTCAGCAATCCCACATGGAAATGAGGGGTGTAGTTGAGGTTAAAATGCATTACTCAGGCTGGCCTCTCTGAGAGGCACCTGCTGTGGCACAAGGAGAGCTCAGAGGTGATGGCAGCACACCTGGCTGCCAGGAAAACCTCCTGCCCAGGTGCTCATTTCCATCTCCTCGTGAGCTCAAACCTCACTGCCAGCCAGCAGGACTTCATTCCCCAAGCAGCCTGCTCACACAGCATCTGCCACAACAAATCCAGCAACGGGGAGGGCATCCTGAAGTTGGGAAGCACCAGGGCACGGTTGGTACCCCACTGGTGCCCTCCCGCTCGGGAGGTTTGGCTTCCGGTGCCGCATTCCCGCGGCTCCCGCTCGGAGCCCATCTGGCCTCGCCAAGGGAATGATGCAAAGAGCTTGGCTGGGCTCCCTGTGAGAAAACGAGCTGGAGGTGTGAGGAGGGGAGGGAAACGCCAGCGAGGCTGACCTGATTTTGAAGGTTGGCTGCCATCTGATTTATTAAGATATTCCCTCCTGTTTTCCAGGCTGGGAGAGGGGGAACGGAGCCCTGACGTCAGTGCCTGTTTAGCATCGAGCACCGGGCTGGCTTTAAGGGCTCTGCAGCGGGGCCGGATGTGTTTGTGCCACGGTGGGGACGTGATGGGGCTCAGCCCACGGGCGCTGCTCCTGCCACCGCCACGTCACCCCCAGCAGTGCCACCGCCGCGATGACGTCCGTGGGCAAAGTGAATCAGGCACCCAGCCTGCTGCTGCGTCAGGGCCTGGCTTTAGAGCCAGCCTGCTTCCAATCTGCTCAGCTGGGGGTGGCTGAGCCAAACCCCAACGGGAGCCAGCCCTGTCCTTGTGGATCTGCTCCTCAGGTGCCACATCCCGCTCCTTGCCACAGCCAAGCGGGTTTAGGCTGGCATGGGGAAGGAAGGAGTGGTGCAGCTTTGCCTCTGGCAAATCCCACTGTGGGGTTGGGCTGGGACTTACCTCGAGTGGCAGAGCGAGGGCACAGCAGGACAAATGCCAACTGTGGTAGCTCCAGCTTGGAAAAACCATCAAAATGCCCGTTGCTCATGCAGGATGACACCCAAACTATTAGAGGGATCTATTAAAAATGTATGGATGACCCGTGTGGCAAAGGCCAACAGCCTTTGGAGTGTTCTGTACAACTGCTCTGGGGACTGCTCTGTTCCTCAGCAAAGGTGAAGCTATTTTCAGTCTCTGAGCCTCAGAGATGAACCAGCACCATCCTGAACCCCCCCAGGACCTGCTCAGGGAGGTGTGAGGAGCAGGGAAGAGCAGAGCAAGGCAGGTTTGGAGGAGAAAAGAGCAAACCTGAGCTCGGCAGAAGCCTGGTCAGCTCCCATTAAGCTGTGCCTCCCCCAGGGAATGTGAGCTCTCAGTGGGTGTTAATTCACCTGGGCTGGATGTGGAGGAGTTTGAAGACTTCTCTGTGCCTTGAGGCAGGAAAAGGGAAGCCTCAGACAATCGTGGCTGGGCTGCCAGGCTACTTTTATTCCCAGTTATTCAGTCTATCCTTCGAGTTGAGCTGTATCTACCCAGAAGGATTGTTCCAAGGAGCAGAGACAGGGATGACTTGTAGGGCTCATACAAAATTAATCTCATTTATTTCACCAGTGCCTAACCCCAGCTGCAAATAATCAGAAAAGAACATTTCTCTAATGACAGACCAATATCTGAGTCTGCTGAGCAAGATTTTGGGGGGGGCTGCTTATGCTTTTTCTCAGGTGGTGGGAGAGAGACTCTGCTCTCAGAGCATCTCGCTCAAGCTGCTGCCCTCAAATACCTCTGGAATGTTCCTGCTCCTCCCTGAAGTGGAGGAAAATAACCTCCTCACGTGCCTCTACACAGAGATGCCTAAAATTAGTGGCTGTGCTATTCTGGGGTGGGTTTTACAAGCCCAGAGTGGGTATTTGTTGCCCGTGTTGTTTTCCATCAGGCAAGATCCGGGCCAGATTTGTAGGGAATGAGTGTCCCTCACTCCTCATCCCTGACAGCCTCGTGTGCTCCAGCAGCTGAGGAGCTGCTTGTTTTCCCTCATTAGCATATTATGCCCTTGATCCAGCAAAGTGCTTTGGCACATGATTAGGTTTCAATGAGCCTGTTGGAGCTCAGGCTGAGGCGTGCACAGAAGTGCTCTAATGAACTCAGGCCCAAGGATGCTGCCTCTTAAATTCCCTCAGCTCCATCCATCAGCTGCAGTCCTCAAACATGGCCTGAAATGCTTTTTGCCTCCTCTCTCAGCCTGAAACCTCATTTTCACCAAGATAATGTGAGACAGATACCTGTGGCTGTCTGGGGGAAAAGAGTTATTTTTAGCAGTTGAAATAGGAAATTAATACAAATGAAGCTTCCAGTGCTGCCCTTGTCATCCTGTTTGACAAGGAGCTGTTTCACAGTTAAACCAGAGTTACCAGAGAGTCAATATTGGACTGATGACCTCAGTGAGGTTTGTAAGGTCAAATCCATGGTTTAAACCCTGCTCAAGCTTCCCTGTGGATCAGCCTTTCAGGCCAGTTCCAAAAGGGCTCTTCTAAGCCCAGCTTTGGGGTTTCAGCTGGGCTGGACCTTTAGCCTTGGGGAGCTGCATAAACTGGTGGAGCAACAGCAAGAGGAATCTTGAGGGAGATTTTCAAGGTCTAGAGGAAAAATCAGCCAAGAAATGGACTCAGCTGATGGCCCAGGATAGGAAAAGTTCATCTTATAAGGTCTGTAGAAGGCAGAGTGATGGCTCAGATATCACTAACCCCTGTACACACCCAGGAACGACTATCAGAGGAACAAAAGGAACTGTTACATCTGGGAATCAGCACTGGCAAAGAGGAAGAAGGATTGGCAGGAAACCAGAAATGGTTTCACCATCAGAGGAGGAAGTCCTGCCTGATAAGAGGGAGGGAGGGAGGGAGAGAGGGAGGGAGGCAGGAAGGGAGGAAGGGAGGAAGGGAGGAAGGGAGGAAGGGAGGAAGGGAGGAAGGGAGGAAGGGAGGAAGGAAGGAAGGAAGGAAGG
>JACBWW010000035.1:5627920-5680664 GCA_020086605.1 Lanius collurio | reverse complement strand
CAACTTCCCATCACCACCTCTGCAGGAACCCTTCCAGCACCACTCCTGCTGAGCTGGTGGAATTCACCTTTCTCCTGGGCACTTTGGGGTTTTTGCAAGAGAAAACCCTTCTGCTGTCACTGTTTTTGTTGTCCCCGTGCACTGACTCTGCGTCCCCTCCCACGAGTGCCCCCCAAAAAAGAGGGGCTCCAGGACTGTCCCCTCCTGCTGCCAGCAGAGAGCAAACAGCAGGGAAAGAAAAGAACCGCTCGAGGAACAAAAGATCTTTTTGGCATTCATATATTCCGAGCAGAGAAAGAGCACGGACGGCAGATAAAAGCAGGGAACAGGGTCTTCCAAAAGAGCTGCCTGGTGGAAAATTCCGCTGCCGGGAAGGGAGAACGCAGAGCGTGGCTCTGTGCCCACAGCAGCCCTGAGAGGGTCAAGGTGTGCGAGCGGGGACAATCCCCGGGTGGCAGCGTGTGGGACACGGCGGTCACTGTCTCCCTCTCCTGGCTGGTTCAGAGAAGAGGTGCCCAAGTTCCTGTTGCTCCCAAGTTTCACTGGGGATGGTGCCCGGGCACCCCGAGCAGAGAATTTCTGTTGCCTGCACGGTGGGAGGAAGGGAGCTGCTCTAAAACACACCCGCCTGGATTTTAACAGCCCCAAACCTCGCTGGTGCTCCTTGGGAGCCTTGGGGACACCTCAGGTGACACCCCAGGAGGATGAGGACAGCGGAGCTGGCTGCGCCATGAGGGCAGTGCCCTTCCCAGGGCTGGCAGCTCCTGTCCTGGCAGCGCAGGACTCGGGAGTTTGGCCAGGCACTGTTAGGGTCACTCTGGGGTGTGTGGGACTCCTCACCATCCTGGACACCTGTGGGGTGGGCTGGGCACTCTGGGGTCTGTCCTCTCTGGAAAGACCTGGCTGTGGAACTTCAGGAATTCTCATTAAATGCTTGGACTGAAATATTCCTCCCTCCTGCAGCTCCTGGAAGGGCTCTGAACCATCCCTTTGGAGAATTTTCTACCTCCACTGACCCTTTCCATCCCTCATGGATCCCCAATCGATGCCAGGCTGCCCCTGCATCAGGAGCTGCTGCACCCCAAGAGATGTGGCTGCACAGGGGGCAGCTGAGCTGTGGGGTGGAGAAAACCCCCCAAAAATCCCCCAAACCAGGCTGAGGGGTTGTGCCCCCTGGCACCACAGAGCTGCTGAGGGATGCTGGGCAGAGGCTCAGTGCTGAGGACACAGAGATGCCAGCTCAGCCGACTGCTGTCTGTCTGACCTGTCCGTCTGTCCTTCTGCTGGGGTATTTCACTGAGAACCTCCTGGCATTCCTCGAAGTTTCCTCAGGAGCAGCGTGGTGCTCCCACATCCACCACCCTGGTAATTATGGGATCCACACAGGAAGAAACACCTTCCTGGAGCAGGCAGGTATGAAACATTTAGGGCTTCTGCAAGAGAAAAAAAACCCTCTAACCCTGGCCCTGCCCTGGGGGCTCTCTGTGCCCTCTGCTTTCTGCCCAGCACCTCAGAGCCACACGGGGACAGGCCTGGACTCTGCTCTGGGGAGAAGGAGGATGTTTCTCATCTCTTAATAACCCTCATTCCCTTTTGGAGGAAGTATCCAAAATGCCTCCAGCCTGTCCTGGGGGGCAGCTGGGCAGCCTCCTGAGGGAACAAACCCTTTGTGCCCCTCCCACAACTTCTGCTGTGTCAGCCATGGGGCACCTGTCCCCCAGCAGGTCACAGTTGTCACAGCCATAAACGGCACCAGGTTTCCCTCATTTTTGGGTTGCACTTCCAAACATCCTGGGGTTTTTTTACCTGGTTTTTGCCACTCTTGTGCCACCACCACTCGCACAAACCTCACTCCAGGAGCTGGACACTGTCACATCACAGAGGGGGCTTTTCCTCTCATCATGGGAGGGTAGAAAGGGACAGAAAATAAAAGCAAAGGAAGGAAAGAAAGTGGCAATTTAAGATGCCAGAGAGAGACCACGATGAAGGGGATCACTCCTGGTAGAGCTCCAAGTGAAAATTGTAGCTGACTCCAGGAGCAGCCACATTTTAGGATCAGGCAGCAAAGTGAACTCCCAGCTCCAGACACTCCCTACCCCTGCATGAAAAACACTCTGAAACCTCTCCTTTCCTTTGGGAGAAAGAACTCTGGAAGGAAACATCCCCATCACAGAGTTTCACATCGTTAAACCTGCATTTAGCTAAAGCTGCTGTTGACTTTAAGCCCAGGATCTCCCAGCAGGTGCCAAGACCTGTCAGAGCCACTGGGGCAGAGCAGAGCCATCAAAGCCAGCCCAGCTTTCCCAGGTTCCTGGGTTTGGATGCTGTGGTTGGGGAAGAGGATTTTCCTGGCACATTTCCCTGGGTCAGGCACATGCCTCGGTCACAGAGTGACTTCCCAGGGAAGAACTGCTCTGGGTGTTGCTTTCTAGCAAGCACAGCTCTGAGGGCTGAATCCTGGTATTGTCCCACTGTCATCCTTCCAGCATGGGGAGGGTGGGCTGGCAATCAGGGCCTGGGTCCTGAGCAGAGAAAAAGGGTTAAGACTCTGACTAAAGTCAGTCTGGAGACTGGGAGCAGGGCTCAGCTCCAGGAGAGCAGGAACAACCAACAGCCTACAAAAGCAGGAAAATCAGGATTTGCAGCTGCTCTTCCCCCCTGTTTGGGATTTGCTGGTGCCAAGGCACATCTGTGTGTCTCAGTTTCTCTGAGCCCACCTTCCCCTGCCTGACTGAGCCATCCTCACAGGTATCCCAAAAAGGCCACAAATCCCAGATGGGCACTCCTGGGGTGTCCCTGCCTTGTTCCCTTTTGTTGGTAGCTCCACCAGAGCAGAGCAAAGACAACACTTCTCCCTCACAACTCCAGAAGGAGCTTTCTCCACTGCCAGCACCGTGTGCAGCCCTCCTCTGCTTAATTCCCTCTGATAGTAATTAGTTTTGTATTACGTATGATGCTAATACTGATTACAAGGACTGATAACTCGAGCAATAAATACAATCCAGGGCTGGAAATTACCTCTCTCTTTTATTGGCTCGAGCTGAAGTTAGTGAGACGAGACACAAATTGGTTTATGAGACGAGGCAGCTGCCTCCTGTTCCAGGCTGCAGATTTGCAGCTTAATCCTACCCCCTTTCCACGTGTCTCCCTGAGAGACTGGTACCAAAGAGCCTGGGCACCAAACTGGGTGCTGGGAAGTTCTCCATGGGCAGAAGGGAGCTGGGCTGGGCATTGCTGAGCCCTGGCAGGGCTCTCCCTTCCCCTGCAAACAGCCCTGATGGGGCCTGAGGTGCTTTTAGGAAAATCAGTGGGTAAATTAATATAATTAATATTTTTATGGGGTTATATTTTCCCCTTGCAGAAGCCCTAAATGTTTCCTACCTGCCTGCTCCAGGAAGGTGTTGCTTCCTGTGTGGATCCCATAATTACCAGGGTGGTGGATGTGGGAGCACTGGAAGAAACTTTGAGAAATGCCAGGAGGTTCCAAGTGAAATACCCCAGTGAAAGGACAGAAGAACACGTCAGACAGACAGACAGACAGAGAGCTGCTGGCATCCCACCCCCCTCTGCTGATCATCCACAGCAGCCCCAAGCTCTGCCCTCCTGGCAGCACACCACAGGCAGATCCTTGGAGAGCAGAAGTTGGCTCTGCTCCTCATGGACACCAGGAGAGCTGCCCTGGTGTCCCCAAGAAGAGGACGAGGAGAGGAAACCCCACACTTTGCCCAGGAAGGCCCTGCCCATGGCTGTGGGTATGGCCAGAGCCAGGGGCTGCACCCCAGGGTGCCCAAAGCACCTCTGCCCCCCATGCCAGCACCCTGAATCCAGCCCCTCTGCCCAGCCAAAATGGGTAACTTCAGGATTTGATTCTGACCCAGGGAAAGGTGAGACAAGGCACAAAGCAACTCAAGAGACCTCTGCAATCCCAGTGCCTCGTGCAGGTCTCACTCTGAGTTCCCAGCACCCCCTCAGCCCTGCCCGTGAGGGGATTGAGGGAAAGGACAAAGAACTGGGGGGTTTTAGGGACAGCTCCCCCCTTGTTTCACACACTCACCTCAGCCAGGCCTCCAAGCCCCCACCAAAGTGGGGGTGCAGCCCTCAGTGTGTGCATCACCCCTGTGCCCCCAGCATCCTTCCTCACACCTGGGGGACCACCCGAGAACGCTGCAGCACCCACACCTTGCAGACAACTCCCTCCCCTCCAGGAGAGCTTCCCCAGCACCCCACTGGAAGGACAGGCCCGGGCTCACCCCTCCAGCCCCATTTAAAAGCCATTTCTTCTCCCTTTCGAGCTGTCACTGTCACTGCAGGGAGGGACAGGAGGGGACAGCAGCATCTTCTGCCTCAGCAGGGAAAGCTGCCTCCATCAGCACCTTCTCTGCCCCGACCCTCCACCCTTCCTCCCCGGGCGTGGGATCTCTGTAGGGCACGGGAGGGACCCCACAAGTGATGGAGGCTGAGCCTGGCACGGAATTAACCCCGCAGGTCACAGAGCTGGGCGGTGCCTGGGTTGAAAGGCGATTTTTTGGGGATTGCATCTGGCAGCTGTGGCACGGGAAGGAGCCGCTGAAACTCCGGCAGGGCTCTGCAGTGCCAGGCGAGCCAGCAGGCACCGGGGCGGGGGAGCTCCGCACGGCCTGGCAGGACACGGCCGCCTGCCCAGGTGGGCACTGCAGAGCTGAACTCAGCCCAGCAGGGCAGCTCAGCAAAGCCAGGCTTTAGCAGGGGCTCAAACCTCCTGCCACGATCAGGGCAGGGCACTCAGCCCCAGCCGAGGGTGGGCTGGGTTGGGTTCTCCGTGCCCACCCCGACTGAAAGTTGCTGCCAAAGTTGCAGTGCGGCAGCCACAGAGGAAGCAGGCAAAGGAGAAAACAGCCGGGCACGGCGGCATCCTTGGATTTTCCTTGGAAAACCGACCCCCCCAAGAGCAGAGCTGACAAGGCCCATAAGGGGGTGACACCACCCAGCTGCCCAGGCCGTGCTGGGGCAAGCTGGAGGGGCAAGTGACCGCCCTGCCACCCCCTTGGCACTGTGGCCACCACTGGCCATAGGCTGGTGGCCAGGAGCCGCCGTGCTGGTGGTCCTGGCTCTTTGTCCAGCGCGGCGCATGCGCACGGCCCCGGCTCCCTCACACACAATGGGCTGCTCCCTCACGGCTCTGCTTCCTCCCCACCCCTCCTCAGCCGCACAGCCCTTGGGTTTCTCGGCTTCCCCCTCCTCGCCCGGCCCGCATTCCGGGCTCCTCAGCCTTTCTCCGGAGGGCTCCGTGCATTTTAGGCAGCTCTGTGCTCTCCTTGCTGGGGGCAGCAGAAATCCTCGGAGGGTGCGAAGCCAAAAGGCTTCGGCGGCTCAAACTTCAGCAGTAGGGCAGGGACAGGGAGAGCTTTGTCACTGGGAGAAAGGGAAAAATAATCTCCATAAAGCATCCAGGATGAGAGCCCAGCTGCTAATTGCTCCTACACTGAGAAGCCTCCATTCCCCTCCTATTTATAGCTGCTTTTTCTTTCTTTCTTTTTTTTTTTCTTTGCTTCCAGGCAGCACCACAATTAACCCCACAATCTAGAGCATCCTCTTGCAATTACTTTTTTCTTCCTTTCCTCAGCGACTGGTGAAAAAAAAAACCCAAAAAACCAAAAAAACCCAAAAGACAATCACCCTGCCTGCCTCTCCCTAGTCAGCCTCAAGAAGTCAAATGGAGTTTTAATTCCACTTCCAAGGGATGGCTTTTGGGTGCCTCCTTTCCCTCCCCCACAACCCCACGCCCCACTCAGTCCAGGGGCCGGGACAGGGAAGAAAACCACGAAAATCCAGGCAAAAAAAAAAATAATAAAGCAGGAGGAGCGGGGGGACAAATAAGCTGCTCCCGTCTCCCACAAAGCTGTCACAGATGGAAACATCGAGGGACATTTAAATGTCACCTAAAACCAGCACAGCTACCCCCACACGAGGAGCCGGCGGGGTGTGTGTTGGGGGGGTGACAAGCAGGGACAGCCACCCAGCACCGCCACCTCGTCCCCGTGGCCACCCGGGACAGCGGCTCCCAACTTGGGCGAGCCCGAGCCTGGCTCGGGGGGGGTCCCGCAGCCCCTCCACGTTCCCGAAAAGGGGCCGGGGGAAGGCGACCCCGATCCCCCGCCATGGGGCAGCCCCTTCTGTGCCCATCCCGGGGGTCTCCCAGCCCCCCGCCCTGTGCCCCCACCCCGGCGCGGAGGGTCCCCGAGCGCGGCGGGCTGGGCACAGGTGATGCCCGGGGGAAGGGGTGGCACGGCAGGTGCAGCATCTCCCGGCTGCTTTTCTTCCGTGCTCTCGAGGTTTAGCAGAAAATGGCGTTGGGGAGAAAGGGAGAGGAGGAGGGGGAGTGGGGAAAGGAAGAGATGGACCTACTTGGGTGAGTTCTGTGCCCATCAGGATGAGGAAGCAGAGGGTCAGCAGCTTGCTTGCCGGTTGCATCTCTCGCACCCCGTTCTAGGCACCTCGCATACAGATCACCTCCGGGCGAGCCTCCCCTGCGCCGTCCCCGAGCCTCGCTGCCTCCTCACTCCTTTATTCTTATTAATATTTTAATTTAAAAAAAAAAAAAAACAAAAAAGAAATAAAAAAAATAGACAACAAAACGCGATTAAAAAAAACCCCAAAACTAAAAACCAAAAAATGAGCCTGATTTTGCGGGTGGCTCTCAGCACCCTCGGGAAGCGATGCCAGAAATCTGCTCAGCAGAGCCTTCACTTTGCATATTTATTGGGATCCCAGTTTCTCTCCTCTGCTCTCGGTGCTGACTGTCTGGTAATTTATTTAATTTTTTTTTTTTTAATGGCTCCCCTGCTCCAGAGACATTTGCGAAGAGAAATTCAGCGGAGCACGCAATGATTATCTCTGCTATTGCCAAAAGTTTGCCTGGAAAAGGGGGGTGATGGGGAGAGGACAGGGATTTAAAAAAAAAAAAAAAAAAAAAAAGGAAAAAAGAAAGGAATTGGTAGGGCTGGCTACTAGCAGGGGATGGCTGTGGAACAGGATGTGACATCAAGTAAGGCGGGGGAAATTTAACTAAACACGGCAAAGGGAGAGGGGGAAAAGCAGCCGCGGGAGCGCCAGAGAGGCTGCGGGGACCCCGCGGGGAGCAGGGGGTTAACCCCATCCTTAACCCCATCCTTAATTCCATCCTTAACCCCATTTTTAATTCCCTCTTTAACTCCCTCCCCGCCCTCTCCCGATCTCCGGGGATCCCTCGGGGCAACAAGGGGGTGCCCAGGGATCTGATCCCCCCCCAAAACACCAACCCCAAACTCCCAAGGAAAGCTCGGAGCTCCATCCTCTGCCAGGCTCAGCTGCAGAGGAATTTCGGGCAGCAGGAGGATGTGAGGATCCTTTGTCACAGAGCATCCTCACCTGCAGGTGCCCCAGGGGCTGCAGGCAGTGCCCACCCCACACTGGGTTCTTCCCGTCCCCAAGGAGCTGTTTCCCCCTCATTTCTCTCTCACACCCCCCTGAGTGCTTTCCAAACCCCAGTTTCTTCCAGGAGTTCATAAATACAATGAAATGTTCTAGTGTGTGGTGCTGCAGGTGAAAAGCATCGCCCTCCCTGCTCCAGAGATCCTCTCTCAGGGATTATTTAATACCACAACAGAAATTCCTTGCTCACAGTTAGCAGAGGCCCCACAAGAGGATTTCTCCTGTTCAATACTCCAGGATTTCTTCACCTGGAGCCCTTGGGACTGGAGCAGGACATGGGATCTCTGTAGGGATGAGCTGATGTGGGGCCCTTTCCCAGTCCCAGGATCACAGAATTCAGCAGGAACCAGGAAATTTGCAGTGTTGTGACTGAGCCTCTGTGGGGACAAAAAGCTGAGAACAAACTGGAAAAAGCTTTCTGCTGTTCCCATCAGCAAATAGCCAAAGGAAAATTGTCCCAGCCCTCTTAGGAGGGTCTTAGCAGCTCTAGATGGGAAATCATCCCCCTTTAAAGTGAGCTTGGAAAAGGCAGCCCAGGGAGCAGCTGTGGGGGAGCTGGAATGTCTGACTATCCCACAGAGGTCCCTTCTGAGACACTCCCCTCAGCACCTGCCTTTAAGGCTGGTCCTCTAGAGCCCATAAAAGCTGAGGACTTTTAAAAAAAGCATTAAACTCCTCTTGACTTTATGGAGAGCAGCACAACGAGGCCAAAAGCATCAGTGGAGTGACAGGGTTTGAACACCTCCTCTCCTGGCACCTCGGGAGGTGTTTGATTACCACAGGCAGGGATCACAGCAGGGTAAAAAAAAAAATCCCAAAACTCAGAGGAAGGAGGAGGAGTAGTGAGTTCCACGTGGCTCTGTGGGTATTTCTCTGTTTAAAGTGCCTTCAAAACCCACCTGAGCAGCTTCTCATTAACCCACGAGGCTGATGCAGCTCGGGATTCTCCAGGTGCAGCTGGAGCTCCTAGGGCTGAAAATAGATGAGAGAGAGGCAGAACCCAGCAAAGAGAGCTCCCTTCACACAAAAATGTCAACAAATGAGCTCAACTTCACCTGAAATTGTTGTGCCCATGGAGGATGCTTTCAATTTGGGTGGTTTAGACCTCAAAGAAGAAACCCCACCTTGTTTTCCTTAGACAAGGCTCTGAAATGAACTTTTTCCAAGGCACCAACTGCATATTCCCAAAGGGAATCCCTTTCTCCCCCCCCACTTTGGTTTTGTACACATCCAGTTTTATTGACCTTCATGGCTTGCACTCGGGCAGAAGCATCAGCCCTGCAATTTGTTTAATTTATTTCTCTTTTGAAGTATTTCTGAATTCATATTAACTGGAGCTCCAGAGGGTGAGGCCTTGCCTGGTCCTTCCTCCAGGGAAGAGCTCTGCTCCCAGGACAGAAATCAGAGAAACCAAGAGAAATAAAAAGCAAAAAAAAAATTACCCAGTGAGAGCACAGCTCAGATCTTTTGATTTTCCACAGTGTCTTCCCCAGACTTTGAAAAGTACCTCCTCGAAATTTGGAAGGAGTTCAAGGTCTGGAGAACCTCTGCCCATGCAGTGCAACTAAAGAGGCTCTGGCTTTTTCCCTGGGAAAAAGGAGGGCTGGGAGGAGGCTGCCCAGGGGAAGCTTTCTGTACATGAAGGCTCTTTTATCTTCTAAAAAAAAAAAAAGGCAAAGCGAGAGTCCACAGTTTGGAGTAGAAATAGGGCCTGGGTTTTTTTTCTTTCCCTCAGGAGAGGAAAATCAGGCTGTGAAATAACTCAGCTGAAGGCATGGTGTCCTCTGCACCAGTTAAACCAGAGCCAGGAGCCCTTCCCAGAGCTGCATCCCTGCTCCTCCAGCAATGAGAGGTTCCTCCCATGAACATCTTGCTGTGTGATGGAGGAGAGGAAAGAAAAGCACAGCTGCTTTCTCCTCTTGATGGATAGGATGAGATGGAGGCCAGAGCTTTGCTCTCCAGATCCCGCTGTCCTCTGGAACAGCTGCCAGGACACAGAATGGGAGGGCAGGGGACATCAGGGGATGGCAGGGGAGGGCAGGCAGCCCCTCCCTCTGTGCTGGGAACCCGCAGAGCCTTCCCCTGCTCATCACTCCTGCATAATCAGTGAGCCCAGATGGATTTTGTCCCCTCCCAGGACTGCTGGCTCTCCTGATATTTTGATGGAGCTCCTTCATGGGCTGCCCAGTGCTGAACTGGTTTTCCAGACAGCCCCAAAGCATCGATCCCTTTGTCAGGAACATGTCAGGGCTGCCAGGCAGGAGCGTGGCTGTGGTGGGGCCTCGGGGTTTGTGACAGGAGGACTCGCTGCAAGGAGCCCTCTGGGAGCTCTCAGTCCACACATGGGGGTGGTTTGGCACAATCTGATGCTGGGGATGGGGAAATGCATCCCAGAGGAATTCAGAGCTGTGCAATCCCCCCCAACAGCCCAGTCCATGCAGGTGGGCTCAGGGATGGGCACAGGCCGTGGCTCCTGGCAGAGCTCCCTGTGCTGAACTCTCTCTCTGCTCCTGGGGGCTCTTTGCACCCACAGGATCCTCCTGCCCCAGCCTCTGGTGCCTCTGCCCCTCCTGGGGTTGTCCCTCCTCACCTTCCCCACCACAGGAGAGCCTCTGGCCATGCACAGAACATGAGGATGACATGGAAAAGTCATGGATTAGCCAAGGCAGGAAGGTGACAACACCTCCAGCTCCCAAAGAGAGTTGTTAGGAGGGAAGGACCTGAGGTAAAGCTCAGGATCCACCCATACCCTGGAACTCAGCAATTTCAGCTGATTTCAGGCAAATTCCACAGTTTATCACCTTCTCTTGGACCTGATCTCTTGGTTTGGGATTAGACAAAGCCACTTCCATGCATTTTCACTTGGTCCCTCAGCACTGGGGATTCCAACTGCCCCCAAAGGGCAGCAGGGATGGGAATGAAAAGCAAGGTGCATACCCAGACCTGAAATCATGGCATAGGGGGTTATTTTTAAAGCCAACATCTCTCATTCTGTGCAGCTCTTCACCTCCCTGCTCAGGAGTGGGCTGAGGAGCAGACACTGCCAGACTTCAATTCATCCACCAAAGCTTCAGGGAGAGTGAGGGAGAACAGGTCAAGATGCAGGAGAGCACACAAGGAATGGCAAAAGGAATAACACAGGAAATGGGGAGGAGCAGAGGGCAAAGGGCAGGAAGGGAACTGGAAAAGGCAAGAGAAAAACCCAAACCTCATCCAGGATGGTTTTTTAACGAGTTGTCTCTGTTGGCTGCACTAAATCAGAGCATTGCTGGTGGGGAGGATGGGTAGATGTGGGAGGCAGCCTTGGTGACATCCAGCCTTGGTGACATCCAGCCTCTGATTTCTGGGAGCTGCCAAATCCTTTCCCTTGGCCCCACAAAGCCTCAGCCACCCTCTGGTGTCAGCACCACTGCCTCGGGCAGGGACAGATCTGTCACACTGCTCTCCCTGTCATTCACCTCGAATTCCCCTTTTCCCGGTGCAAACAGATCCTTCCTTTGGTCCCAGTGACTTCCCAGCCCTTCCCAGGCGTATCCCGACTTTCCAGATGGTTTCACAGCCAGTTCCATCAGCACCGCTGTGCCTTCCTTTGCTCTCTGCTACTCTTGTGCTTTTCTTCCCTCATCAAGTGCTCCAGTCCGAGCCTCACAGCTGGAAATAGTGTTTTTTCTGCTTCTGAAGAGCAGAACGCTGCTTTTCCTGGGCTTTTCATTATCCAAATAATTCAAGGAGCTGAGCAAAGGAGATGAAACGCCACACCAGGCAGACCTGAGCAGTCTGAGGCAGCTCTTCTGCAAACATCCCCTCCCTGCCTGGCACTTTAAAGTTGTTTTTGCACCTTAGAAAGCAAATGAATTCCACATTAGCGGCTTTTAAAGGGTTTGGGCCTCCCAGCAGCCCTGAACGCACACAAGGATCACCATCACCATAACAAACTCTGCTGCCCAAGCAGCACCACCAGCAAATTCCCAGATTTTTTGGCACCTGGAGGGAATCCACACATTTTGGTATCAACAAATGGGGTCAAGGAGGATCAGAACCGACAGCAGAGCCTCAGAGAGCCCAAGTCACCCAGGGTGATCTTCTCTAAGACAGCATTAAAGGAGAACCCCTTGCTTGGGAGAGATTTCAGTGGGAAAAATAGGTGGGAAAGGTGAGGCTCGAGCGATTTAGCAGAGTTTACCTCTTTATTTGTGGTGCACAGATGAGGCTGAGTGCTCGCTGTGCTCTCCGAGTTTCCATGGTGTTTCTGGAGGGCAGCTCTTGGGTGGAGAGCAGGGTTTGCTGCCACTCAATGTTCTGCCTTCTCAGAGTAGTGGAAAGGTGCAAAAAGCCACAGACTACAAAGAAATGAAAATTAAAAAATTAAAAATATGACCAATAATTCCCGAATTTCCAGAAGTTCAAATCTCAAAGGGAGGTAAGTGCAGGGAGTAGCTTCTGTTGCTAAAACCCCAAGTTCTCCCTGGTTTGGGATCAGCTCTTCAGCCAACTGCCAAGAACTTTGGAGTAAACCTCATCCTTTTGCAGGGCCCAGATTGTATATTGGACCGTATACCCCGAAATGTTTTTATTTAATTTGAGCCCACATTATGCTGCCTGCATATGGTGACACACACATTTCATTTTATGGAGCAGATGCTGCTTTGCTGTCGAGGCTGTAATGTACTGAGTGCATTATAGCATCCTTTGGGCTGGGGGAACTGTAGTGTCTTCTAACTCTGATTAGCCTTAATTTGAAACCTGATTTCCTGAGGAAATGAAGCCTGTGACATCCCACTCTGGATGTGTGCCCACGGATGCTCGGGGTCCATTTGCTTGGCCATCATTCTCCTGGTTTTTATCAGTGCTCCAGGGCCTGTTTCAATGGAATGGAGGAAAATCCAGTTTGCTTCTCTCCCAAAATGATTTCACATGGAAGATTAAGTTTACAGTAGAGGTTCATGAGTCCAGGGAAACCAAGCTGACCCAGCACTTTGCCCTAAACAACCCCTGGAAAGGAATGAGATAAGGATAGGAAGCACCCAAGATGCACCAATCAGGCTGAATTCTGCTCTACCCAAGGACAAAAGCCCAGCTCAGTTTTAATTAGGAGCTGATTAAAGTCTAGGAGGGATTTTGGCTTTGCTGACCTCCTTGCTGGCTCACCCTCTGCTTCCCAGTCCATTCCACAGCCACCAGCATCCCCTTCCAGCAGTGAGGACATTGCTCCCAGACAACCCTAAACCCTGGGATTCGTTATTTAACCCCACCCTGCTGATTGCTCCGGTTTGCAGCTGATTTCCAGGGAATCAGCAGAGCTGTGCCAGGAGCCAGCAGGGCACAGCTGTGTCTGGAACAAACGCTGGGAGCACCGGGAGCAGAATTCCTGCAGCTGAGGCTGACGGGGCTCTGCACTCCCCTGATGCTTCACAGCCAAACATCTCAACAGAAAAAGCATCACCCACCCTCCAGCTGGCACAAACTGGAGTTTGGCCCCTTTTTTAAGGGACCAGCCACAGTGGCATCTTCACTCCATGGATCTCCAGAGCTTGAGGCAAAGTTTAGGGGATATTTCTGTGGGCCAACACCATGAGCTGTGGTCTGTGGCAGGACAAAAAGGACCCTGCAGGAGCTCAGCTGTGCCCATCCCCAGCAGAGCCCATGCCCAGGATGATGCCAACACCCCCGAGCCCTGCACAGCCCCAGATTCATGAACTCTGCCGGGATCCAGTGCCAAAAATGGCCATAAACAGCACTTAGTGATGCATAATATATGAAAATGGCTCATGCTGAGCTTTTAGATGGAGAAGGGTTTTTTTTTTCCTCTTAATACTATTATAACATTCTCCTGCAGCCATGGAAGCACCATCATAAATATTTAAAAGGAGGTTGAAAAGACCCAGCCTGTGAGGTTTGAATATTTATGGCCCCCAAACCCTTGACCTTTAGATTTAGGGTGCAGCATACATAAACCAGCCTTATTTAACTCTACACCACAGGTCGCCTGGGGATCAAATCTGAGCTGAAACCCTGGAAACATTTAGCACTTTTAAGGTTTTTAGTGGTAAACAGAGTGCCATAAATAGGGATTTCAGGCAGGGAGAAGAGGGGGGTGCAAGGCTGAGCACAGGGCTGGGACTCCCAAGGCACAAATTCCCCATGAGCCTCGATTTTGCAGCCTCTAAAGCAGAGTGAAAAACAGCAATGGGAGAAATGAACAAAAGATGGTAAATGCAGAGAAAAAATGAAGTATCAGGGGTAACAGGAATCGCTTGGTTTTGGGGTTTCCTCCAGCCAGTTCTTCTGCTGTGGGTTTGTCCCATAAAACACAGCCGGGTGTGCTCAGCCAAATCTGGGCCTCAGCGCCTTCATTCAGGATTTTCCAGCAGCCCCAGTGCTGTTGAATGCTTCAATCAGAGCCAATCAGAGATTTTCAAAGCCCCTGTGCTTCCCAGCTGGTGTGGAGTTGTTATTTGTTCCATTTTTTTGGGAGAATTATGACTCACGCTCGGTGTTGTCGAGTTAAAGCCTCGCATTCCCTCCGCTCAGCATCCCAGCGCTTTCTTCCTCAAAACCTCTGTCTGAAATGGAGCTGATCCCACCCTAGACAGGGATAAAAAGGGGAAGTCTGTTCCTCTGCACCCCAGAAAATTCCCCACAAAGTGAGCAGGTGATGCTGGGACTGGTAGGACAAAGGCAGGAGCTGCTGGCAGTCGGGGCTGGACTCGCAGCAGATCCAAGTGGAGGTGCAGCACAGGGAATGCACAACATCCATGAATTTATGGCTGTTGATTTGGTTAGGGTAAGGCAGGAATCTCTCAGAAGCCCTTCAGATCTATTTGCAGGCAGGAGTTTGAAATGCTCCTCTGATGTATTTGCATATTTAAAAATAAGAGAGAGGCGAGGAGATGAAAGGGAGGAGCTGGTGCAAGGCAAGGGCTGCCCTGCAGACCCCAGAAAGGGGACACCTGCTGAAATCTCATCCAAACTACAGGAAAAAAGCAAAATTTGTGAATTTTTAATCCATTTTTGTTTGTTCTTGGCTTACTCTTGCCCCTTTTTTCTTTTTTTCCCCTCATGATTTTTGTGGTTTTTCCTCCCGGAGCACACGGCCAGGCTGGGGCTGCAGGTGGGAGCAGTGGGATTTTGGCAGCTCCTGCTTTACCTGAACCCTGTGTGCCAGAGCCCAGTGTGGGACAGCCAGGGATGAGCAGGGAGTGAGGCTCCACAGCTGGCCACAGCTGGATGGAGCTGGTGACAAATGCTGGTGGCTCCATTTGGATTGTCACACTCTGAACTCAGAGACACCAGACGGGCACTGCTCAGATGCCACCTCCAGCCCTCGCTTTGCAGCTGAGTTTTTGTGTGCTCTGCCCTCTTTCCAAGTGCAGTTTTCCCATCCAGCCAGCGGCCAGGGATGATCAAGGGGGCAAATGTGCTTTTAGGGCTTTCCTGGTGACGGGGTTTTGCACGATCCACTGCTCCTGTGCCACAGTGCCGGATTAATTACAGTGCTAACGAGTGTCTACCAGGTGCCTGTCACAAATTATCTGTGGGAACTGGACAGCACTTTCCTGACATTCCCAGTTTCGTTCTCTGGAACTGCTCCTGCTGCTCCATTAGCTGGAAAATAAACAAACCCACAGCCAAGCTGGCTGCGTGCCCGCTGCTGGGAACCTGCTGGAAAAGGAGGAAGATCCAATATTGCAATTAATAGGTCCACTGGGGTGTTTTGAGGAGTGTTCCAGTGTCTCCAGCCTTTTGAAATGGGTTCAGTGCTGCCTTTCAGAGCCAGCCAAAAGCTGCTGGGGATAATCCCTGTGCTTCCCATGTGGAGACCCACCAGGATCTGCCTTTCTCCTCCTGTGAATGTCCTCCCAGGACTGCTGACAGCTTGAGGGGTTGCAAGGGGAAGCAGGGACAGCTGGCTCCACTCTTCCCATCTCATTTCCTCATGGGGACACTGGCTCAGAGAAGCCTTTTGCCATCCTAAGCCCCGACTGAAAATCCCTTGGTGCTTAACCTATAGGTGCTCAAGGGCTGGAGCCTTTCACTTGAGTCTTTCAACCCAACCCCTAGGGTTCTTTTTTTTTTTTTTAGGAAATAACCTTAAAATCCCTCTCCTCCTCTCCAGTTTGGATGGTGCCAGGGTTCCTGGGGGTGGAGCTGGCACAGAGGCAAGGCGGCTGCTTGTCCTTGCTTCCCCAGGAAACTCCAGCCTGCCAAAGCAGCCAGCGATGGTTCCTGCAGCCTGGGGAGCCACAGAGACAACCTGGAATGATGATTTTTGTGTGGAAATAATCGGGAGATGCCCAGATGGGAAGAGTGTGGATCACTAAAGGATTTAGCGAGTGTAGGAAAGATTGATGTGGGAGTGGCTGTAGGATGCAAAGAAACCTGTTCTGGCTTTTGGGGGATTCAAATTGTTGGGCTCCAGCTCTCATTTGGGGTGAAAAAGGCAAAGAAAGCATCTGAATAGGTGGAACCAGAGCTGTTTATGTCACTAAAGGATCCATCCCTCTCCTGGTGCTTTTGGGAGCCTCTTTAATAAACTTTGCAGAAGGAAACATTTCCTCAGAGCCACCCAAGGTGCGCTGGGGAATCTTTAGCCCAGGAGAATTTGGGAAAGTTCCCACTGTTCCCTTGTATGTTCAGCAATGCTGCCTCCTGTTCCTGCTGTTTGTACAGGATTTCTTTCACTCCATCCCCATCCCTGAGCCTGCTGGGCTCCACGACAGGCAGGGAGCTCAGGGAGTCTCACTGCTCCCTGGGCATCCCTCCCTCCCCACCTGCTGTCACAGGGTTTGGGGTTTCCGTGCTCCAGCTCCCTGAATGTTCCTTGCCTGCCTAGAAAGGGGCAGGGATGGAGTTAAGGCAGGGAGGGGAAGGTGCCCTTTATGAGGCTTTATGTGCCTCATCAAAGCCAGGCTTTGGGGGTTTGGCTGGGAGCTGTTTGTGGGCACTGAGCACAGTAACGGGGCTGCTGCTGTTTATTGTGCAATCATCACTTCAAACCCTCTCCTTTTCCTCTTCCCCTCACTCCCCTATAACCCAAATGGAGCCATAAAAATCCAGCCTGAGGGGGACAAATAATTCCCTTTAAAGTTTATCCCTGGGCCTGGTCTCCTGCTGGCAGAAAGCTGCATGGGAGCATCACAGCTTTTCTGCACTGCCTGAGGAGGGGGAGCAGCCCTGGGCCACCCCAAACCTCTGCTGCCATCCTGCCCGGGGTGTCAGGACCCCAAGGTGGGACCTCAAAAGCTCTGAAGGTCATCTCAGAAGAGCAATCCCAGCCAAGCCACCTGCCAAAACCTCTCCAGTCTGACACTGGGCCTGGTTCCCTTCCCTGTCCTCAGGGAGAGTAAAGAGCCAAGGCCATGAAGGGAGCTAAACTGTTTTTTTTCCCTGGCTCAGAGGCACTGCAATAGCCATGTTTTTAAAATTTAAATGCTTGCATCCAGTTGTATTTGCACTGAGTAATGTCCTTATCCAATGCAATCACTTCAAATCACTGTTTTTCAAATCCTCTGGGGCGTCTGCAGCGAGCAGAGGGTCCAGGTCAAATACAAACCTCCTGGCTTGTTTGGGAATGGCTGTGGCAGTGTTGCCATTGCATTAATGAACCATGTAAATCATAGCCAGTTGTTAAATAACAGCGGGGGGAGAAGGAGGAGAAGGCAGGAGGGACTTTCCACCCTTTCTCCAGAGAGCTTTGCAGCTACAAGGAAATGTGTGTCAGTGCTGGGACTTGCCAGCTTGGAGGACACACATTTCCCATCCAAATATTGCTTCTTCAGAGGCTCTCGCTGCTCCCGAGAGATTCCCGTGGAAATTTGTAAAGCCCAGCCTTAGCCTGCCTTTGGAGGCACTCACAGGAGGCTGATGGGGATATTTTTAGTTATTAAAAAATAAGAAGAGGTGGGAAGAAGGTAGAGAGAGACAGGTGGATGTGAGTGTTCCCTGCAGTGCTGGGATGATGGGGACAGGCTCTGCCGTCTGTCACCGGCTCCCAAACCCACAGGGACGTGTCTTGGTGTGTCACTCACCCTTCAGACTGCACAGGATGAAATCCCAGCCCTGGGAGGGGTTTCTCAGCTCCACAGAATGCTCCAAGCTCGGCTGTTATTGCGTTAATACTGAAGGGAAAGAGCCTGGGTAACTGGACATATGGCTTGGCTGGAACTGTGGGTTTTTCCTGCTGTCTCCCTTTCCTCTCCATCTGTCCCGAGAGGCAACGGCCTCTCTATTTCACAGCCCTGCACTGAAGAATTCCTGGCTCTGCCATTCCACCCCTAGATAAGCCCCTTTTCCTCCCAGAACCATCAGGGCAGGATGGTTCTGGGCCACCCCACAGGTTCCTGAGGAGGAGGCAGACATCCCAACGAGAGCAGGGTACAACATCCACTCAGGAATCTCCTGCCCTGCTCTAGGACCAGCCCCCACTGCTCATCCACAGGCACTGATGTTAAACAGTTCCTGCATCAGGAGTGGTTTGGGGGGTTATGCTCAGCTTTTCATTCCTGCTCATGTAAAACATTTATATTTCCTCTCCATTTCATCCAGGAGCCTTGATTCCCACTGCTTTTCCTCTCAAAAAGTTTGCCACTGACCTGTCCAGCTGAAATCTGTATTTGCTTCGAGGGGTTGAAATCCTAACCCAGCTTCATGCTCTGCTCCTGAATACAAACCAGGAGGTGAAAGGCAGAATTGTCACCTCAGTCATTGTTTTCCTGAGCCATCTTTACTGAATTCCTGCAATCATGGAATGGTTTGTGTTGGAAGGGACCTTAAATACACCTCATCCCACCCCCTGCCATGGGCAGGGACACCTTCCACTATCCCAGGTGGCTCCAAGCCCTGTCCAGCCTGGCCTTGGACACTTCCAGGGATGGGGCAGCCACAGATTCCCTGGGCAGCCAGGGCCTCCCTACCCTCCCAGGAAAGGGGAACACCCCCACGATGCCTCTCCCTGCAGTTTCCCTTGGGATACCACAGGCAGAGCTGTTTTGGGAGCTCTGTGTTTTGATAAAGCAAGTGAGATAAAAAATAAACAGTTCCTAATGACCCTCATCTATTACAGATAAACAAACGGGTTGTTTCTGAAGCTGGCTTGGACTATTTCAGGTTTTAAACGCTGTCACCAAAAAGAAAAGCACTGATTTTTTGGGATGCCCAGCAGCTCTGTCCCTCCCAACACTCACAGAGAGGGACCCTCCCTGAGACCCTCAGGGCTGAACACACCACACAGGCAGAGAGTTGGGGTCTGAAGAACACTTGGAAAACCTTTGGAGAAACAGTTCTAAGAGCTGGGGGCTGGGCTGAGTGTGACAAAAGGGACTTGGAATTGAGGTGAATCATCCCCAGGCTCCACATGAGCTGGATGGAAACGTCACACCCACCAGGGAGCCACACCTGAGCTCTGAGGGACAGGGATCCAAAACAAGGGAAAACCCCATAAATCTCACTGGGACAGCGTTTCCCCTGCTCTCCTCACTGCCAGCATTGGATTGTTTAGATCATTTACGGAGGAGCTGTGTCTGCTTCCACTGCCTTGCACTGGGGCAGGGCTGGAATTGCTCATCCAGGGGGGAAAGCATGACAATATTTCATGCCTGAGTGATCTGCCTTGTGAAAGAAATGAGGCTTACATGGTGTTTGGGCTCAGCTGCTCCTTATCTCCTGACAAGACACGTTTCCAGGGCTCATCATCGTCACGAAACCAACAGTGCACAGCCCTGGGCACCAGGCAGCTGCTGGGAGGCATCCGAGTGGAGTCCGTTTTTCTGGCTTTAGGAGCAGAGCTGGTCCTGGAGGAGCCGAGCTGGAAGCTGATAAATGAAGGTGGCTGGAGGATTTAGTGCCTTGATTCTGATTTTGGCTCAGCTGGCTGTGATTCCCAGTTCTGTGTTCTCAGTGGGTGCAGCTCCTGCTTTTCCCTTCTCTTTGGGATGACCAAAGAGACTGAGCACCAGAGTGACCCTGAAAGTGATAGACCCAAAGTTACAGGTCCATGATGGAGATGTTGGCCTGGCTGTCAAGTTTGGGGTGGTTACAGCTGCACCAGACCAGCACCTTCTCTTTCTTAAACATCCCCTTCGAGTCAGCTCCAAGCCAGAAGCCCCCCCTTTGTGTCCATGCACACACTGAGGGGGGATGCAGGTAGGGCATGGCCAAGGTGGGGTTGTCTGTAGAAAAAAGAGGTTGGAAAAGCTCTGTTTAATTCAGGGGGCTCAGGGGAAGACAGAAATCCTGCCCTAATGTCCTTCTCTTGTTCCTAACCCAGCCCACTGCTCCTGCATCCCTGGAGCAGGGCTAATCCTTTCCATCACCTTCCACTTCCCGTGGCAGATCCTGAACAAGATGGATCGGTGACTAAGGAAGGAGGGCAAAAAAATCCCTCAGGAACTGCAGAAGGCAGTGGTTTTACTGCTCCAGCCCTTGCTAACTGAAGCTGTTGTACACTTGTTCTCTGCTCTGAAGCCTGATGGAATGTGCTGGCACCTGGGATGTGCTTTGACTTCCTTAATTCTCTCCATCACCAAAAAAACCCCGCAGCAAAACCCCATTTGTTCCACCGAGCTCCCTCTGACCTTGCCATGGGAAACCAATCCCTCCCCATCCCTGGCAGGGTCCCAGATTCTCCCTATTTTGAGGCTGGCATTTGCAAATCTCTGTATTTACACCCAATCCCTGCTTTTGCTGAGGTGTTTTTAGTTAAACCAGGCTGGAGTGAGGAAGGAAAACGTTTCATTTTCAAGCTGCACATTTGGGTTTTGGGGTGGATTAATGGCCCATCAGCTGAGGCCTGCAGAGGGACAGGGACATTCTGCACTTGATGGCTGTTTGAGACAACAGGCCCAGGCAATAAAACCAGTTTTTTTTCAGGAGGAGAAGGCCCTATTTACAAGTGAGATTTTCAAACAAACAGGAAGCTCTGGGCTGGGATGAATCTGGGCAACAGCACAGGGTGAGGTGGGGAATACTGGAAATAGCCAATGATCACTTCAGTTGATTGCTGCTCCTCTGGGACCTGGGAAATGGAATAACAGCATCAATTTCTGTTTTCTCTGCTCAGATCAGTGGCTCTGAAGCTCCATTACCCCTCCTTTGTCTGGAAATTGGGAAATGAGGTTGGGTTTAGGGATTTTTTGGCAATGGTTAATGTTCAGGGCAGCATCCTGGGGTGTGTTGGTGGCAGAGGGACATCCCCTGAGGGGGTCACAGCTCTCTGCACTCATGGCCCACCCCCAACCTGCCAAGAGAAACAGCAGAGCTGGACAAAACCCTGAATTCCCATTCCTTGAGCAATTCTAGCACTTCCAATCAAGAAAAAGAAGGAAGCACAGAGCCGAGGTGCAGGGTAGTGCAAGGGTTAACAACAGCAGCAGCAATAAAATGTTTGAAATGTTTGATAAGGAACTGTTCCTTGCTCCCAGGCTTGCAGTTCCCCTTATTTTTCTCCCTCTTTGAAAGATCTCGGAGCGGTGAGGATTTTAAATACATCCCTATAATGCAGCTTCAGACAGCAAACAGGATTAAAAGCTGGCTCCAGAAAAGGAAAGGAAGTCAGATTACTTGTCAAAATTAAATTTGCCTTTGGATGCCATTACTTTCTGCATTAAAAAGCTCTGGGGATTAGGAGATAAAAGAGCTAAATCCAATCTGGAGACAGGCTCAGAGGAAAATGTCAGCCCGCCAGTAATCCAGGCTCTTTGCTCTAATAGGATCTTCCTGGAGTCAAAAAAAGTGAGAATAATTATTTAATTCAATTTTTAGAGCCTGGCTTCTTTATCGACCTGGCTCAGCATCACTGAATCAACTGGTGGCACAGAATTCCCAGCTCCAGCCACCTCCAGGAGCAGTTCCCCTCACCCTCTGTGCCAAGTGGGATTTGTGTTACTCAGGGATGGGTTTAATGGGACTGCACCATGCCCAGAGAGGAGCAGGGAACGCTCCAACGGCCCCAGGTGGGTCATTTGGGTGTAACTCCTCACCACAGCCCATGGCCAACAGGAAAAGTCCTCACTTGGGCATTTCTTCCCTGTTTAAGGGCGCTAAATAAATCAAAAAGCAAAATTACGGCGGACGCAACCACGCCATCACCACCAACTAAACCCTGTCACCTTCCTTCTCCCAACCACCTGGAGGAAGAGCCTTTCCCAGCAGGCTCCCCTTCATCTCTTGAAGATGCCAAAATGCCAGCCTGCCCCAAATATCCCAGCACCTCCACGCCTGTAACCATGGTTGCAGAGCGCTGGCAGCCGTGCCAGCCCGCACAGCCATGCCTGACTCAGAGGATGAGTTCATCCCCCAGCCTGGTGCAGGAGCCACGAGATGCTCTGTGCCATCTGATGGAGCTGTGCCAACCTGAGCAAGCTCTTGGGCTGCCACCCTGGATGGGAATTAACGATCAACAAACACCAAAAAGTGTCAGGGCTGAGCGAGGTCCACGAGCAGGGCTGGGGCTGGCAGACCCCGCAGAGCAGGAATGGGATGGTGAGGTGATAAGGAGGTGATAAGGAGGTGATAAGGAGGTGATCCTGGCAGTTCAGAGCCAAGGCAGATGTGAAAATGTTACGGAGAGGAGAGCAGGTGTCTCTGGAGAGCTCTGGAGTGCACGGGGGTTCGGCTGAACACACGTGCCAAGCTGCAGGGCAGGAATTATTTATCCAGAGGCACTGTTCTGCTCCAAAAAGGAGGCAGAAAATTGTCTTGGGAAGAAGCCACAGGACTCTACCACGAAGCAGGGGGGAAAAAAGGGGTCTAGGAAACCCCAATGATTTTTGGGGCTGGAACTGGAGCTGCTCCTGCCAGCTGTGCAGCTCAGAGGTGCTGCAGAAGGCAAATAAATGTCACACAGCATGAAAAAACCCCACTTTTCATGCCTCCTGTTGCTTGCTAAGAGCTGTTTTCTGCTGGTCCAGTGCAGAGAGAAAAGCCAGCAACCCTCAGCCCCTTCAAATGCAGAGCCAGAGGACCCCAGGACCTCCCTTCCAAAATTAAAACCTGTCCTGTCCTTCAGATCTTAGATAAGACAGGCAGGAGATAAGGACAGCGAGGCCATTGCCACCAGCCCTGGCAGCCTGGCAGCTGCCAGCTGGGAGCAGGACAGGACAGAGGAATCACTCCCTGCTTTGCCTTCTCCTTTTGCTGCATCTCACATGTCTGAGCCTGGGGGGGATGTGAATTTATCCAAAGCAAAGGGCAGTGAGGGGGAAAACTGCAGCAAACCTGGCCAAGTGGAGGCACTGGAGGGGTTTCTGAGCTGGCAGTGTGGCTTTAGTGACAGAGGGTGACATGGGCTGCCCATGCCAGCCTTGCCCTTCCTGCCCTGGCACTGGGGACGAGGCCCTTCAGGCCTGATGCATTGCCTTTTTTAATTAAACAGGCTGTAGGGAAATATAACATTTTCCTTCAGTAATTCATCCCCACGGCTCCCCTGTTTTGTCATTTTAATTAAAACCAGCCCCAGCCAGGGTTTGGATGTTTGCAGCCACGAGTATTAAATCAAGCCCAGGCCTCGGGGACTGGCCCCTCTTCTGCATTTTTTTGGGTTTTTACAGCAGAAACCCACAGGTTCTGAGGGTGAACGTGTGAAAAGGGCAAACCAGAGACACCAGGCTTTGCCAGGAGGAGTTTTCCCAGTTTGCTGAGCTCCTGCTGGCTTTGCTCATCAGCTGGGAGGGGCACCCAGATCCAGGGCTTGGATGGGCAGTGTGGGAAGCAGCAGCTCCTGGGAATTTGCTGCTGATGGAGGCAGGAGCAGCACTGCCCTGAGAGCTCCTCACAGGTTTCTTTAGGATGGAGAGCAGCAGTGGGGTTGTGACACCCCAGAACTCAGCCTTGGGGACTCCTGAATTTTTTAACCAGAGGTCTGGATTCTATTTTGCTTTGGAGAACTGCCACTTCTATTATCTATTAGTATTATTATCCATTAGTATTATTATCTATTACTATTATCTATTTATACTACTATATATTAGCTATCATCTATTTATTATCTCTTGCTATTACTATTACCTGAGTAAATCCAGTGTTAGCCCTCATCTTGCATCCACACAGCAAAAGACCATCCCAGACCTTATAATATGGATTTTTTTTCCATGCCCTGGGCACATGGAATCAGTCCCATCCCTGGCCAACCATTTCTCCCTCCCACCTGGAATTCTCCTCAATACCTCTCCTGAACTTTCCTTTCTTCAAGGTTAAATAACCTGCCCAAGCTGCTTTGATCCCTGGCAGGGTTTTTGTTGTGATTTATGAGGTTTTCAGTGTTGTTCTTAGACTCACAGCTTCAAGGCTGGGCTGTTACCTGGGAATCACACGTTTCACTTCAAAATAAAAAAAAAAAAAAAAAAAAGAAAAGCTTTTCATGTTGGCCTTTAGAGTGGGAAAATGTGATCAGTGCCTCAGCTAATGGCTCAGAGACAAAGGAAAGAAGGAAAAAGAAAGGAATCCGAGAAGAATTTGGGAAATTCGATTTTTTCCTAATGAAGCTTGAACTGGAGCCAGGCAAGTTGTACAAATGTAAAGGAGAGGGGAAAAAAAACCCCAGAATACAACAAGAAAACCCCAGGCCTTGTGCTTTAAGTCTGCATTAAATCTTGCCTGCTGAACAGATATTAAATATTACAGATAATTTCACACCCGTGGGTGATGAGAGGCAACAACCCAGAGTGCAGCACCTGCTGTGCTTCCTGTTTAGGCCCAGGAGGCCGGGATTCCAAGGAGAAGAGATTGGAAAACAGAGCTGTGCACATGTTAAACAGGAGAGATGTTGTAGCAAACCCCTCAGCTGTGGGCTGGCACAGCCTGTTGGACTCCCCTGAGGAGGAGGAGGAGGATCTCTAATTCATGAATGGAGACTTTATCCATGGAGCTTGATTGCTCTTTATCAGCCTGGATCTGGCAGCTCTGGGAGGGATTTGGAAGCAGCAAATCATTTCCTACACTGCCTCCAAAAGTGACCTAAATAAACCCTGAGGAATCAGCCTCTCCCTGGCCACTGCTCCCCTCCAGCTCTGTGCTGCTGCCATGGTTTTGTCTGCAGTTGTGGGAGCACCTGCCCCATTTCAGAGCAGCTTCCTGATGAAGAAATCCCTTTTCCTTTCCCTGTCTTTCCTTTTTTCCTCTTTTCCTTTCCCTCCTCAGCAGAAAGGGAGGTACAACACTGCTGGGGGTATGAGGAGAGGAAGGGCTGCTCACCCATTCTGGGCACACACACACACAGCTGGCTCCTGCTGGATCCCTCTGCAACCCTTTTTCCACCACTCCAGGCAATGCTGGCTGTGGGTTTCAAGGAGTTAATCAGGATTGCAGCCTGATTTTTCCCTGCTGTGCCCCCTGGGAGAGCTGAGCCAACGGGTGACAAGCAGCAAATGCCTCCTGTCCCTGCAGGCTGTGGCAGTGCCCTGCACCAGTGCAGCCCAGCAGAGAGGAGTTAATGGTGGGACTGGCTCAGGCTGCTCCTGGGGCTTTGTCAGACACCACTGAAATCACAAAGAGCTTTGCCAGGAGCTTTGTTTGGTTCCCAGAGGGTTTAATAAGAGCTGGCCTCACTCCTGTCACTGACTGATCTCACGCCTGAGGGGTCCCTGGTGGTTTTAGGGGAGCTCCCTACGCTGGCACCTGGGAGCTGGGCAGGATATGGGGCCATGGAGCACCAGGGTCTGCCTCACCTCTGCTCTGGAGAGGGCTGTCCCTGCCAACACGAGCTCCACATCTGCTCTGACCCATTTCCTCACCTGGTGAGGAGCAGCACAGTGCAAAACCCGCTGTGGCAAACAGATTTTCTCCCAAGAACCCCATAAAGGACTGGGAAAGGACATTTATGGCTTCATAAAGCACTTTGCTAACGACTTGCTTTGCCACTGCTAAATCAACTGGAATCATTTCGCTTTGGAACTTGGAACTTTCCACATTCAGCCTACGGGGAAAGGGGGAAAAAATTAGAAAAAGGAGTGCTGACATTTGCAAAATACATCTCAACCCATATTAGATGGTGTTAATTAAAATGACTTGCTGGGTAATGAGCTACAAAAAAAAGAAAAAAAAGGAAAAAAAGGAATCAATGAGAGTCTGAGCTCAATTAAACCCAGCAAGCTCTGCAGGCAGGGACAGACAGGGATGGGGTCCCCTCTTGAGGTTGAACAGACCCAAATCCCTCAGCCTTTCCTTGTCAGAGATGCTCCAGGCCCTAAATCATCTTTAGGCTCTGCTGGACCTGATGCAGGAGCTCCACACAAGAGCTCCTTCCTCCCTGGGACACCCTGAGCTTCAGCTCACGCCTTTCCAAGGGTTAAACCCCTCCTGCCATGGGTGAAGGAGCAGCCAGGTTGCCTCTACAAGGCAGTGAGGGAAGGCAAATTCTTCTGCTGCTCTTTTTTTCTGGCATTTTCCCTCCATCCATCACTGGTGGGAGCAAATCCCGGTGACAGGGAATGCACAGAGCCCCTCACCTGCCCTGCCTCACCCCACTTCCAGCACAGGCTGCAGGACCTGGCTCTGATCAATGCCAGCACAGAGGTCAAAGGATGCTCCAAGGGCACTAAAAAGTATCACAAAACAAAGCAATGAGAACGAAATTCACTGTTTCATCCCCCAAAATGAGCCTTTCAGGTGGGTAAATTGTAGAGCACGTTAACAATGGGGGGAACATTTTATGGCCCAATTGCAGGGATGCTGTGCCTGAAAAGTGAATTACATAAACTGAGATGTAACCACCTCTCCAAAGCAGGGAATTTCAGTGCTTTATTGTGAGACAGAGCTTGGCTGGGGATCTTGGAGCATTTTGCTCCAAAATTCATGTAAACATCTGTCTTGGTTTAAGTGCTTCCTTAACACCAGGCTTTACTGAGCAGGAGCTTATTTCAGAAAATGCACTGCAAGGTTTCTGCCTGCTAAAGTTCTTATTAAGTGTCAGAACAAAATGGGCAAAAACTTGCTGGTAAAAGGAGCCTGGCTGACAGCAGCAGAGAAAAGTGGCCTTTATTCATCTCCTGAACAGGTACATTCAGCCAAGCAGCCATAAAAGCTCCCTGCTCCCCCCAGCCCAGCCCTGGAGGACAATCTGCAGAGATAGAGGGGAAGTTGAGTCTCACAGCCTGGCTACCAAAGGCATTCAGCTCCTCATAAATTACAGAAATAGCCTTTTTTTTCATGGCTTCTCTCGAGACCTTTATCTGAGCTGCCAACCTGGGGAGCAGCAGGAGAGCTCAGGAAGGGGAGCTGCAGCTCCAGCTCAGCTGGGCTGAGCAGAGGCTCCCAGAAGTCATGAATTTTGCTTAATTCCCTCTCAATTTGAGCTGGGCTTTGCAGCAACACTGCAGAACCAGAAGTTTGTGTTTCCAGCCTGTATTTATGCTGCTTCTAAACATTTCCCTTTCACCATTTTCACTGTGTTTCTAAACCCAAACCAGAAAACGCAGTTTTTTCTCCTCTCTGGCCCTCCCCACCCTGTGCATGTTCAGACCCACCACGGAGCCAACACACCTTTCAAATCTTGGAACAACGAACTTGTCACTGCCCAAGGATCCAGGAGCCTCCCCCATCACCTCCCCTGTTCCCTGGGCACCACAGGAGTCTGGGCAGAGCCTAAAGCAGCAGGAGGTTAAACAGGCAGTGGGAAGAGCAGCTTCTGTTCCCAGTGCCCATGGCAGAGAGCTCCCAGCTTTCCCTCATTCCCATTATCCTGCCATCAACCACAGGGCACAGCTGTGGTGACAATGGAAAAGTCCTGGAATGAGGCTCCATAAGAAATTCTGCTGGTCACACCAAGGAGAGAATTCCTGCCTGGCACTGGCAGCAAAGCTGGCATGGGGAACCCAGGATTTTGGCTGTGAGCCCTCAGGGTGGTCACCAGGCACACCTGGCATCAGGGCACGGAGTTTTCCTGCCTGCTGGAGGCTCAAATAATTGGTAAGAGCTGTCAGGAAAGGTTGGGATGAAGGCCACAGTACTCACAAACCCGAAGTTGAAGCTTCTAGCAAATCAGGAGGATGGTCACATCCACACTTCAGATTTAATCCCTTAAATAATGGATTGTTAGAAGGGATGAGAGCTGCAGGAGGGCTCTGGGAAGGCAGCTCTGAGACACCACGGCTGCTCTGCAGCTCCAGGGAGGCCAGGGCAGGTCCTGGATCCAGATGCACGCCTGTGGAAAAGCAGGATCGTGCCCCAAAACACGTGTAGGGAGTTGTTATGAAACCCCAGTGCCTCCGTGCTGACAGTGATGGATAGCCCTGAATTTTCCCCAGCGAGCACCAGGCTTCACTCTGGGGAAGAGACAAATAGGAGAGAGGATGGGCAGCGATGGGGATGAGGTTTTATAAAGCAAAGGGGATGAAGGGTTTGACAAAGCTGAGCCTGTCCCCGGGGCTGGAGCAGGGATGTGCCACCCTCCGGGAGGGCTCGGAGCATCCAGACAGCAGCGACTTCACTGCTCACACCTCGGCAGGGCTGAAACCACCGCCCCCTCGCTTTCACAGCCAGCAGAAATGTTCGAGTTCTCTCCGAGGAAGACAAACAAAGGGGAGGGGAAGCGATTCATCGCCATCTGAGGATGATTCTCATGGAGTCTGTGGAAGTTCAAGGGGTAAAATAGGGGAGTGGGCACGCCTGGCTGCACCTGAGCTGGTCCCCTCCCTGCTTCCACCCTTCCTGGGGGTGCCTTTTTAGTTATCTGCATGGAGAGGGTGTTTTGGTAAGGAGAAGAGAGATGGGAGCATAAACACAAATCCCTTTTCAGAATGAATCCTTAGGGAACCCAAAGCTTGGTCACACCAGCACTGGCACAGCCAGGCTTGAAAGACTCCAGATCCAGCACAGAGACTCCACAGTTGTCCCTTCCTCACTCATTTTCTTGGGTTTTTGTCCAAAAAATGAACAAAATCCAGTTCTCTATCCCCCAAAAGAACTGGGCACCAATGTCAGGAGCAGCAGGGCGATTTTGGCAGGGGGGTTAAAGAGCATCCTCTATTTCTGATAAAGTTGGCAGGACTCCCTTTAGTAAAAAGCAAATAAAAAGTGCCTGTGTCATTTAAAACAAAAAGTGTTAAGGAGATTTTTGACAGAGAGAGGGATGCCAGAAGAAGTGTTGCCTTCAGAAAACACTTATCAGCATCCCATCCTTGTCAGAAGCCTGATTTCCCTCCTTCTTCATAAATTACCAGAGATGGGGGGGGGATGCAGGAATAAATGATGAATTAAAGACCTTAATTAAATACTAGGAAAAAGAAAAGAAAGACTTGGGGCACTGTATTTCAATTCAGACTTTTGACAGGGCTTCATAAGCCTGAGGACAATATTTTACTCCCATTTTGTAATGCAAATGAACTGCTGCACTGGCAACCTTCATCATCCCCTGCTCCAGAGGGAAGGTGGGAGAGTGGAAAGCTTTGGAAAAAACACCTCTGAGGGGCCTTTTTGGAGAAAAAATCCATAATAAGCAGTTTGCTTGAGCTCCCAAATCTGGGGGAGCTGTGAGTGTCCTCCCCAGCCTGCTCAGCTGGGGGGGAATTTCCCAAAAGCTGAAAATCAGGGAAATTCAGTCACCCCAGGATAAAAGGACCACATGGGCCAAAACCAGAGGTTGTGAGGGGAAACATCAGGGAAAGGGGCTTTTTATCCTCAACTTTGCACCTCAGAAGATGAGCCCTCCTTTTTGGGTGGGTTTAACCAGGAATTGGGTTCGTGAGGCTCTGATGTGCATCATCAGGCTGGGCAGGGTGCAGGAGGAATGTGGTGTTGTTGACCCTCTCCTGCTTAGAGGCAACATTTAGTGCCAGAAAAACCTCACTGAAGTGATCAAAAGTATCTGTCCAAACACCTTCAGAACATTAATATATTCTACCCAAACCACCAGGCCTTTAACACCCACGTGGGTCTGACTGGAGTAGCTGCTCCCTGCCAAAAAAACCCAGGATCAACCACTGCTTTTGGATTATTTCTATTAAAACCTCAGCCCAAGGAGCCTGCAGAGATGCCTCCCAAAGCAGCATTCCATCATTTTGGGTCCACACCACCACAAGCACAGCAAGAATCCTAAAAAACCCATTCTCTGAGAGCTTTTCCTGCTTTCCTTTCTCTCCCAGCTCCTTCCAGCTCTACTAAACAAGGCTCATAGGCAGCTCCAGCCCGAGATTTACTGCATTTAAGGCTGGCAGCAGAGCTGGAGCCCTCCAGAGCTGGTTTGGATTCAGCCCCAGCCGTGGGCTCAGGGAGTGAAGCTGAAATTCCTCAATCCACAGGGCAAGGCTTGAAAGGCTCCAGGTCCACACTCAGCAGAGGGGGATGGAATTCATTCACAGTTTTTTAAATAAGATTCCCAAGTGCTCCTTTTGGGTTAAGGGAGGATTTATGGGCTTAGGGAGGAGAGGTTCTCAATACATTTTATCAGAAATCCCAGCTGGAGGGGAATAATTCTTTGGGAGACAAACACCAGTGGCCATGGCAGTGACAGGGGACGTGGCTCCTGCAGCTGGAGGTGCTCCTGCTCCCAAGTCCCCATCACAGCCTGAACAATCCTCCTCTTTCCCTCATCAGTCTGGAAGCTGGAGAAATGGTGGGAAGGCTGGATGCTCCTTTACAGCCCACTCTGGGGTTTTCTCCTCTGCCTGGAGTGTTTTGATTTAGGCAATTCAAGGCACCCAGAAACATTTCCAAGCCTTTTCCTTCAGCTGCACCAGCAGGAAGCAGAGCCTTTCTCCCATAAAATCCCACAATCTCCTTAATTTTGGGGCTTTTCACAGAGCAACAATGTCAGAAAGCTTTTGCAGGATAATTCAGGTTTATTGCTACAGAGCCCAAGGTCCCACTGAAGGGAGGGCAGGCACCACTTGCATGCCAGCAGGAATCCATCTGGGATGACTCCTCGGAGACTGGGCAGCCTCTTCCCCGGGGCTGCTGGCAGGGCACAGCTCCTGGCGTGCTCTGGCAGCCAGACTGACAGCTCCCAGCTCCAGCATCAATATTAATCGGCTCATTAACAGAGCCTCGAGAAGCCGGGCCCAGGGAGAGGGGGAGGGAAAAATGGATGGAATCAGCAAACCAATCCATCCTGGAGATTTTTAGGCTTTTGACTATGGATTTCTTTCTTCCAACCTGACTCAGCTGGAGCAGGGAGGGTGGGGGGAGACCTGTGCAGTTCAACAAATCAATTGATGAATTTTCTCCCTGACATTCAGGGTCTGAGTCCTGAGCTAATCGTAAAAAGGCACTGCCAGAGGATTTTAATAAATCCCTTTAATTAAGTGATACGTTTTAGAATTAAATTATGATGAAAACCATAAATCCTTTCCCCACAAATGGAGTTCAGTGTGCACAGAAGGAAAAGGGCATTCCTCTTGTATCCTGCTGTTTTTTCCACCCCTTAATACAACAAGATTCAAACAATTCATTATCAAACAATACAGGAAGCTGGGCCATTAATCACCCTGCAATCCAGGCTTTTAAATTAGTGGGATTTAACCTTGCACTAACTAATCCTGTGCAGGCAGAATGGTTGGAATTTTTTTTTTTCCCTTCCCACCTGGAGCTTTGCTCTGAGGAAATTCCTCACAGCTGAGGCAGCACCTTGGAATGCAGGTGGGATCTCTCCATGGGATGCCTCAGCATCGTCCCCTCTCCAAATTCAGGAAGAATAAGAAAAATCCTCAGTTTATTCACCCAAAGGCAGAGAGGAGCTCCTTGCTCCAGTCTGGGGGCTTGAGGGGAAGGAAATGGGAATTCCAGAGAGAAAAACGTGTGGCTGTGCTGCTCACAGCACCCTCCCTGCTGCGGCTGCCCCGCAATTCCTGCTTCATCCCGGACATTGAGCCCCAAGGGAACCCTCCAGCCAGGGCAGCCGAGAGCA
The DNA here is from genome assembly GCA_020086605.1 of Lanius collurio. Taxonomy (NCBI): domain Eukaryota; kingdom Metazoa; phylum Chordata; class Aves; order Passeriformes; family Laniidae; genus Lanius; species Lanius collurio. The sequence goes on along the minus strand of JACBWW010000035.1, from coordinate 5,649,382 downwards.
GGAATTGCACGAAAACAACTTGGGGGGGCAAAAAACCCCCAACCCAACCCCCCAAACCACACAGAGCCCTTGCACGAAGCTTTCCCTGCTCCAGGAGCTGCTTTATCCATCCCTTGATCCATCCCATTGGGGGTGGGAAGCGGGAGCTGCCTCAGTGCAGAAAGTCAATAACGACGGGAGGCAAACTGAACAACAGCAGCAATTGCCTCCCCCAGCCGCTGCCTTGGCACAGCCGAGGCAAACAGAGGCTCTTTGTTCACATATTTACCTTTCCCCACCGTCCTTAGAGTCGCTGCACAAAGAGAAGGGTTCATTTTCCTCTCCCTCCTCCGCTGGGGGAGCGCAGCAAACAGCTCAGGGTCCCAGGGCTGCTGTCGTGCCCTCCTCTGACAAAGCTGAGGGTAATTTCAGAAAGAAAGAAAATTAAAAACAAACCAAGAAATCCCCCATTAAAATCGCTGCTGAAGGTGGCAAGCAAGGTGAGAAAGAAAACCACACAAATAATGCGGTGCTGAGAAAATAGAGGCTCAGAAGAGCAACTTTCTCAGCATTAACTCCTCTGTTGCTATAGAAGGAGCAGGGCTCTGCTGCTATTTCTGGGCTCCACCAGGACCAAGAGCAGCTCTTGCCTCACCCCCTGCTTCCCCTGGTAAAAGTGTTGCTCCATCACTGAGCAATTCCCCCCCAAACCAAGCAGTGTTAGAGCCACTTTCAGTTTTTCTCATGAATCTTCTTTAGACAGCAAGATTCAGGGTCTATAAATTCATAGAAATTGTTCATTAAAAAAAAAATCCCAACCCTATTATTATAATTAATTTTTTAAAAGCCTGAACCTCACTCAGCCTTTAATTTTAATTTTTTTTCTCCATTTTCCAAATGCTGCCAGCACAAAACCTCCTGGCTCACCTGACACCCCAAGCCTTCTCAGCTTGCAAAGGGACACAAAACCAGCAGCTGCTGGGGTTTTATGGGGCAAGAGCAATGGGGAGCCTCACCTGAAGAAAGCGAGGTTTACTGCCAGGTGTCTCTGATTTAACCCTCTCAAACTTGGGGAATAATGCACATTTGAATTCTTTACAGATGGATTTTCTGGGGATTTTCCTTTATTTTGTCACACTGTCACCTCTTCCAGAGCAGGGGCATTTTGCACAGGGACACTTCCCATGTACATTTGTCACCTCTTTATTGCCAGCAGCCCCTTGATCCCAGACTTCTGCCTCTGGCAATGTGCAAAAAACCTTCAGGAATCACAAGGTGAGACCAAGAGCAACAGGAGCTGCTGTTTTCCTGCTCCTCTGGGAAACCAAAGGTCATAAATTTCCCAGTTAAAACTCTCTTGATTGATGAAACACAACTTATTGCTGGTAAAACACCCTTGTTTTCAATAATTAATATACAAGATACCTCTAAGAAAGGCAGAGATCTGGCGGAGGGGAAGGTGCAATTATTGTTTCATTAAAGATTGATTACATGTGTGGCCAGTCATTTGAATAATGGCTTTGCTGACACCTGAAATGGAATGATAAATGAGGCTGGGGCCACTGGATGCACAGGTTGGCTCTGGAACGCCAGGGAGAACCGGCAGCATCTCTGCAGCCCGAAAGGTCAACTGAAATATTAAAGAGCTGAAGATCAAGTAACTGTGGATAAGGTCAAAGAGAGTGTTATGGCGACAGGAGAGGAATTAATTGAGTGATAATTGTCCTGCGTTTATGCTCTCGTTTTTATTTCATTTTTTTTTGTTGAGAGAAGAAGCCAAAGGAACAGAAATTCAGGGGGATTTGAAGCCGCCACGGCAGAAGGGTTTCTGTGCTCGGAGGTGCCCATCCTAAGTGACAGGAGCCATCTGGGAAAGGGAGTTGCCACCAGAGTGCTGTCATCTGCTCCCGGGAAAAGTGCCATGAAATATCTGGGAGGGACAGGAGCCGCCTCCTCAGGATCAGCTGAGCTGTGCCACCTCCTGTCCCAGGAGCAGCTGTTGGACCTGAGCTGGCTTTTCCTGTGGCTGAATCCTGGCAAAGGCTGGGGACAGCATCCCCTGACTCCAGAGCTCCATGGACCCCCCCAGGCAGGAATTCCCAGCCTGGAATGAGGAGCTGGGATGCTCCTGGTCCCCACTGGCCCAGAGTGCTGAGCCAGGGCAGATCCAGCCCGGCAGGAGGAGGAGCAGCCCTGGCTTTCCTTCCCTGGCAGCCCCTGCAGCTCCCAGCAAGGACACCGGAAAGGGAAGCAGAGAGGGGACAGGTTTGGGACAGAAAGAGCTCCCAGTTCAGCTCAGGGCCCAGGCAGGTGAGGGATGCTCCGTTCAGGTGCCAAGGGCTTGTGTGGCACCCAGGGCAGGGACAGCAGTCCCTGAGCCTCCCCCACCCCTCCAAACACCCCGTGGGTGCTGCCTGTGCTGGGGATAAAAGCACAACCCCCCCGTGGGTGCAGNGGAAAGAAAAGGTCAGCACACCCTTGGCTGTCAGTGTGGCCCTGCAGAAAAACCCCAGGACTAATTAGAACTCTGGGCTCCACAGCCAGGAATGCAAATCCTCACATCTGTCCTGGCCTTCATTATCCACCTCGGAGAGCTTCTTCAGGAAAGGGAGAAACAACCCATATCCAGCCTAATTGGCTTAATTTCTCTAACTGCCTTCTCCCTCGAGCTCTATTTCTAAAACAATTTCCACTGTTCTTTCAATATCCTTGTCTTATCTCCTTATCATCATCTCATTCATTCCAATTTGGAAAGAGGCCCCATGAAAGAACAAAAAACCCCCGAGTTTCCTTTGTTGTATGCAGCACATGATGTGAATTTCCCAACAGCCAAATTTTAGGGTCTCCTCCTAATCAATCTTTGATTTCTTTCATTCCTGACTAGGAATTAAAATTATATTTTTGAGGCAGAAAATGAATAACAGCAGCAGCAGTTCCCCCATGTTTGTGGTGGAGTCTTCTTGATTTTAAAATTGAGCCAGGCTATTTTTGTAAATCAAAAGTTCAGCTTCAAAGAGGAAAAATTTCACTCACACATAGGAGGGCTGGGCCACCTCTCCCATCTGTCTCCCACTCTCCAAACCCTCCAGAAAAAGTCCCAAACCCATGGACGTTACAAAGGCTTTGAGTCGTTTTCCTTCTCAGTGTGGTCGTTAATAATTAAAGAGGAAAAAAGACAAAAAAAAGAAAAAAAGAGGTGAGAGCTTTGAGATTTACTGCCCCCAATAAAGGCTCTGTACACAGTGATTTACAGAGCCACAGCTCTGCTGGTGCTGGGAGAGAAATGTGTGCCACTGCTTGATTTATGAACACCCACCTGGCATCTGCAGAATTCCTCCAGCAGCAAACTCTCGGGTCAGTGACTCTGGCAGTGCCCAGCCCCGGCCTCAGACACTTTCTCATGTTTATTTACCTTTTATTTACCTTTTATTTACCTTTTATTTACCTTTTTAAATCCCATTACCAGCAGCTCTGAGCCAGGACACACCAGGGCCACGGACCCAGGGGTGGGTGTGAAGCTGCAGATTCCTGGTTGTGGCTTTGGGGTGGATTTCAGGGCATGAAAACCATCAAAGCCAAGCCTTTATTTTGGCTGTTTCATCTTCCCAGGGCGAATCCTCTGTGGATGCAGATTCTGACCTCAGGTCTGAGATGGGCAGCTGGCTGAAGATACCAGAGAAGAAATGCTCCAGGTGCCTAAATCCCTTTTAAAACTCATTCAGTTTTTCTCTCTTCATTTATTTAAAGGAAAACCAAGCAGTTTCAGGTGTGCCCTTAACCTGGAGCCCCTCAGTTCAGCAGCTTCTGAAAGCTTTGGGTCCCACCTGTTTGGGGAGACAAAAAACCAGCCCCCAGCAGGTGATGCCTGTGCCCAAAAGGATGGATTCCCTTTTTTCATCCATCCCACAATGTCTCCACAGCCTTTCTGTATAGGAGGCCATGCCTGGGAGTGTCACCCTGGTAAATGATGGTGGAGGGAGAGAATAATTCAGTGTGCCAGGCATGGGAGCTGGGAAATGCTTCTGGTGAAGGGTTGGAAAGCAAAGGGGAGGGGATGGAGATGAACAGGGAGGGAGAAGAGGCTACAAGAGAGGTGGAGAGGGACTTTTGGCATGGAGAGGACAAGGGGGAGTGGCTTCAAACTGAAAGATGGGAGATTTACATTGGACATTAGGAAGGAATTGCTGGCTGTGAGAGGGTGGGCAGGCCCTGGCACAGGGTGCCCAGAGCAGCTGTGGCTGCCCCTGGATCCCTGGCAGTGCCCAAGGCCAGGCTGGACATTGGGGCTGGGAGCAGTGGAAGGTGTCCCTGCCAGGGCAGGGGGTGGGATGGGATGAGCTTTGAGGTCCCCAACCCAAACCAACCTGGAATTCTTTGAAGGCTGACACAGGCGGGGCTGTGATGGCGTGGAGGAGACAGGGGAGATGTGAGAGGAAAGGTTGGAAAATGTCCCAGATTTCTTTTCCCCTCTGTGCTGGTGGCCAGGACCCCCATTCCCTGGAATTACACCCTTCCCTGGAGCCATGACAAATCCCAGCCTGTGAGAAGCCTTCAGAACACTGACATTTCCAGGAGGATCATTTCGTTCTCAGCCACTTCCAGCAAACCTCAGGCTGGGTGTGAAGCTGAGCACTGCAGTGCTCCCTCCTCCGGCTTCTTTTCCCTTTCCCCCTCATTCCTGGAACCCCAAGCACTATTCCTCAGGCCTGGAATATATTTAGCCAGCCTAAAAGCCACAGAATAAATGAGTCAGCAGCCACCGAGCTTGGTAATGAGAGAACTCCTCTGAGCAAAAGAGGTGAGAACTCCGTGCCACGGATCAGCTCTGAAACATCAGCCCCACTCCCTGTCCAAAGGAATATTCCTGTGGGTTTTCCTGGAGGGGAGGGAGTGCTGCTGGTGTGGAAGCTCAGGAGTGGGGACAGACGGCCCTGGCTGGGAGTCCTGGCCTGGGGGCTCCACATGGACGCCGGTGAGGGAAGAGAATCAACTCCCTGGGGTGGAACCTGCCTGGCTGCCCATCCCTGCCAGGGAAACTCGGGAAAATTGGGCAGGAGAAGCCCCTTGTCCCCCTCCCTGGCTGCCAGCTCGGGAAAACCAAGGGTGATCTTTGTGGCATCCTTGGAAGGAAATTCTGCATGGGGTTGGAAGCTCTCTGGATCCACCCCTGGAAGATCCAACCAGAGAAAATTCTCCCAGAAAGCCCGAGGAGAGCACAAAAACTGTGGCTGCCCCATCCTTGGAGTGTCCAAGGCCACATTGGAGCAGCCTGGGATAATGGAAGGTGTCCCATGACCCACAGAGGAGCTTTAAGGTCCTTTCCAAGCCATTCCCTGATCCTATAAAAAGTCCTTTAGCCCTGAGCCAGGGGAGGTGCACACAGGGGAGGAGGTGATGGGCTGGAAATGGGGTTTAGCTGAAGTTTCTCCATCATTAACATATTAATGGAGTTTTTAATAACACGTTAACCTTTCCTTGTTCCTCCACCCTGGAAAAATCACAGCACTCCTTTGGATCAGGGGAAAGGGCTGCCCAGTTGATTCAGTCATTAATTTTGGAAAAAGGAGTTTGTTCCTCTGAAAAATCCTTTGGGTGGCTGAAATCCCCCCCAAATCCCTGTGCTCCTGTCTGTGGGACAATCCTTCCCTTTGCAGCTCCAGGCCCAGAAGAATCTGCATTTATATTTCTTTTCTTGCCAGCATTTCTTCACTATTTGGTGGATTTTATTTTTCCATCTGCAAACACAACAGGGTAAAAACCCAGCAGGGATAATAGATGCTTTAGAGGTGCCAAAAATAAAATATCAGCAGATGCTAGGCAGGAACTAAAGGTGTTGAGGAGCTTTCACAGCTCTCGTGCTCCTTGGGAAGTGCTGCTCCTTCCCTCTCTCCAAACTCCAGTGAGAGAAATGCCCTTTTCTCCCCCAGTATTTCATGCTGAAGACTCCAGTTCTGAACCAAGGATGTGCCCTGGGGCACAGAAGATCCATCCCTCAGCCTCCGAGAAAAATCACTCCAGATAAAATGGATTCCTTTGCTCCTTGCAGCCTTTTATTTCACACAGGTGGCTCTTCCAGCTTCTCCTGAAGAAACCCAGGCCAGGCAGCCCCTGATTATGTTTCATTTCTCCTCTCATGGCCACAGGCTCAGAAATCTCTCCTGAAATGCAACACTGCTCGTAAAGGGCAAAGCTTAAGCTCCAGCCACGGGATTGATGAATCCACATCATCCCAGCCTTGCTGGGCCTTGCAGAGCTCCTACATTTCATTTTTCCTGCTGTGATTTATGGTTCCAGGAGGGGAAGGCCCTGCTTGGGTTATTTTGAGGAAGGTGATGGGTTTTGCAAAGAAGAAAACTCCTCTGACCCCATCAGCAGCAAATGGGGAGGCCCCACCCAGGGAGAAGGACAGGGAAACTTCTCCAAAGTCTCTCAGAGCTGGTGATGACAAGGAAAATACTGATTTTCCCTTGATTGCCTGTCAAGCAAAATGATTCCTCCTGGGTGAGCAGATATTTGCCAGGCTGCATTTCTGTGGTATTTAAACATATGGGCAGTGCATCCATCACCGAGATAAATGAAGCATGACGGATTTAGAAAAACAGCTACACCCCAAATTCGGGCAGGGAGTGGGAATTCTTACTTTTTTTTTCCCATTTTTGGAGGAGCTGGAGCCTCTGAGCATCACCTCAGAGGAGAAACCTGCCCTGCAGCAGGACAGCAGAGCTTAAATGAACAAATAAACCCAGTCTAAACAGGAAAAGATGTTTATCCCTCCCAACCTCAGTCCATCCTGAGCAATCCTGATGGATTAATACATACCTGGGATGGGATTTACCTCTGCTCCTGGAATTCTGGCTCTGGAAAACAAAGGGGAGAACCCCATCACCCCAGGAAATGTGGGGTTGGGGGTGCCTGGCTGCCTCTCCCTGCACCCCAACATCCCCAAAAGAGCCTGATCCAAATGAAACTCTGCATCCTGGAAGGAAATCCAGGGATCTGACCCTCCTCCCGTGCAGTGGAATCCAGGGAGCATCTGCCCCAGCTGGGGAGGAGAGCAGGAGTCCAAAAGCATCTTCCTCCCAGCCCCTGTAAATCCCCTGCCAGCCCCTGTAAATCTCAGCAGCCAAAGGCAGCAACACTCAGTGATTTATTTGTACAGCCAGCTGAAAAATGTCCCTCAAAGCATCTCTTTGAGAAGCAAATGGCTTTTTAACAATATGGACATCTGGCAAAGTTTCTCATTTGGAAAAGTTTCTCAACCAGAAAAGAGCAGTTTCTGGAGATATCTGGAATTTTGGGTGATGACAGAGAAATGGAATTGTTTTCTTAGTTTTTTTTTTCCCTGGAGAAAAGGGACAAATGCATTTTAACCCCATTTAGTTTTTCAGTGTTAGTTATGTTTAGGGTTTTTCCTAGGGATGTTTTACAGGGCATTCCCAGCATTACCTGACATAGAAAAATCTCTGCCCCAACAAGCCAGGCCTGGAATATAATAAATTAATTATGGGAAAAGAGATCAGGACTTGGAGAGGGCAACAGGTTGGGACCCAGCCATGCCTTTGGTCCCTTTGTCCACCTTGAACTCCTCATGGCCTTAACTGGATCACTCAAAATTCCCTCCTCAGCTGCTCCTGGAGCTCCTGCCTCCCTTTTCCTGCCCCTATTTCCAGCCCAAAGCTGCTGCAGTAAACGATCCCAGTCACTCCATAATGAGATTCCCACTTCCCCTCGACTTCATTTGATTTTTCAGCCTCGATTCCTGAGCTCCTCTTTCCTCCAGCTCATTTACACCATCTCAGCTGCAACAAATGGGCACTTTATTATCTGCAATTGGCCCCTGCCAGAGGACTGGGCCGTTCTTGTGCTGGCTCTGGTGGGTATTTTTTTAATCTCTGAACGATATTTCCAAGCCCTTCCCTGGGTGAGGAGAGAGAGAACATTTGTTATTGACAGAATTTCCATTTAAATTGAGGATGTTGCTCAGTGCAACACGTGTTAAACCAAACTCTTTCCCCCCAGCGAAAAGCAGCGAATTATATGAGGGGGGAAAAAAAAATAACATTAGCAAGGGGAGGGAGAAATCACAAAAGCTGCTGTGGAATCCAGCTGGAAATGTGCCTGTAATGAGACATCTCGATCTTAATAAGGCTGTGGGTAAAGCTTGGATTACACACCCAGCTTTGTGCTGCTCAGCAGCTGCTTCCCCTGAAAGCTCCTTTCTGTGCTTGCCAATCCGATTAACTCTGCAAAACGAGAGACAAAACAACGCAAAATCTTGGGCTTTTAAAAAATAAACAGGAATTCAGCCACATGGAGGGCCCTGGATGTGCCCCAGCAAAGCCTTTCCAAGTGGGGAACGGCACTGAGGTTTTCAGGTGGGTTTGCTGTGGAACAGCCACAAAGGGCTGCTTGTACTGGAAATTAATAGGAGGGAACCACTGAAGTGCTGGAAAATCCATCCTGATGGAGGCCTGGGAGTTTTCCCCATCCCTGGGCAGCAGGAAGAAAGCTCTGGAGTAAGGAGAGGAGGATGAATTGAGTCTCCTCCATGACCACATTCCACCAACTCTGGAGTGATGCTGGGGCTGATTTAGACATCCTGGGTTGGATTTTGGGGCTTTGGGGACATCCTGGGTTTGACATNGAAAAGGAAAAAAAAAACCTCAAAACCCCTCAGAATGATTCTGCCTGAGCTGCACAGGGACATTATTTATGGTCCAAAAAACCCCACAAGCCTCTGAATGTAAAGCAGAATCACATCATTGATAACGCCGTGCCCTGATCAGAGGGAAGAGACATCTGAGGGGGGGAGGGAGGGGAATGGCACAATTTCAGCCAGCTGGAGAGACTGCAAAGGGATTTTAATTCTGAGGATGCTGAGGAAAATTGCAGATGAGATTCTATGAGAATAAATAGTGTCTGGTCATAGATCAGCACAACTTGATTTTCTCCCCTTTAAGTGTCACGGTATCAATCTTGGGAGGGGAGGGAAGGGAAAAAAAATCAAGGTGGCAAATGAATTATTCCTCAAACCTTCCTCCTCACCTAGGAGGAAAAACAAACCCTTGCACGCTCCCAGGCTTGGAGAAAACTGGCTTTGGCAAACTGGCTTTGGTGGAAGGAGCCTGAAATGCAGACTGGGAGAGGAACTGGGGGAGGTGGGAAAGAAGGTATTTATATACAATAAATATTTAATCCTGCTGGGTGTTTCCTCCTGAAGAAACTCAGAGCAGGGATTAATTTGTACATTCCTGCCCGCTCCACTGGTGCCCTTCAGCAAGGTTAATCTTTGCCTGATGTGAGTTTGGAAATTAAATCCATGGAGCTGGACAAACTTCCTGTGGGGTTGGATTTAATTTCTTCCTTCTTCCCCCTCCCAAAAAGGATGGATGTGTGTGGAATCCACGAAGGCTGCCTCGTGGAGCAGATAATTCCTGAATGGATGAATGGATGCTCCCCTCCTTCCTCCTCCTCCCCCTCTCTCCCTGTTGTGTGTCTTAATTAACGTTTCGAGTCTGGCAGCTTTTTGATTTCCATTTCAACGGGGTCTTGCATCAACCTGCTTGAAGAGAAAATCCCAAAATGGGACAATTTGGGGGTTTTTTAGTGGCTGCTGAGCCCTCCTGAAATTCAGCCTCGTGCTGGTGGCAGTGAGGAGCAGGTGGGGCCCAGCCTTCAGCTCTGGGGGAGATGGGGGCCCAAGGGAGGCAATTTCCCGGCCCCGTTTTCCATCTGGGAGCCCCCAGGACACCTCTGGGTGTGCATTTGTGCTGCAATCCTGAACAGATCAGACTCTTCACCACACTTGGGATGTGTGAGACCACCTTTGGCAGACCCCCAGCAGCTCCTGGTCCCTTTAAACTTAAAAAGGCACAGTCAGGGCATTTTTCCCTCTGGGGCACAACAATGGCACAACCACGGCAATGCCCATCCCTGGGGTAGAATCTGCCTTCAGGAGGGCTTGGCCATGGGATATTCCCAAACAATCAGCACCAGCACGATGCTCTCCTGACTTGGTTACTCTCTTGGCACCTTGGGATGCTCAGGGGATCACAGAATCCCAGAATGGTTTGGGTTGGAGGGACCTCAAAGCTCCTCCATGGGCAGGGACACCTTGACTATCCCAGGTTGCTCCAAGCCCCATCCAGTCTGGCCTTGGACACTTCCAGGGACGTGGCAAAAAGATCCCTCAGGCTCTGCTCGAGCCATGAAAACAGAGAAAACAAAAAACCAGCAAGCTGATTAGCAGCCGGAAAAAATAACAATCCAAGCACGGCGCAGGAAATTTTCCGCCAAGAACAACATCTCATTGTCAAATTAACATATTAATAATTAGGCAGGATGAGAACACGGAGTCCCAGGGAAGACAACGTTGGCTTGGGCTGCTCAGCTGTGCAGCAGCACTTCCAGGGGTGCCTCTGAGCGTGACAGCCCCGTGCCTTACAAGATGTAATTTCAGCGCTTCACAGCTCCCCTCGTTCTGCAGCTCTGAAGGAACAAGCACGTTGGCTCCTCTCTGAAGGAGGGGAACAGCTGCTCCTGCAAGGTTTTCACGTGTTTGATTTCTTTGGGGTGTTTGTTTTTGCTCGGGGCTGTTTGAGCTGAGCTGTTGAATGCGAGCGTGGATTGGGGAGGTTTTGTTCGCTGCCGAGGTGGGAACAGGCAGGGGCTGTGGGAAGCACTTGGGTTTGTGCCTCTGGAGGAAATCACTGCCATGATGCCCCAGGATGGGAAAAATCTGCAAGCAGAGAAGTTACAAGGAATAAATGAAGTGGTAATAGGCACTGTAAATAAAAGTACAGCACATGAAACTCATCCTGCTCTGGAGATCAAAAGCAAAACGGGTTCGAGTGCAGGAGCCCCAAATCCAGCACTTGCAGAGAAGATGCTGAAGATTCCCTTGATGTGAAAAGGGATTGGATTCCCCAGAGCTGGAAGTGCTGCTGAGGGAAGGATGAATTAAGAGTCAGTTATTTCCAAAGCTGGTTTTGGGCCACTGCTCGATGGCAGGAGGGCAGCCCTGCCTAAACAGCCACTGACAGATGTTGGGAACATCAGCCCAGCTTGGCCTCAAAGGTGGCTCTTGCCTTAAAGGAAAAGCACGTGGGAAGAAAATAACAACGAAGGAAAATCCAGGTTCTGCAGGGATACAAGAATTGATGGATAATGATGATAAATCCTTGCTTGCCACCTGCTCATGGCAGAGGGACACCAGGCTTGTGGTGTCCCAGCACTGAGCAGTCCTGATAAAAAATGTATTAAAAATCCCTGAGAATTGTCTGTCTGGAAAGCCAGAGCAGGGAATTTGCAGAGGCAGAGCTCCTGGGCAAGGTGTGAAGAGAGGGGACACATTTGCCTTGCACTGTGGCAGCCTTTCTGGGCACTCTGTAGGTTAATTTACAGGTGGTGCTGAGCTGCCAGAGGCACCTCCAGCTCACTGGTTTTTTTCTCACAGGAACACATGAGAGGGGTTTTTGTCAGTTGTTTTCCTTTTCCCAGAGCTGTAGGTCAGATCAATTCTGCTCTTTTGCTTGAGACAGTAATAAAAATAAAGCCAAGTCAAAGCCAGCCTGGCTGGGAGAATATGCAGGACAAAAAGCAGCTGAACAACAAGAACAGCTCCAGCTCCTTCAGCCATGAGAGCCTCACTCTACCCAACAATTTGCATATTTTCTACCTGCTAATTCATGCACAATCCTCTCCCCTCCTCATTCCAGCCTCCCCCTTGGTCCTGCTGTTTCTGTGTCTCCAGGAGAGCTTTGGTAGCCCTGAGGATGCTCCTTTGTATGAAACACCCACTCACAGCTTTTCTCCTTGCTTGCCAAAACTCACCTAGACAGGGAGGAGATGCCCAGGACCTGCCCTCTGAATTTAATCAGTGGCCAATGCTCCTTTTTTGGCCATTTTTGTCTTCACCACTCTGCTGTAAACACAGGATCTATGCAGATGGGAGGAACATCTCTGGGAGAGGTGACAGCAGCAGGAGCATCCCAGCCAGAGCTGTGATGAGAGCAAAAGGTGTGGTCCCAGTGTGACCCCAAGGGGCACAGGGAGTGGGACATTCCATGGCTGTCATCCTGGTCCCCTTCCTCAGCAGCTCCCAGGAGGAACTGGGATGTGCTGGTCCTTGCTGCTGCAGCCCCAGGGCAAAGCACCAAAGTTTGGTGGGAGCCTCTTGGCTCCTTTCTCTGCCCCACTCTTATAAACCACATAGGATGGGCTTTTTTAGGGACAGACAGTGCTCCACCAGCTGGATCACCGAATTCTTTAGGCTGAAAAAGCCCCTGAAGATGACAGAGACCAACTGGAGCAAGCCAAGGGAATCCAAGATAAAAACCCAGGGAGTCCCCAGTCACAGAGCAGCAGCCTCTTCCTCCAGAGCAGGGCTGGAAACCCAACCAGAGAACAATTCCCACCTCACAGGCAGACAGCAAATCCCAAGCAGCCCCTGGTTCCCTCTGGAAGCAGAGGGAAGCACACAGACACGTCCTTGTGCCTGGGGCAGCTCAGGCAGCTGCACTGGGAAAACTCTGCAGGCTCCCCCTGCTTTGCTCACTCCCAGCAGGGCAGAAACCCCAGGCCAGGGCAGCCTCAGCCTGTTACAAACCCCACACACAGGGCAAGGCAGCCCCAAGCCCTGCAGCCACTCCTTCCCTGCTTTAAAAGCTGTGGAACCCCCCCTGGGCTCAGCTGCCCTTGGGTAATTCCCATCTCTGGGCTGGGTGCTGGTCTTGGTGGTTTCCATCCTCTCTTTGCTGCATCCCAAGCCTTGGGCTCCTGGTCCTGCCTTTGTAGGATCCCTGAGGTGGGGAAGCAGCTGCTGCTGCAGTTTGGGATGAGCAGCCCCATCCTCACCCCACAGCTGAGCAGGTTTGGGGGCTCACACTCTGTCTCAATGATCTGCTGCTCTTTTTGTGGCTCTGCTAAAAATTCCCCTCTGTCTTTCACCTGCTGGAGTCCCAGCTTTGGAGCTGGAGCACTCAATCATGGACTTGGTTATAAGAAGAGAGGTGACAAATCTGCCACAGTTCTGTGTCTGGCAGTGCCACAAACAGTCAGATCCCTCTTCAGATCTTTGTTTTTCCCTAATAGCAGATCAAAGCTGCTCTCAGCACAGAGGCATTTGCTGCAAGCAGCAGTGATTGAGTGCAAATCACAACTGGTGAGGGGGGGCTGAGGTCACCTTGAAGCAGGATCCAGATCCAGGTTGAGTTTTTCCAGCTGGGTTTAAGTAAATAACATTGTTTTGTCCTCATTTCTTCCTGGAGCTGTGGTACCTCTGGGGTCCATTGGGATGAAGATTTAGCCATAAGAGCCCAAGATATCCCAAAACTACTCCTGGAAGTTAATGACAGACAAAAATACTGAAGACTGGAGGTTTCAAGGCCAGGTTGGATGGGGTTTGGAGCACCCTGGGCTCTGCAAGGTGTCCCTGCCCATGGAACTGGCTGATCATCAATGTCCCTTCCAACCCAGCCCATTCTGGGATTCTGTGACTCCTTCTAGCAAAGAATGAAGATCATCAAAGATCTTCTGCAGCAGAAGAAATGAAAGGGAAGAAGCTTTGGGGCCACAGAGCTTGGCTTGGCCACCCCAAAACCTGGTGCAGAGATGGGCTCGTGCACTGCCCGTGGTGGCACCTGACCCACCTGCAGTGCTCCAGACGTCACCTCCTGAAGGTCCAACATCTCCTGGCTGTTTGAAAACATCTCCTGGCTGTTTGAAGAAGCCCCTGAGATCCACAATGACACAGAGCTGGATCAGGAATCTCTTGGAGTGAAACCTGCAGGAGAGGAGGAGGAGGATGAGCAAAGTGTCCCCCACGGTGATTCCCTCCACACAGCAGAGCCCCGGAGCCAACAATGGGAATTTGGGGTGGAAGAGCTCACCAAGAAGCTGGAAAAATGTTTTTCCTTGAATTTGTCTTGGGATGAGAAGATCAGCAAGAGAAAAAACCTCCTCTGGGGGTGTTCCTGCTGCTGTGGGGAAGGTGCAGAGCTGGTGGCCACACAATCTTCTCCTCCAGATCCCAGCCACCAAAACCAGGTGGGAATTTTGCACTGGAATTTCTCACTGAGGAAAAAAAAAAACAAAACAAAAAAAGAAGATTCCAGGCCAGGAACTTCTCCCCACAATGGGTTTGGATTGTATTTTATAGCATTTCTTTACCTTTAAGCACTTCCACTGCTCCTCTGATGAACTTTTGGGGCTTCCACGGGGTCCTGGGGAAATCCCACTGCAATCAACTCCAACAAGAGATTCACATCACGGGGGTTTAGGTGGAAACAGTAAACTTGATTTATTGAAAAAAAAAATCTATTACATTTATTCCTTTATTACACAGGTTTAAAATATTTAAAAATAGCTCTTATGGGCATTACACTTAAATTTTATGACATGTTTATTGGACTTTGAAGAAATGTACAATATGGCATTTGACACTATATTTTAAAAAGGGCCTTATGTACTAAAAGTTTGGGTTTTTTTTTCCATAGGTTTTATTTTTCTTATCAACATTTGTTCAAGTCAATATATATTAAGGGGAGGAGGGAAATAAAATTACACAAAAAGAAGGTCTGCAAATACAAGTAGTAATTTTATTGCAATATACCGTAGCTAAGTGGTCTGGGGGGGATCAGAACAGTCTGGAGCTCAGTACAATTACAACACCGTGGAATTCAACACAGGCATTTTTTTATTCTTTTGGGTTTTTTTTTTTTTTTCTTCTTCTTCAAGCAGAGAAATCAAAGGGGAAAAAAAAAAAAAAAAAAAGAAAAGAAAAAGCTCCCTTGATGAGAATGAATTGAGACCAGAATCCCATGACCTGGGCAGACACACAGGTGTGGACAAATATCAGGATATGGCTTTGCTGGGATGTGCGACCTTTCCCCACCTTCCCGCTGTTGCCAAGGTGACTGAGAAGCTGAATTCCTTATTTATTATCCTAAATTCCTTTTCACTGCTCTGCTGCCAAAGTCTGCAGTTTTTAGGGTAGCACCTTTTGGAGTTTTTTATTCCCTTAAGTGGGAGAGAGCACGAGGGAAGAAGGGAGAGGGATGGACACGGCTCCTCCAGGCCTCAAAAAGCACCGCTGGCATCGCCGCTGCCTCAGCACGGCTTTGCCTCCCCTCCTCGGAGGCTGCTGCTCTCAATTTGGGCAGGAGGGAGGAAAAGACATCATATATAGGCTTTTTTCACAGTAAATGTGATGTCTTTTCCTTTAGGGTGAAAAATCCCCCTCGAGCCGAACGCTCCAGGCCAAAGAATAATAATTTAAAAAAAAAAACCCCACCTTGCAACGATTCTTTTCCAGCTGAGAGACCTAGAGAAGGAAAAGGGCCAAGGAGGGAAAACCAATGGCAAAAGAGGAGGGTGTCAGCACACTGTGAGCTGTGGAAGGAATAAAAAAAGTGGGAAGAGCAGGGAAATTGCAAATTCCTGGGATTGCTGGGTGGGCAGCACCCCCACGGCTTCAGGACACCCAACAGCTCCACTAATTAGCACCACAAACATTCAGCCACTGAGGACAATCTGCTCTGCTTCCCACCAGGAAAAAGTGTGGAGATCCTTGGGAAAACCAAAAACCAAGAATGAAAAAAAAAAAAAAATTGGAAGCACATTGAATGCTTTTTTTTTTGACATGGGCCTGGCCAAAGAAGGAGAGGAGCAGGATTTGGACAGAAGAGATAAGAAGGTGCCATGCATTTATCAGCAGCCAAAATCTGCCTGAAAGTGCCTAAAAAAGCCAAGTGGGAGATTGGCCAGTGGCAGGGTATCCCCAGTGTTGTGTTGAACTTATCAAAGAGATAGCACCACAGAGATATGTAAAAATAACTACAAAAAGCACCTTTTTTTCTTCATTTTTTTGTGTTTTTTTTTTCTTTACACTTGATATTCAGAGAGGACAAATGGATTTCCCCTGCCACCGGAATCTGCCACTGGGAATGCATTTAGGTTTCATTATTATCATTTTAAAGGAATGCTGAAGGAAAAAAGAAAGAAGAATTAATTTAAAATAAGTGTGTTAAGCAAGTGAATAAAAAGGCAGAGACTCAATGCAGATCCTGCTTTTAGATCAGGGGATTTGTAGGAAATTTGTTAAAAAGTAGCTTTAATTCCCTCATTTTGAAAGGAATCATTCCAAAAGGCAGCTGTGGCTCAGGGGGCTGGTTTGCACCTCATCCTGGGGGTAATCCAAGGTCTCCAGATCCCAGTTTGGGGCTGGGAAGAGGCAGAAGTGGGGAGAGGAGCTGCTGTCCTCAATCCCAGATGGAAGCTTGGCTGGGATGGGGTGGCTTTAATACAGACAAGGTCACTTGCATGGTTTGAAGGCAGGAACATTCCAACATTTCAAATAAAATACAACACAAATATTTACTCACAAACACACAAAAATAGAAGCACCTTTAAGACACAGCAAAGAGATGCCCAGAGGTGACCTTGAGTCAGCACTTTGGAAAACGTGGAATGAGGCAAACTCAATGGAGGAGACACAGAAAATTCTGGAATTGGCCATGGCATCTCCTTGCTGGAGCTGATCCAAACCTCATGGAAGGCACCAAAACCTCCCTGAGGAGCTTCGGATCCAGCACTGCCGGGATTTCAACGCCGAGCTGAACGGGAGGAATTTCAAGTTTTTCCCATTTTTTTTTTACTTTCCCTTAGGAACAAACAAACACTTCCTGGTGAGGAGAAGAGGAGGAGGAGGAAGGAGGACTTTGCTGGAGGTGGGCTCAGCTTGGTGGCCGCGGGGCAGCGGGGACAGGGCCAGGTCTCCGTGGGTGGCTGTCGGTCATGAGATTCCAGATCCGTCCTGGGAATGGCTGAGGGGGCACGGAGGGATTGGGGGCACAACAAAATAGTGGGGAGGGAGAGAGGGGGGGAACCAAAATAATAACCCATCGCTGTCCAGTTTCAGACCGTGCACGTGACGAGGACTTCTTTTTTTGCTCTTTTTTGTTTTCTTTTTTCTCTTTTTTTGTTTTTCATTAAATGGCGCAATGAGGTTACGAGGTTGCTCATTTGGAGACTAGGTTCAGGTGGCTCTTTTAGCCCAGGAAGCAAGCTGGTCCCACCTCGAATCCAAATTTCTGTGCTGCTTCTCCGAAGTCATTGAACATGATGTCGACTATGGGGACCTGCTCCACTTTGGGAGTGTTGATTTCCAGGATGGTTTTCTGGTAGCCCTTCCTTGCCTGCAGGGAGGGAAAGAGGAGCTCTGAGGATGCCTCCAAGCCAACAGCAGCACCCCCCAATCATCACCACTCTGCTGGGAATATGCTGTTGATCCTTCCCAGGAATTTCTGGATGTGACTCAGAGGTGCCACCACCCAAACACAAATTTATGTCCTTGTTTAGCACAGGAGCCCTCAGGTGACCACTGAAAAACCCCGGGGAGATGCCCAGACCTTGGAGCACAAGCAGATCATGACACTCCAACTCTGCTCCAGCACATTTCCAAGGTGGAAAGGGAAAATTGTAGTGGCTGTGGAAGGGTTGTTTTCCCTCCCTGAGGACACGCCCGGCTTGTTGAGTAAATGGGAGCAATTTCATTTAAATGTATCAGTGAAAAGATCACATTTAAAGTTTGATGGAATTCACAAGGTGCTGCTGTCTTTATAGTGCCTGGTGGCCATGGGGTTCTTTCCAAAATATAAATAATTATTAGAGGAGCAGAAGTACCCCCCAAGGATGAACAAAGCTGCACAAACAAGGGAATTTATGGAGCAGCTTTTGGCTCTGCCTTTCCCTGGGATTTGTGTGTCTCGGAAGAACAGGCTGGAACTCAGCTACTGGGAAAGGGCTGGAAGTTCAGGAAAAACATTTTCAAGTAATGGGATGAACATCAACCCTGGAGCTCCTCTGGCTTCAGCAGCCTCCAACATGGTTGGTCCTACCAGGACTGCTATGGCAACACGAGGTGGGGCAGCCCAGCCTCATCTCCACAGGGTAGGGCTCCATCCTGGATCATTTAGGATGGAAAAGACTTTTAGGATCATCAAGTCCAACCATTAACCCAGCACAGCCGAGCCCAGCACTCCCTCCCACAAAAGAAGCAAAAGTATCTCTCAACTCCTGGTGGAGGTCTCTGAATTTCTAATGGCCTTTTTATGAGTCTAAGAGTCTAATTAAAATCACCTTTCAGGGAGAGAATTTAGTGTAAACCCCAAACTCCTTTAAATAAATAAATTTCAAATATCCTGCCTGTGCTTCGGGCAGCAAAATCTGCCAGGGTAGCAGATTAATCCAATTTATCTGCCTAAAAGGCACAGGTTCTCAGGAGGCTTGTCCACCTTAAAATGTGCAACCCCTGAGATCCAGAAGGAGAAGGGAGGGGAAGGCCCTTTTTCCCAAGGATGTTATACCAGCAGGAGACACGAAGAACCCAAGGATAAACTTCTCCCAAGTGCTCCCAGAAGGGGGCTGGATGCCCTTTCCCTCTCCAGGAATGTGTTAAAAGCTCTAATCTGATTTTTTCTCATTGCTCCATCAGTAAAAAATCTGTTTGTGCCAGAAGAGAAGCATTTCAATCTCGAATTACGTGGGGAGCTTTTCCTGTCAAACATCTCAATCTTTCTGTCCCGTGGGCTCCGAGTGCTGCAGCTCCAGAGGGTGGGAATTATGCATGTTTTTACACCAGCAAGCTGGGGCTTAAAATAAATGCAGGCAGCACCTGCTTTGCCAAATTTTTATCTCCTGAGGGCAGATTTTTCAGGGTTTAAACCAAAATCAAGCATCCAAGAGAAGTTAGAAAAGGGAAGATGTGGGGCACCTTTGGAAACTGTGGTTGTGCTCGTGCACCCCATGAGCAGCACAGCCCAGAGCCTTCCTGGGGCTACACAAACAAAAACTGCACCCAAACCCTTCCTGCTTTGCCTCCAAGATTTCCTGGAAGCAGTGAAAGAGATTCTTATCAAACCCTGCAAATTCCATCCCAAGTGGGTGCCACTGCTCGCCTCTCCCCGTGTGAGGAGTTGGGTAAGAACAAAGGCATGGGGGGGACTTGTAAAAGCAAGCAGCATTTTTTAGGCAGGTTAACTGGATTAATCAGATTAATTTGACTCCTGGACGTGCTGCAGCTTCCCCTGACTTTGAGCACCATCACAGATTCCCATGGAATCATTTATTTCCAACTCAGGGAAGAGCGAGTTGATGCCTCCCATGATAAGGACAACTGCAGTAAGCACAGGAAATTTGGGGTGATCTGCTCTGGGGAAAACGGTGCTGGACAAGCAGGAGAGGGGACAGAGGTGTCCCCAGGGTGTCCCCAGGGTGTGCCCAGAGCCAGGAGTGCCCACGTACCGCGCAGCCATCGAGGGCAGCTCGGATGTAGGGGTTGTTGTCGTAGGACATCTCCTCGTCGTTGGAGCCCAGGAAGCGGATGGCCTTGTCGTAGCTGTTGGTGGTGGCATCGTGCCAGGCCACCGACTGGTAGCAGTTGTAGGTGATGTTCTGGTGGGCTGAGGCGCTCAGGAGCCGCAGGAAGGTCATCTGTACCACCCCGATGGGGTTCCCGTCCGAGTCCACGTAGGAGAGCTGGGGAGGCACAGAAGGGACTGGGCAGTGAGGGACAGGCTGGGGGCTCTGAGGGACACTGGTGTCACCAGCACACTCTGCTCCTGATCCAGGGGCTCTGAGGGACACTGGTGTCACCAGCACACTCTGCTCCTGGATCCAGGGGTTCTGAGGGACACCAGCACCCACTGCTCCTGATCCAGGAGCTCTGAGGGACACTGGTGTCACCAGCACACTCTGCTCCTGATCCAGGGGTTCTGAGGGACACTGGTGTCACCAGCACACTCTGCTCCTGATCCAAGGGCTCTGAGGGACACTGGTGTCACCAGCACCCACTGCTCCTGAGCTGGGAGCTCTGAGGGACACTGGTGTCACCAGCACACTCTGCTCCTGATCCAGGGGTTCTGAGGGACACCAGCACCCACTGCTCCTGGATCCAGGGGTTCTGAGGGACACTGGTGTCACCAGCACACTCTGCTCCTGATCCAGGAGCTCTGAGGGACACCAGCACCCACTGCTCCTGGATCCAGGGGTTCTGAGGGACACTGGTGTCACCAGCACACTCTGCTCCTGATCCAGGAGCTCTGAGGGACACCAGTACCCACTGCTCCTGATCCAGGGGCTCTGAGGGACACCAGCACCCACTGCTCCTGGATCCAGGGGTTCTGAGGGACACTGGTGTCACCAGCACGCTCTGCTCCTGATCCAGGGGTTCTGAGGGACACTGGTGTCACCAGCTCACTCTGCTCCTGATCCAGGGGCTCTGAGGGACACCAGCACCCACTGCTCCTGATCCAAGGGCTCTGAGGGACACCAGTACCCACTGCTCCTGATCCAGGAGCTCTGAGGGACACCAGCACACTCTGCTCCTGAGCTGGGAGCTCTGAGGCACCAGTGGAACCAGTGAGGCACCAGTGGCACCAGTGGAACCAGTGGAACCAGTGAGGCACCGCTCCTGGCACACTGCACTGCTCCCCCAGGAACTTTTTGTTCTCCTGCTGGATGGGGTCAGAATGTGAGCAAAAAAATTAAATCCAAGGAGGGCAGTGAAAATAAAAAAGGCAAGGGGATTTCAGCCCTGGTTACAAGAGGGTGGAAATTTGGGGATGTGGCTCAAGTTTAACCCAATATTGAGTGTATTTCTCCTGGCTTTGAAGCAGAGAGAAGCTGCTTTGAAGCAGATCCTGTGAGGGTTCAGGGCTTTATGTTCCTGTCCTGTCTGACATGAATTTCTGACTGCTGGGGGTGCTTTGTCCTGCACACCCTGGATGTTCCCTGTTCATTTTTCCTGGGCTCCAACCATTGGGGCTTGAAGAAACCTTTGCACTCTGCAGCAATCCTGGCCCTGCTGCTGAGGACTGGGGGCTGCCCTGGCTGGAAAAGCCACGCTCAGGTAAAGGGAGAATGGATTTGCTGCCCTGTTGTGAGCACAGAGCTGCTCCTGCACGCTGGGATTTGCTCCATTCTGCCCACCAGGCTCCTTTGAAAGAATTCCTACAGAAGAGAGTTGATTGCAACCAAATCCCAGGACTCAGGGGATTCAGGACTTGGTGGGAGTTTCATGGCCCCCAAAATGATCTTTTGCAGGGATGAACTGACTGTGCTTGAGGTGGCATCTCCAAGCTCCTGCCCTGGATGGGCTGAGGGTTACTTTAGAAACAACCAGGAGAAAAACACAGGCACCCAACCAGCGTGGATTTCCTCCAGGTACCACGAACCCTTGAGTTGTGGTGCAGGCTGCAAACAGTAGAAGAGATTCATAACCACAATAAACCACTGAATTAAAAAGAGATAAGCCAAATAAATAAAGATACCAACCGGTTGTCAGGATGCTGCTGCACTGTCCCTCCTGAGAGTTAAATGTGACTGACCAGGAGAAAGCCACGCATGCCAAAAGGAGCTACCAGAAAACCACCAGCACGTGGAAGGACAGGGACAAAAACTGCCAAGAACTTGTCACAGCCCCAG
>JACBWW010000035.1:5587310-5627910 GCA_020086605.1 Lanius collurio | reverse complement strand
AGGATTCCACCTTAAACGTTTCCATGTGCCTGGGAGGGGGATTAGTCCAGCATGCAGAGGGCAGCAGTGTGGCCATACCAAAGCAGGTGACAAGCTCTGATTCAAGGCCAGGGTTAGCCACTTACCAAGGACCCCCGCTTGTATTGACTATACCATGTGGAAGGCTGTTCTTTGGGCCAACGAGCCATTTTACTCTGTAAAATATGACAGGGGGTTAAAGGAAACAGAAAGCACCAGGATGCATCTTACCAGTTTACCGCGCTTGAATTCACTGAACCACGAGCCTGGGTTTTCCTTGGGCCAGGAAGTAATTCTAGCCTAGTTTGTGGACAGCAAGGAGGGAAGAGAGAAAAAAAAAAAGAATCAAAATTAAAAAGGTTATATTCATTCCAGAGGCTGCATGTCTTATTCAAACTGTCTGACTTGCTTTCAAATGGTTTTTTTTAATCTTTATGCATCAGTGATGAGAGCAGGAGGTGGCTCTGAAGCAGAGGAGATGGAGTAGTGCTGCTCTGGCACCAGCCTCCTTTGCTAAAGACTGGATCTGCCTCCTAGAAATTTGGGATCCAAATCCAGCAGTGGCAGGGAAATTAAAAGGAAAGACAGAGAGGGGAAAAGAAGAAGCACGGATGGGAAAAGGTGCCTCGATCTTCGTGTGGAGGGCAATGCTGGTGCTGGAGAAGCCTGGTGCCTCTCTAATGCCAAATCCAGGTGCTGTGGGGCTGGAAAAGGCAAAGGATGTGATTAAGGAGAAGCCTCTGCCTGCCTGCTGTGTTTGAGGTGCAGCACAGACAGTGCTGGATGCTCAGGATGGAGCTCCAGGTCCCCAGAGCAACCCAGGGGCTGAGCTGGACAAGGACTGAGCCATCAGAGCACCCTTATGGCAGCCCCAGCTCAGCAGCTGAAGCAGCTTTTTCCAAGGCAGAGCACAAGGAAGGAGCGTGGCTGCTCCCTCAGCCTCCCACAACCCCCTCATTTGTGCTGTAAATCTCTCCAAAAACAACAGCCCAGCTGCAGGTGCCTGGGGATTGTCCTGCCCTTCCCAGGATGAGAAAACTGCAGAGCAAATCTCAGTGTTTGTGCTGGGTGAGGAATGAGCTGAGAGGAGCCACGGCTGAAACTCTGCTGTGGCTCATCCCAAACCTCCTCAGCCACCACCCAGGGCTGGGGTGGTCACTGTTTGCATCCCTTTGGATGGGAAAAGCTTTTTCTTATGGATCCCAGCACTGAATTTGTATTTGAGGAGCGCTGCAGCTCCACAGAGCCCCTCACAGAACCAGCCCAGCAGGAGCTCAAGTCCCTGAAAGGTCATGGCCAGGCTCTGCTTTCTGAGCTGTCAGATTTTGAGGAAAAACACAGCACAGTGATGCAAAGGAAGAGGAAACCCATCTCCTCTTTAAAGAGCCCCAAGAAAAGCTCAGGGAGGATTTATGCTGCGTGGGATTTGTCCTGTGCTGACACACATTTCTGGTAGATGGAATTCAGCAGGAGAAGGGCTCTGCTTTGTCACAGCTGGAGTACAACTGTGACACTGGCACAGCTCCCTCAGGCTGAATCGTTGTGTTTCTGCTTGGCCAGTGCCAGAGCTGGTCCCCAGGCAGTGGGAAGAGCAGCTCTGGAAAACAGAGTGCAGGGATACAGGACAAAAATGATGGGTATGGCTGAGCTGAGAGCATCATTACACAAGGAACTTCATCAGCGGTGCCAGGGAGAGCTCAGAGCCTCCTTGCAATCATTTAGGATCATTTACCCACAGAAACAGCAGGAAAAATGACAGGAGGTAAACATTTATCTGCTCTGCCTGGAGACACAGGGAGGAGAGGGGAATCAGTGCTGCTTGGGCATGCAGGCAGTGGAGCAGGGCTGTGGGAGGGGACACAAGAATGAGTAAATAATCAGAGCCCCCAAATCCTGCACTGACACACACCCCTGCCTTGGACAAAGTGCAAAAAAATAAGGTTTTTGCATTGATTATGCCTGGGAAATCATCAGATGTTTGTCCCAAAACCCAGTGTAAATCTGACTTTCTCGTTGTCAATGTATTCTGTATTATTTTAGAGGGCAATGTTGTGTAACAAAGGAACGTTCTGGATCTTTGAGCCTTCCTTGCTGCTCTTCAATCCTCCTGAAATTGGCTGTCTGTGAATATTCGTATCAGAAAACCACCTATCACCTCGATAGAGGGGGAAAGCAAAGGTGGTGAGGACTTACTCCTTCAGATTTCTTATCAGGGAAGATGCAGGTCTCTCCACCAGCCGTGAAATTACAGTAAACTTTGAAAGAGTCCCTGGAACATCCTTGATTGGGATCAACCCAGTATTCACCTGGATGAGGGAAGAGAAGGGAAGAAAGGATCAGCACAGAGAGCACTTCAGCAACCTCCTCACCTGGCACGTTTCATCTCTCGTGGGTTATTATTTATAGGTAGTTTTTTGAGAACTGGTCATGTTCTGGTGCCAGCTAAAGAACATTTTTCATCCCATATCCCCACTCTTAGAACATTTCAGCTGGAAGGGCTGTTCAATGATATCCAGTCCAACTCCACACATTCCTTCTCCAGCAGCCACACTCCCCATGGATTCCCCAGAGCACCCCTCTTCCCACCCTCACCATTGTGTGGAGCTGGAAACCCCCCCGAGTCCCCCCCATTCCCTCTATCCCAGCACACACCGTCTGGGAAATCAGGGTGGCAGAGCTGCAGGTCCTTGCAGGTCCTTGCAGGGTTGTGCTGAGTGCCCAAGGGATGCTTCATCTGCTCAATTTCCAGTTTCAGGGAGTTCAGGGAGCCGAAGATCTCCTCCATGCCATCAGCATAGTCCATGTAGTTGTCGGCGTTGCCGTCGTCCAGCAGCTGGCTGGCATCGATGTTCCTCCTCGTCCTCTTGGATGCCTGGATGGGCAGGGGCTGGATGACTTCTCCAGGAGGACCCTGATGAGTGAGGGGAAAACCAGAAACAACTCCTCATTCCATTGGGAAAAGGACAAAGAGATGGATAAAGCAGCAATATCCCCAAATATACACTGGACATGGAAAACACCCATGGATGGTGTTGATTAAACCTCTGGATTCAACGTTTTTCACCTTCCTTTGTCCTCTTCCCATTAACAACTCCTCCCTTCCCACCCTGCTTCCTCCTCCAGGGTCTCCAGGAGATTCCAATCCATTGGCAGGACTGGCAAGGAATCTTTGTCCAGAGGTTTTCTGCTTCCCAAATTCCAGCACCCTTTAAGTCTGAACCTCGTTCCATGCTTCACTTTATGGGTTCTACTTACAGGAGGCCCTGGGGGCCCAGGAAGACCTGATTCACCCTTTGGACCTGTGGGACCCTGGTGGAAAAACAAGGGAAAATCAGGAGTTACTCAGGAGAATTCACCTGTTATTTTTATCACATCCCAAACATTAAAATTGTGGCTAAAGCTTTGTTTTTGTCCCTTCAGGCACACAAGAGGAGTCTCCCTGTACCCACCACCCCAAATAAATTGGTAGTTTTAGGTAAGAGAGAAGATCAAACATTTGGAGTTACAGTCAAATTTTTCTTATGCTTCCTACAGAATGCATAAAATCTTTAACTCTCCCAACCAATCCAACAGTTTTACAAGTCAAAGAAAATCTTCAAATTAATAAAACATTGACTTCTGGATGACAGAAAGACAGTAAGAAGTTGCCCAAAAGAGGAATTTTTGCTGCCTGCACAGGAGGTCTGTGCCATGAAGTTCCAGTCTCACTCTTCACTGAGTTCTTCCCTCCCCAGCTTTTCATGGGCTATTTTTAATCCCCTCCCCTCTCCAGCAGCAGCTTTTCTTCTCAGGACTAAGCACTGGACTGCTCCTTGTGATCTCTGCTCTTCAGGGAAGTGCAGTGGTGGCACAGAAACCTTTCCCAATTATCACTCCTGGGCTTAGGCAGCCTGGAAAGGCAGAGTTTGCTAAGTCCTCTCTGCTAATTGCCTTAATTCCACTGATGAGAGGAGTCCCACTCAATAAAAACCCCTCAACCTCTCCCTTTAGCTGTGTCTGTACTCACTGATGAGCCTTTAGCACCTTTGGGACCAGGTGGACCCTGTGGAGAGACAAACACAGAAAGGAGTCAGTTCATTTCCAAGCAGAGAATTCAGGCTCTCCTCGCACAGAAAGGGAATTTTTAAAAAAATTCACTCCCAATTTCCATTCCCCCAACCACTTGAGCTGGGTGTTGCTTTTATTTGCCACCAGACAAAAAGCATTTGTGTCAGAGCAATCTGTGCTCCAGCTCCTGCCCCAGTGAGGACTGGGAAAGCTGCTGGGTGATTCCTGGAATGTGGGGCTGATCCCAGCTCTGTGCTCAGGACACCCAGCTGGGCACCCCAGCAGGCAGCATGAGGCCTTTGGGCATCCAAAAAAGGGATCAAAACTAGCAAAAAGGGCAATAAATCACTGTGGGATTGTAGATATTCCAAAAGAAAAAGGGAGGGAAACAGGGTGGGATGATTTCCCTGTGCCCATCTCCCACATCACTTCCAGCACTCCTGGAACTCATCCAAGTGGTTTTAATTGTGACCAACATCCTCCTATGCCAGGGCTGTGCTGGGCACTCCTGGCAGCACCAAAGGGGCTCCTGAGGGCCTGTGCAGCTCCCAAGGAATTCCAAGATCATTCCTTGTCACCTACCGGTAATCCTGGGGGCCCTGGAGGTCCGATGGGGCCAGAAGGACCTGTGATACCCTAAAAGATAACAGCAAAACAATACTGATCTGCAATNTTTATTGTAGCCTTAGTAACAACATGAGTTTGAAGAAGGTAATAGAAATCCATGTGGAAAAATGCTCCTGAAAAACCAACTCACCCTTTTCCCTGGGGGTCCAGAGGGGCCTGGCTCTCCTGTGGGTCCAGGGGAACCCTGCAGGGAGAGAGGGGAAGGGAACAAGCCATGAGTGCACCGTGGGATGTGGGAAGGAGCAGGAAAACCTGAGTCAGGCTCTGGAGTTTGTGCTGAGCCCAGGGTGGGAGAGCTCCCAGCCAACACCTCCTCGGGGTGCAGGGGGGGTCCTGTTTTAGCCCTTCCCACCACAGAGGAGCAGGAGACAGGGCAAAGCCAAAATCAAAGGCTTGGATGGTGTTTTTCCAGGAGATAATTTATGCTTTTGGGATGTGGGGCTAAGTTGGGATGGGTGATAGAGGGAGGGATGGATGGCACAAACAGGAGGAATGAGAGCCTCAGTGGGCAATTCCCATTGGGAATTCTGGTGGGAATGAGAGGCTCAGAGTCCCTGGAGCTGACACAGAGCCAAGGCACTGTGGGGAACAGCTCTCATCTCTCCAGGTACTCACAGTCTGTCCAGGTTCACCATCATCACCTTTGTCACCAGGGGGACCATCTTGACCCTAAAAGGGAGGCAAAAAGGAACAAAGAGGTGTTTTGAGGGTGTGAATGGAATTGAGCAGAGGAAATGTCAGGGGCATGAGCAGCACAGCTGAGTTTCACCCCAGCAGGAGGAGGAAGCTCTGTGAGATCAACACTTACAGCTGGGCCAGGCTCTCCAGGAGGACCAGGGTCACCAGGGAAACCAACAGGACCCTGCAAAGAGAGAGGAATATTCTCAAGTCAGAGGTGCTGCACCTGGAGAGCACCAGTGACAACACAGGGAGTCACCCTAAGGAGTCAAATCCCAATTCCTACAAACACAACCCCACATCACAACCCATCTTTGCAGCTGTCCTGTTTTCCCCCTGTCCCAGCCAGTCCAGATCTGCATCCTGACTACCAGAGCTCCAAAGGCAACACTGGGACCTCCATCCCAGCTTTTCAGAAATCCATCACCCTGGTGACAGCAGAATCCTCCCAGCTTTGGGAATGTGCAGACTGGAAGGTTTTGCTTTGCAAATGTGTGATATTTTTCACAAGAGGAGCCTCTCAGAGCATTTAATGACTGAAACACTTCACCATTCTTCCCCATACAATGTCTGTCGGGTGCTTCACATGATTCCAGGCACAGCCTGCAACCCATCACAGATATCCCAGATCCCATCTGTTAGCAGGGATGACTAAACTCCTGCTGCTTTGAGCCATCCTGCCTCATCTCACCATCAATTTCAGGCATCAGAGGAGCCTGCAAGATAAACTCTGTACCACTGTCACCTGGTGTAAATCAGCAGAGCTCCCCTGGCTCCATCAGAGCTAGAGAAATTAGCAGCCTGGCTGTAAAGGTGCAGTTCCCAAATCCCAGAGATCTCCTTGATCCTGTTTTGGAAGCTCTGCTCTGGTGCAGAAGACCTCAGAAAGCCTTGAACACAAAGCAACCCTGCTGCAGCTCCTCACCATGGGGTGAGATTCCTGACAGCCTGCAAAAAGCACTGGTAATTCCAGTAGTTCTGGGAAATATGGTACAGTGGGGTCTTTCCCTCATCAGCACCCTAAAGAAGGGGGCTGAGATCATGGAGCACCAGAGGAGCAATTCTGCAGCTGGGAAACTATTTCAGATTTCCACAGTCTCTGGACAATGTCTTTTCATGCAGAAATCTCTGCTGGGTAAGGAAAGACTCAAGAGGTACTTACAGGGCTGCCTTTGGGGCCATCATCACCTGGTGGGCCTTTGGGGCCAGGTGGACCAGCAGCACCAGAAGGACCTGCTTCCCCCTTTTCACCTCTTTCACCTTTAGGGCCCTGTAAAGGAAAAAAGATTTTATTATCCAGGAAAAAAAACCCCAAACCGTACAGATCTCTAATTATCCTTTAATCAATTCTGAACAAGAAGCTCTATTTGTGTCTCCAAACACAAGGACATGATTTAACAGTCCCTTCCCACAAGGACTGAGTGGTGTTCATGGTGTTCAGTCGTGGGTAGCCCAGATTGGGTGACTAAACGTGATCCTATAAATACCCAGGAACGTGGCAATGTGTCATCAATACCCAAATCCAGGACAGGGCTGGTTCAGTCCCTGCTGTCCCTCCACATCCACAGCTCTCCAGCACATCCACACCGCTCCCAGGGGGCACTTACCGGGAGGCCAACCTCGCCAGGGAGACCAGGCTCACCAGATTCCCCAGGTTCACCCTGCACAAGGAAAAAAGAAGATGGAAATATTCACATTTCTGCAGGGGGATGAGTTTTCTGCTGGCCCAGCAAAGCCACTGCACGAGTGCTGCAGCAAGCTCCTGCTTCAGGCCTGTGTGGGTGCTTTACCTTCTCTCCTACTGCACCAGGATTTCCTATTCCCCCAGGAGGACCCTGTGGACCATCTGCTCCTGGTGGCCCAGATGGACCTCTGGGTCCTGGTGGGCCTGGTGGACCCTGAGAGAGAGGGGGGACAAATTTCAGAAGCATTTCTCAGAGCAATGTCAGTGAGGAGAACAAGAACTATGGAAGCCCCTTACCATCTGCCCAACGTCACCTGTTTCTCCCTTCTCCCCAGGTGGTCCAGGCAGGCCCTGTGGAGGTGGAGAGGAGGAGTTTTAGCTGGGAACATCTCAGGTGAGCCCCAGCTAAGCCCTTGCTGGATGCTGCCAATTACCTGCAAGCCCACGGGGCCAGGGGGACCAGGGAAACCTCGGGGTCCTTCGTCACCTTTCTGACCAAAGAGGCCTTGCTGTCCTCGGGGCCCTGGCTCTCCATCAGCTCCCTACAAGGAAAGGGCCTGATGAGCCCAGCTCGCACATGGGGTCACACAAACCCCATCCCACCACCCCCTGCTGCAGCCAGAGGCGATGCCCAGCTCGTGTTGGGCAGCAGCAGTGCCAGGCAGGAATCATTCCAGTGCTTCCCAAGAGGCTTTTATGGGAAAAAAGGGATTTCTGCTAATAGGGGGGGAATACTCACAGCTGGGCCAGGCTGACCAATGGGACCCTGTGGGCCAGTGGGGCCTGGGGGACCCTGTCACAAAAAAAAGAAATGTAAAGTCAGTGTTAATGGCAGAGTGGCAAATTCATCTGGAAAAGGTGAATTCCTTCAACACATTCTCCATTAACTGTATTAATTCTCAAAAGGGAGAGGGAGAACAGGGTCAGGTGTCCCTGGACACCCCAGAATTTCTCAGCTCTGGTGCCAGTGGAGAGCAGACACATCTAAACACATCTTTGCTGCAGCACAGCCATGTCCCAGCACTCAGCTCTAACCACTCACAAATAACTCTTGTTCCTCAGGCTCTGGGCAGCACATAAAGGGTGTGGGACTGGATTTAGCACAGAATTACAGGATGGTTTGGGGTGGAAAGGACCTTTAAAGATCTCCTGCTCCAATCCCTCTGTCATGAGCAGGGATATCTTCAACTAAATCAGAACTTCAGCCAAAGACCCAACTTTGATGGCAACACTGCTCATGTTTCACAGATATTTCCATGCTAAGTGGGTGATGTGGAAATATCTCAGTGTTCCTGGGAGCTGGAAGCTCCCACTTGAGGTACTCACTCTTTTTTTACATCATGTGGGTATTTGATGAAGCACAGAAGATGAATCAACATTAGAAAGAAATTAAATCCATATCATTTTCTATTTCCAGCAAGTCACACAACAAACCACACTCAAGAGAAGCAGCTACAGCAGAGCTCCCTCCACTCACCTGCTCCCCCTTGTCACCTTTGCTGCCCTTCTGCCCAGGCTCCCCGATCTCACCCTGCCAGGAACAAAGGGACAGCGTTAATTCCACACCACTCCCACATCTCAACATCCCAGCAACAGCCCTGTGTGTCTGCATCCTCATCCCAAAGATGCCAAATCCCACAGGAGCACCCCTGAATACTGCAGGAGATTTGGACATTCCAGGTGCAACCAAACCCTGTTCCATCCTACAATTCCTTGGCTGCCACTCGATGCAGGAAGCATCGACCCTCGCCACAGCCATGAGGGATTTGTCCCAGCTGATGTTTCCTGGGAATCCTCCACTCCAGAGGGGCTTAATGAGAGAGCAGGCAAAGGTAATTAATTGGGAGAGGCTGGGAATCTGTGGGCAGGCACCTGCTACAGGTTTGGGGGAGGCAAACTGGATTTCAGGGAATGATGTGGCTGGAAGAACACACAGAGCCCCATCTGCTTGCTGCTCATCCCACAGGACTGTGAGCTCCATAAAACCTCCTCTGGAAGCACATCCCACCCAACTGTGGGATGCACCATGGTGCCAGCTCCTTCCCAGAGTGACCTCACGCAGCAGGAGCTGTCCCCACCTTGTCCCCATCCTCTCCAGGAGGTCCAACAGGACCTGCTGGGCCCGGCAGTCCCACGGGGCCCTGGATGCCATCCCGGCCAGCTGGTCCTTGGGGACCCTTCTCCCCCTGGAAGCAGAAAAACAGGCAGGTCACACACAGAGCTCTCCAACAGACCCATTAGACCCCATTAAGGTTTTATTCAGCTGCTAATGACTCCTGGCTGCCTGGGCAGGAACAGCAAAGCCGGTTCCAGCTGATATTTCATCTGTGCTCCTGGTCTGAAATGAGACAAAACTTCTGTCTTGAGGGATAATGAAAAGAACAAACAAATGTAAACAGTGAATATCCAGATCACAGCTGCAATTTCACTGCTACAGCAACATAATCTGATTTAATCTGAACCCTCTGCCACCTCTCTCTGGATGACAAACAAGACCCCAAGTAATTTTTACTCCCACGAGCCAGTTTTTGCTGACCCTGGTCCTGGCTGCCCCAGCACTCACTGCTGCTCCCTCCCTGGCTGACCCCCAACTAAAGGAGGGTCTCAGGAGGCCCTGAGCTCCCTCCTGAGATTCTGAACAAATAAAACCACCTGAAGTGAATAAAACAATCTCTACTTCAGCATCTACTGATATTCCTTTGAGCAGGAGCCTTCAATCAAATTTGTTTGTTTACAGGAACTGAACAGTGAGTATTTTCCAGTTTCCCAGTAGTAACTGAATCACATCTGAACCCTGGGTGCTCTCCTCTCACTAATTAGATGCCACATAAATTGCCTATTCCTGCCTCCCCTGACTGACACAGGTGTAGGTACTCAGCAGGACAGATGTTCCTCAAGCTGATTCACCAGGAAATTCTTGCCTCTGGATTAGCTGCTGGACTTTCTACCAAACCAGAAAACACAGCTGATAAAACATTTTTGGTAACAACCAAACTCCACCAGAGCAGCCTGACATCACCAAAGGCACCACTGGCTGGTTCTGCTGATGGGGCTGGCTCAGTTCTCTGCCCACAGGCCTGGCCTTTGGCTGTTTGTCACCAGGAGGTGACACAGGATTTGTGTCACCTGTTCAGCCCCCAGCTCTTCTCGTTGCCTGAGGACACATTGGTCCCTGGGGTCACAGCCATGCTTGATAGCAGGGCTGTCAGCAATGGGGCCCTTGAGCAGCTGACACCCAGTGGTTTGATGTGCTCAAGATGAGAAAATTCCTTTCTCATTGAATTCCTGGCTTTAGAATTTAAATCCTTCATACACCTCCACAGAGACTGGTTCCATGCTCAGCTCCCTACTGTACTCATCTCCAGCTGTCCCACAACTGGTCATCCTTACTGGTACTTACTGGAGCTCCCTTTTCACCTGCAGGTCCTGGAGGTCCCTGAGGGCCAGGTCTCCCTGGCAATCCTATAGGGCCAGCTGATCCTGCAGGACCACGCTCCCCAGGAGAGCCCTGTTGGGAGGAGGAGGAAAGGAGCATTAATTGCACTATCAAGCTTCACCCATGCCCAGACAGAAAGAAATTCAAGCTCCTTGTCCATGTTTGTGCATGTCTGATGGGATAACTGCCACATGAAGAGCTGGTAGCACCAGCCTAAGGGGCCCTGCAGATTGGGTTTTTTAATTAAAATCCATGGAAGGGCTGGACTCTCCTCTGGATGGTGCAGAGAGCTCAGTTCCTGGGGACACATCAACAGCCTGGAACAAGAGCATGAGCCACTTCACAGCCAGCAGGGAGGGTTGGATGATGAATATTTCCTTCCAGGAAGGTGGCCCTGAGCATGGATCTCAAGTGGACACAGCTTCCAGAGGGAAAGCAGGTGGATTAGAAGCAAAATCCTGGATGTCCTGAAGCCCTGCAGTTGCCTCAGCCTGTCACGTACGTCCACAGCTGACCCCACAACATTAGGGAGTTGTTACACGGGTGGCTTGTAAAATAAAGGAACATCCAGGGAGTCGTCAGGAAAATCAGGATAAAGCCTGGAGCTGTGACTAACCCTTGCCTGGCTCTGCCAAGCTTGTAAATGGTGGTGCCTGCAAGGCCAGGGATACTCACAGCTGGGCCTGGAGGGCCTGGGGGACCTTCGTTGCCTTTCAGCCCTGGAGAACCCTGCAGAGAGGAAAACAAAGTCATTTGGGGAGGTGGGAGCTGGACCACTGGACCAGCTGGGAATGCTCCAGCTGCAGGGAGCCAGCATCCCCTACTCACAATGGGGCCGGGGAGGCCTCGCTCTCCAGGGAATCCTCTCAGTCCAGGGGGACCATCCTTCCCTGGGAGGCCAGCGGGACCGGGATCCCCCTGCAGGGACAGGGAGAAGGAGCTGAGGGTCTGCAGGCTCCATGGAGGCCCAGCTCGTCTCCTCAGGGATGAGGCAGAAGCTTCATTTATTTTCTGAATGATCCTCTCCATCTCCAGGGAGGGACAGGCAGCAAGGAGGGTGAATGGCAGTCCCTACCTTGGTCCCTTCTTTTCCAGTGAGGCCAGGAAGGCCTTGTTCACCCGGGGGACCTGGAGGGCCTGGATGTCCCCGCTCACCCATGGGCCCAGTCTCACCAGTTGGACCCTGGAAAAAAACCAGTCAGAGAAAATGTAGTGGGTACTGGCAGAAAAACTGAGGGAGGAAAAAGTGCAGGATGTCAGATTAGTCCTTTGGGCTGCAATGGGATGGGAGAGGTGCCCTTTCAGTGCCACCAGCAATCCCTGGAGAGATTCCCCCTCTGGCATCTACAGGAGCCTTGATTTGGAAAGGGTCAACTTTTCACTTGGCAGACTGGAGGCACTGGGAACCTCTGGAGTGAGAGCAAATTTTACACAAATGAGATGTTAACACTCCCAACTATTATGCTTAGGTTTTCCTTTTTAATTGAAAACTTCCTAAGCACTCTCCAAGCCTGCTGATTTCTCCTTGGATGGGGCATAAATAATGCATGAGGCTCGTAGTCTGTGGCAATTACAGGCTGCCTCTGTGCCCTCCGAGGGCACTCAGGGTGACAAGTGTCACCTCAGGCCCAGCTCAGAGGGCTCCCCAGCCACCCATTTTTAGGAGGACAAAAGCCACATGCACAAACCCTCGGTGTCCCTGCCCGCTGGTGGCTTTGGGGACAGGGCTGTAACTCATGTCCTGCTGCAGGGGGGCACTTAGGGCACGCAGAGCTCGCTCAGCAGCCACAGATCCCAGCAACTACACCCAGCAGAGCCCCACAAAACTGCCACAGAACCTAATTTGCACTTGAGAAGACAGACACAGCCGCCAGGGAATTGCCCCTAATCAGGGAATTTACAAATCAGGGACTTTATGCTGTCATTAAAGAGGACAAATTAATTATTTTCTAATTAAAGAGCTGCTCCCCAGCCGTTCAGGGAAGAAGGCTCGACCCAAAGCATGCACTCAGTGTGCAGCCTCACTGAAAGTTGTGCTTATTCCCACATTGCACAGAGCTCTTGGTGACTGAAAAGAAACCAGCCCAGCCCTGACAGAATCTGGCAGCACTTCAGAATAAAGAGGGATGATTCTCCTCACAGTGACATGGAAGAGCACTCTGGCATCACATTTGCTCTGCCCTGACCACCAGCAGCTGCACAGCCCTGGGAGATCTCATTTAACTCCCTGTGTGCTTAAGGCCTTTTAGCTGGGTTATGTTTTTGACACAAATCTCTCTCCCTTATACTGGTTTTACACCAGGTTGTGCTGAGTTCACAGGAACCACCTCATTTACGTTTTTCTAAACCCCATCCCGACCCCTCAGCAAGGTGAGCTGGGGCCAGGAGGGGATTTCACACCTGCCTCAGGAATTTCAAAGCCACCTGACAAGGCTTTGCCTTCCCTGGAAAAGGAGTCCCAGTTGGACCAGTGAAGACCAGTCCCAGAGGGCTGGTACAGGGGTGAGCATTTGCTTCTTACCTGAGGGCCTACGACACCAGGGGGGCCTGGAGGGCCAGTCTTGCCTTGGAAACCCTGTTAGAGAAAGGGAAAAGACAAAGAGGTGACACTTCTGCCAAGGACTCCTCCTGAGAGGGTCACACTGCCACCAGTTGCTCCTCCTCTGGTGAAGCCCCTGACCAGGATGGGCACCTGAAGGAAAAGGAAGTAAGAAATCAAACAGAAAGTGGGGAAAATGTAAAAATGTCTTTGTACATTTATAAAGGGTGAAAGAGAGGAAGAAGAAGGGATTCTCAAGGCTCAGCTCTTTTGGAGATAGATAGATAGATAGATAGATAGATAGATAGATAGATAGATAGATAGACAGACAGACAGATAGATCGATCTGTTATGGTCATAAAACCATAGAGGAAATGCCTATTAAAAATATCCTTAGTGGCTATTAAATGGCTATTAAAAACTAATGTGAGTTTCTCCATGCTGAGCAATCCTTAAAAGCTATTTCCTTTATCCTGCTCCCCCATTCTGCTGCTGGTTTAGGCTCAGTTCTGTCTGAGCTCAGCTCCCAGAAGCTCGGGGGCAGCACCACAACCCGTGGGGGCTGAGTGAAGCTTTATCTCCTCCATCAACATCTGAAAGGAGCCACAGCCTGGCTGTCCCCAGACGCTGATGAGCAGAGAAGTCTCCATGACAGCTCCTTCCAATGGCATTTTGAAGGGTGACAACAAGGAACTCTCACCACTGCGATTGTTTGGCTCTCCCAGGCTACTCTTTAAAAAGCTCATTAATTATGGTTTTTACTCCAGCCTGCTGACAGGCTTGAGAAATGGCATTTAGGGCTCATGGGCTATTTTCTCGTTGCCACAAAAGAGGATCAGATAAATCCCATGCCAACGCCAGCCTGTCATGCTAAAATAACTCCTCCATGCTATTCTGGCTGCCTGCAGATCAGAAAATATCCTGTCACTGATGGGCAAATGGCAAAATATCCTCGGGAAATGAAGGTACAATTGAAACTCTTATCATACACAACTATTTAGACCATTTCTGTGCAGGCCTTTCCTTATTAACCTGAAGAAAGGAGTTTCTTTTTGTGCTCTCTGAGCCTTGGGCATGGGGTTTTTAGAATCTGTCATGGCTTTTTTAGAGCTAATCTTTGTAAATCTGATATGGCCAAATATCTCAGCGTTCCTGTTTGCTGCTGAATGGGAACCTAAAGAAAAGGAAGTGTTTGGCACAGAGATTTCAGTCTTACATGAAGAGACACTGCACCGACCATGCTACTGATGTAGAAAGAGTATTTAATTCATTTTTATGTTTCTCTCCTTGCTTTTTGGCACTGTGGGGCAAAGGGGACAAAAAAAGGGACTTTTGCTGCCTGGATCTGCAAGGTTGATGGCACAGGTTAACAGAGATTCTGTTTCCTGGGAGAGGCAAACTGAGGAAAAGCTATCAGGGAACACTTTCAGACCCCAAAATAATTAAAAGACCATTCCCCATTCATTCCTGCAGACTTGGAGGTTCATGCTATTTATTCCAGTCTCAGAAGCTGATGACAGCAAATGCTGTCAAAGTTTTCACTGCTCCCTCCACCTTGGCTGGAGGTGTCCCTGGATGTCATGGAAAACTCAAGGAAAACTCAGTGTCAGTCAGGCTCTGGCAGGTAAAAACTCTTCACTTCTAAGTTAATCTTGACCTGAGGACTGGGCTCAAAACCACCTCAACCCCCTTGGTTTAAAATCAGTCCTATGGTGTGTAAATAAATATCTGGTGCTGGGCTGAGCAGTGTTTGCATTGCCTGGCTTAGCAAATGGCAGGCAAGTTAATTAAATTGTGGGGTAAGTTGAGGGGAAAAAATGCATAATGTGCAAAGCCCTTTTTGTGCTCATCTGCTGGGGAAGGCAGTGAAGAAAAATGGGCTGCTCCTCACAGACCATCCCAAGCAGCTGAGAGACACAGACCCTCAGGGAATCCAAACCATCCAAACGTGGGGCTGCAGCTCCCCAGTGGCACAAGAGGGGTTGGAGAGACCAAAATGAGGCTCAGAGCTCAGGATCTGCCCAAGATTTTTTGGCTACTTACAGTTTCTCCTCTCTGTCCAGGGTGCCCAGGCAATCCATCCTTCCCAGGAGGACCCTGTGGCAGAAACATCACCAAGTGCTCAGTAAAAAAACTGTGACAAGGCTTGGATCAGCCCTGCTCACCTCAGCTCCCAGACATTTCACAGGGAAATGGGGGTGCTCAGAACCCTAAAAGCTACACCCCTTTCCCACACATCTCCCAAAGGATTTATCTCCCAGGTCCAGAGCTGGAGCTGCTCACCACACTCAGGAAATCACTCCCAAAACATTTCTGAGGTCCCCCCCCAGTGTACAGCAACTGCAGACACAGCAGTGCTGTGCTGTCCTCCATGTCCACAGAGGGAAAATAAAGCACAGAGCAACCAAGAAAGATCCCAGAGATCCTGAGTCAGTAGGAAATGAACATTTATAATCAGCTGCAATTTACTTGGCTATTTAAAATCTGAAACCATGGGCTGTTATCAGGATGTCTCAGTAATGCCTTTTATTGGCAACGTCACCACTTGTCAGGGAATCAGCTCAGGCTGGCTGGGAAAGAGTGGATTATTTCTTTGGATGTCCTAGACTTGAGTTACTTACAGGGGGGCCTTTTGGTCCAGGAAATCCAGTTGGTCCTTGAGGCCCTGGTGGTCCCTGGGATGAAAGACAAGCCAGAGAACTTGGTTAAGGAACCTGCAACACTTGAGATGAGATATTACCTCTGTGTGAGCAGCAGGTGAGCACAAAGAGCTGGGAAAGCCAAATGATGGGAGATTTTGTAGAAAAAATTACAAACACACAAAAGAAATGCAGAAATTGAGGCTGAAATAATGAAAGTGCTGTTGTTTCAGTGTTTCCCACCTGACTGTGATCTGGAGAAAGCAGCACGAGGCCCTAGACAGTGACACCCTCCAGAAACCAGACTGGCTGCCAGCAGTCACCCAGGGGTGACTCTTCCCTTCTCCCACGAGTGATGCTTCCACAGGACACCCCAAGCCCCACCTGAGCCTTCCCTGGAGGGCTCAGACAGGACCTAAGAGCTGTGGGTGGCTTGAGGGACATCTTTCTGCACCAGCACATTTTACCTTGGATTTCTAACCAGAATTTTCCTTTTTTTTCCTTTTGCTGAGCTGCATCCTGGCTCCTGCCCACTGCTCTCTGCTAAAAGGGCACCCAGGAGGATGCTCCTTGCCCAAAACCCCTCAGCCCTGCAACCCCACCTCCTCTGCCAGAGCATTGGACTGAGCTGAGTCCTGCTTTACCCCCCAGCTTGTCTTACCCTTTCTCCAGGAGGACCAGGGGGGCCATCACCACCAGAGTTGCCCTTTTAGGAATAAGAAAAACAGGAGACCATTAAAAAACCCTCAAATCACAGAGACACCACACCCCAGCAACTCACCCAGCCCTCTCTAATAATAATTCTGTGTCAGGAACAGCAGCCAGTGACAAATGAGAGGCTGCTGGTCCCCCACACATCCCTTCATAAAAATCCAGGGGAAACTGGGATATTTCTACCACACCATGGCCTCCCTCAGAGAGATAAATGCCACCCCAGAGAGGAGGGATTTATCAAAAACTCCTGCCAACACAAAGCCCAGACGTTTGTTTTTAAATCTGGCAGCACAGTGGTGACAGCAGCCAAAGCTTCCATCAAGCCTGGTGATCAGAGCTCAGGTAATCAGTCAGTGCCTCTGGCTTGGCTGGCAGAAAAATCCCAGATTTTGCTGGTGACCAATGCTGGGTCAACAGTGGGAAGGCAAAGTGGCTCTGGGGACCAGCAGCAACACAGCCTCTCCCCCACAGCACAGCCTAAGGGCTCTAAGGGGGTTTAAACTCTATTGAAACACCAAAAATGAGGGGTTAGGGGAGGTTTAGGGTTGTGCTGGTGTGGGGGTTGTGCTGGTCTTCAGTCTGGGCATGCACTTCAAGTGCTGCTGACTCCTGGGCCAACACATTTAGAGAACCTGTGCACGTGTTTGGCAGTTGGGTTGTGAGCCTTTTAGCTGGGAATAAACCTCAGGAGGGCTCAGCTTTCCAAATCCAACAGAAAAGGAAAAGAGGGAGATGGAGGGTGATGAACAAGGTGCTGTCTACACCAACACGACCCCAAAGGCTCTGCCAAGCCTTACCTTCGGGCCAGGTTTTCCAGTGCTTCCCCTGGGGCCTCTTTCCCCACGTGGACCCTTGAAAAGACACAAAAGGGGACAGTTGAGGCTTTTCTGCTGCCTCAGGAGAAGCACCTCAAGCACCTGAGCTAGGTGGGGACAACAAACCATCCCAGAAGCAGCAGGGGTGGCAGGAAAGTCATCAGGAACACTTAAACCACTTCACTGGTGAGACCCAGCCCCAAACCATCCCAGAAGCTGCAGGGGTGGCAGGAAAGTCATCAGGAACACTTAAACCACGTTCACTGGTGAGACCCAACCCCAAATCAGCGTCCCCCTGGCTTAGCTGCAGCTGCTGCAGGCCAGATCCCCCCCAGTGAGGACACAAAGCACATCCCAGCTTCTCTTTGGCTGTGACAAGGTTTAAAAAGGCACAAGGATGAAGAACTGGCTCGTTACCGTCGGACCACGCTGCCCCCTTGGACCTGGTTTGCCAGGAGTGCCCTGGAATGGAAAAGGAGAAGGGATTAGGAATCAGCACCACAGCAGGGCCTGTCCCACCCAAACTGCCTCAGAACCTCTCTGCTTCTCATCTGCCACACAAAAATCAGCAGCAGGTTCACTTTCCTCTCCTGATTCTTGCATTTATTTGAATTTACAGCACTTGGGCTGGTCTGGACAGTGATCCCAATGTCCAGACAACATCTGTTCTCTGAGGGAATGAATTTCTTCAGGAACAGCATCCTGAATCCTTTAAAACCCCACAAAGGCTTTCAAATACGAGGCCATCCACTCAGACCATGCAGTATCCCAAAATCCCAGCCACCCCAACACCTGTAACCCCTTTTTCCCCCCACTGATGCAGGGCAGGGCCCTCACCCTGCTGCTCCCAGGGATATGGGAGGAGTGGCAGCAGATTCCTGCTGGGAGCAGCTCCTTCCCATCACACAGGCCAATTAGGCTGCCCTACATATTTACAAACCTTCCCTAACTCCGAGCTAAACAAGGAATTCCAGGCGTTGTTTGGCAGCAGCTCATGAGCTCTGACAGCTGCACTGAGCTCCCTGGGATGGGGGACTGGCATTAATCCTGACATGGAGAAGGCACAGGCTGCTGGGGCTCAAAGCTGGCAGCACTTTAAACTGTGCCTAAAAGAAAAGGAATGGCCTAAAAGCCCAGTTTTGGCTGGTGTCAAGTGGCCAAAACAATGCTGAGGGGTTTGACTTTGCCCCTTTGGAGGGGCAGCCCATTAATGGCACCAATCACCTGGGAAAGGAAGGGAGAGGAAGCCTCGATCCCATGGAAGGAACACTGGCTGCTTAAAATATCACTTTGCCACTTTCTGCCCCAAATCCATCACCTCGCTGTGCTGCCTGCTCAGCTCTGACACTCATTAACCAGCACAACATAAAACAGGAGCTGGAAAACTTTACCAGCAACTTTCTCCCAGCTGCTAAAATTAGGGCTGCTGAAATCTTCCTTGTTCTGCAGCTCCATTTATTAAAGCCTGCTGGCTTTTTTTTTTTTTTTTAATTAATTACAAAATTCCCTTTAAAGTGCTCCAGCTGGTTTTCTTTGAGCTCTGAGAGGCTAAATTGGGAGCAGGTGGGGAAGAGGGGGTGCTGCCTCCCCCTTAGGTAGCCCTCCATACTCCTTTCCTTCTTCCACAATTCTATTTTTAAGCCAAATTTCCCCCTGCTTATTGCTGTCATTAATCATGCATTCAGTCCCGTGTGCCATCACAAAGAATTTATATTCCCTGTAAATGTACACAGACCTATATTTTTCAAACAAGGATTCTGACGTGAAGGCAGTGAAATTCAGATTATTTTCGAGGCACCCAAAGAAATGGGTGGATTTGGGGACTCCCACACCCCCCTAG
Organism: Lanius collurio; assembly: GCA_020086605.1. NCBI lineage: Eukaryota > Metazoa > Chordata > Aves > Passeriformes > Laniidae > Lanius > Lanius collurio. The sequence goes on along the minus strand of JACBWW010000035.1, from coordinate 5,608,873 downwards.
GCTCTGTCAGACTGGGCAAGCAGGGAAATCTATTGCCTCCTGCTCCTGGCAGAGGCGTCTGAGCACTGAAAATAAGATTTCTTATTCATGTTTAACCACTGATTTCATGAGCAGGTCTTGAAAAGATCCTGAGCTCTCCTCAAATGGAAGATGGGCTTGGGGATGAGCAGCTCTTGGGGGATTTAATGAGCCATAATTCTCCAAAAGCACCAAAGAGAGAATCAAAGACTGCTTTGGGTTGGAAGGGACCTTAAAGCTCAGCTCATTCCAAACATTCCCAGGGGCAGGGACACCTTCCAGCAGCCCAGGTTGCTCCAAGCCCAGTCCAAAGTTACTCCAGGCTCTTTTAAACAGCTCTCTCCATCTTTCCTGCAGGTTCCCTTCAAGTTCTGGGAGGCCACAATTGGCTCACCCCAAAGCTCCTCCAGCAATCCCAAATTTCCCAGCCTTTTCTCAGAGTCATCCTTTAATCATCTTCATCCCTTTTTTCCCTCCCCACTTTTACCTTTCCATGTCTTTTTTGTACAACTGAACAGGTACAAGCTGAATTCATGTTTATGGAAGTTCAGCACTGCAACACCAAAATTCAGCTGCCTGGGCAGGTCCTGCCCTTCCACCTTTGATTTTCCCTTTTTAAAAAAAATACTTAAGGGCTTGGGAAGATTCTATGAGCACTGAAATAACAAACAAAAAAGCTGAGTTCCATTTTGGGACAGAAAGGTGGGATTTGCATGGTTCTGGCCACATCAGCCAGGGGGTTGGAGAGCTTAATGGTGACAAAGTGATAGAAAAAAGGCAAACAAATGATTTGGGGTTGTTTGAGCTGCAAATTGAGTTCTTCCACAATGAACTGGAGGAGAAAACCTTGGAAATTCTCTTTCTTGACTCCACGTGAACACACTCACAAACCCAGAAAATTGAGTGGTCTCAGGAGAACCAGAGGGGGATCTATCAAGGCTTAAATTAAGAGGAGGGTCTGCATTTGGACCCCAGCTGAGCCTATAATTCTGTATAAAATTGCTTTTCTCTTATTTCAAATGGGATACTTGGGAGCAAAAAAAAAAAAAAAATAGATGGATAGCAAAGCTGTTACTGAAAATCAGTATTTCTGCTACTCTCAAGTTTCCATGCTGAGCTCCTGTTGCTAATTGAAAGATTTGTCCATGAAAATCTCTCTCTACACTGATAAAATGAGTGCAGGTTGGTGGACTGGGTATAAAAATTAAAAATTGAAATTGCCATGAAGTAAATCAATGTTTGAAAGGTAAAGAACCCCTTTTTAATCCCTGAACTGAAGAAATGTGTGGCATGCCAAGGGTGTAACTCAATATCCTCACTACCTCCATTAAAGGCACAAAGATAATTTGGAATAAAAGTGACTGAAGTGCTGATTTTTTGTCTTATCATGGCTTGGTTCTGAAGTTGGGCCCTTTCCCATCAGATCTGCTCCCTTCTCAATCCCTTTCAGGCTGGATAATACCAAAATTCAAGGCTACCCCCCTCAGGGTTTGTTCCAACCTCGTAAATGCCCAGCTCCTGGGACCTTCACTCCCTGGAAGGTTTCCCATCCCAGATGGATTTTATTCCATCCCAGAATAAAATCAGCCATGGAGATGTGGAAGGTTCAGAGCAGCACATCCCTCCCTGCTGATCTGCACCCCCCAAAAATCCAGCCCAGGGATTTTATTGCTGTCGATTTGAGAAGGAAGGGGGTGAATTCCAGGGAATTCCAGGCTGAATTTCCTGGCCTCTCTTTCTCCTGCCCAGCCAGACCAGAGGGAAGGATGAGGATGAGCATTTCTAGTTCAAAATGAAATGAAATAATAAAAAAGGGGGATGGATATAACCCCAATTGCAGTGGCACGATATTAACGCAGTGCAAAGTGATTTATATTTCCTGGGCTCCTCTCAAAGCTGCCTGTTAGAAGTCATTTCTATTTAAATGAGAGTAAAATGGAAACTAATTCCACTTGCTGTCCTCACTCCCCCTTCTTGTCACTGTGACCAGAGCTGGTGCAGAAAATGACTTTGTTTGTACTTTGAATCCCTTAATTCGAGCATGTTCTGCAGGAGATAAAAAATAAATCAGTATATTTAGACAATCCCTATTCTGAGAGAAGGCTGTGGAGGTGGGGTGAGAGGGAGAGACAAGGCTGGGGGATGAAACCCCCTGATTTCCAGGGTGTCTCTGAATTTTGAGCAGCTTATTAAAAGCAGTCAGTGTTCTCAGCCATGCATTTAGAATTGCAAGTTAGGTTCAAGATGGTTCTGGCTGCTTCTGAACAGATCCAGCCATCTCTAATAATTACTGTTAATTAAAGAGCTCTTTGTGCCTGGAGCAAAGTCTGACAGCACAGGAAGGATTCAGGTTCAGAGGAGTCTCTTAAAATATCCTGAGGGGAAAATTTCCAGGGTTTAACTGGGAAGCTGCTGGCTGTGCCATCACCAGCATCCTCCTGTCCTGCAGCAGGAACCCCATCCTGGGATGAGCCTTTCTGGGCAATCCCTAAGTGGGAAAACCTCTGGAGCAGCAGTGCAGAGATCCCCACATCCTCCAGGAGCTTTGGAGAGCAACAAAATCAGTGAAGCAATGGACAAAAAGGCTCTTACCCGAGTGCCCTTCTCTCCATTGGCTCCTGGAAATCCTGGGAAGCCGATGGAGCCCTTGGGAAAGAGCAGAGAGGGAGAGGCTCAGGACACACCCAAGGGCACCTCTGGCCATCCCCAGCAGCCTGGAGTGACCCCAGCAGCTCCCAGCCCTTGTCCCTTAAACCTCCCTTTAACAGCAGCAAAATCAACTCAGGCCTGGGATGACCTCAGGAATTTAATTTCCTCCAAAAACACCACCAAAAAAACCCCAAACAGATCCATGCCTCACTAGAAGTCACCACAAAGGCCCAAGGCCATGGCTGTGATGGGACCCCAGGCAGGATTTGGGATTTTAGCTCCTAAGTCACTGCACATGAAAATTTAACTCCTGGCTTGCTCCTTTCTGGTATCAGTGCCTGGAGAGTTGCTGCTGCTGCTTTTAAAATATGAATTAATCCAAGAAATGCAAAAAACACCCTCCCCAACCCTACTCCAGCTATAAAATGCAAATTAAAAAATAAACCATCCACACCACAAGCAGGAAACAATCTCTTGCAGATAATTATGTCTCCAGAATGAAACAAGCCTGGTTGGCTTTCTTTTTTATTTTTTTTTAAAGCAGTGAACATGAATAATAAAATACAATTCTTAAGAAAAAGTTAACAAAAACATAAGTTCCCAAAGCCTCCAGGGCATGTGAAAACCGGGCTGTAGCCTAAGTCTATGGAGTGGAATTCACAGTTTTAATTTAAAAAAACGCCTTGAAAATGGCCCAAAAGGAAGTGGGTGGGGAGATAAGCTACAAAGGATGTTTGCAAATATACAAATGGCAGCTTTATTTTCATTCAGGAGACCCTGAGTCATTAGCAATTCCCCTTAATTAATTAGATAACACTATCCTAGAAGATAAAACCCCTAATCCAAGGAGAAAGACTATAATGCCTTTTACCAGCAGGAAAGCTCCCAGAGAGCCTGCTTAGACCCATCCCTGCACATCCCACCCCTTCTCCAGCTCTTCCCACCACCTCAGGACTGAGCCATGCACGACCAGCCCCTGAACCCCACCAGCTCAGGGCTGGGAGCTGTTTTTGCCCATCCCTATTTTTGTCCTGCATGGGTGGGCAGGAGGGAGCTGGTGCCATGAGAGGGGGCTGAGCTTGGCTGTGTCCCTGGGCTCTCCATCCCATCCCAAACCTCCCCATCCCCGTTACCTTTGGGCCCTGCCTGCCCGGATACCCAGGCAGGCCTGGCACGCCGAGTTTTCCCTGAAATACAAAGGAAAATGTGTTAGACCTCAGGAGCAGCACCAGAGCCCACAGAAAGGGGGGATGCTCAGTGCAGGGGGGAGCAGAGCTGATGGGACCTGGGTAGAATTAAACTTTGGGGTGTTGAGTTCATCCTCTGCCCTCCCTGAGGGATTCCCAGTGGGGAGATGCAGAGCGAGCACTGTGACTGTGCTGGGGATTAACTGGGAATGCTTGGGGTTTTAGTTCAATCAGGCTGGAGTCCATGATACTTTTAATTTCTCCATTTATTCCCCTCTGATCTTTTTTTTTTCAAGGTATTGTACCCAAACAAATAACCCCAAAGAGACCAAACCCCTGGTGTGGCTGCACTAAACCCACATCCCTCGGGCTTCCCTTCACACAAAACTCCCACAGCTCCTCTTCATCCCTCTGCCCTAAAACCATCCCCTCACAGTTCTCCACCCTCCTGAGACAGCCAAAAATAGTGGGGTTTAGTGTAAATCATGGAACCCCCATCCCTGGCTCACCTTCTCTCCAGCAGGCCCAAGAGGCCCGGGGTCTCCATTGGGGCCAGAGCGACCTTTGGGACCTTCGGGCCCATCCTCACCCCGAGGGCCGGGGGGTCCAATTTCCCCCTGTTAATTACAAGATAAGTGTTAATTAGACAGGCAGGTCCCAGATCCCACAGATATTCCATGGAGCTGCTCAAACAGCTCTGGGAGAAAGCTGGGCTTCACCAGGAGGGTCAAGGGAGATTAAACTGGGGAGTGTGACCAAAGCTCTGGGCTTTGATTCCCACAAAATCCATCTTTTCCTGCAGCTGTTATCCCACCCACACATGGAATATCTCCACAAAAACTGCCCTCATTAGCTCTGATTGCAGCCCTTTCACCCTCCTCCCAAATTCCCAAATTGTGGCTGGATGTGCAAAGCAAGCCCTGGGAAGTGTTTAATTGAGGGCAACTGCAGGATAATTATGGGAATTATTGGGAAATCTGGGAGTGGACAGGACTGAGCTGTGGGATGGATTGGGGCACTGCCAGCTCCAGCAGAGTCACTTTGTCACACAGGAGGTGGCTCCATGCTGGGAACAGCCAGGAGCTGCTGGACACAGATCCCATCCCAGACTCTTACCCGGTCTCCTTTGATGCCCATGTCACCTTTGAAGCCAGGAAAACCATCTTCACCCTAAATAATGGAGAAGGGAAAAATCATCCAAGGGGTAGAGAGAGGAGGAAAAAAAAGAATTAAAATTTCTCAAGCCTCAGTGTAAAGCCCCTGCTCAAGATGAGGTCCCCACACTGCCCACCACAGTGGCTTCTCCAAGCCCTTGGAGTGCACAAAGAGCCATGGAAACCCATCCAGAACCCCAAGGGACCCCTACAGCGTCCCCAAATGTGTCCTGCATCCCGCCCTGCATGCAAGCCAACATCACAAACAGGCCCAACGTGAGTACCAAGCCCTTGGCAGCACAGGGAAGCCATTATTTCTGAAGTAGAACTGGTTTTATTCTTAGGAAGGAGGTTTTACACCCAGCTCCCAGTCAGCCTCCAGGACACTGCAATATTTCCTTCAGCCAAGAAGGTTTAATTGCAGGTTAATTAATAATACATCTCTTCTCCAGCTGATCCCTGAGAGGCAATGAAGTCACAGTTCCCAGAAAGTTTTAAAGTTTGGGAGATGCCAAGCTAAAACTGCTGGATTTGCTGCTGAATTGCTGTGGAGGGGCAGGAATGAAGGAAGGGTGCTCAGTCCCCTTTTTCTCCCCAAGAAAAACCCCTTGTGCAGGAGAAAACACCCCAGGGAAAATCCTGTGGGATCCACCTGCAAAAATGCTCAGAAACTGCAGAAATTCAACCCAAACTGAACTCACCTTTTCTCCCTTGGTGCCTTTCAACCCACGAACTCCATCTGCTCCCTTGGGAGAGAAACCAAGATGTTAAAAGGTATAGGGAAAGTTTACAGTGAAGATATTAAAAATCACCATTAATTGTGATGATTTCTGCTTCCTCTGATGTTGGTAATTGTATCTCTGCAAACTGTGATGCTCTTAACCATATTATTCATTAAATATCAGCTGCTGGCCTCTGGCTTTTGGCTGACAAGGGAGCATCTTATGGTCCTAAACCTCTGCTGTGTTGATTTGGTAGGTGGGGTTGGTGGTCTCTACCTAAAAGTTCTGTTCCCAGGGCTAAAATTCACTATGAAATCCTTTTTTCTGTCTATATTTTCCATAAAAATTTGAAAAAAAACCCATTGGGTATCCACACCAGCACAAGAAAAAACACCCCTTTTGGGGTTTTTTTTAAAAAGGAATAATACTTTGCTTGGGTGTTTTAATTTTTTCTTCCTTTTAGCACGTCAAGAAAAAGTATAATTAAAAAATCCATCAAGATTTGTGCAGCAGAGCAGGTAAGGGAGGAAAGATCTGGAAGTTATTTATGGCTACAAACCCAATCAGACACTTCTTTTTTTTCCCCAAGCTGGAGGCTCGTGCAGTTCATGGAACGCTGCTTGTAGGAAGCAAAACCTTGGCTGTGGGGTTTGGTGCTCCACACAATTTCTTTAACTGCCTCTAATGGGGAGTAGCTCCACTTTAATGGGAAATCCAACATTCCCTAATGGATCACTCTGTTTCCATCTGCAGCCTTGCAAGAAATGAGCTGGAAGTTGGCTCTGATTAAACACATCCCACTGAAGGTGGAACAGCAAATGGGTTTCTGCTGTTGGAAAGGGGGGTTTGAGAGGCTTTAACTTCACCTTTCTCAGTCCCCAAGCTGTGTTTGTGTTTGCCAGTGCAGATCCCTGAGGATTCACTGGATTTTTAGGATGCAGGATGATGCATTGGCACCTGAATTAGTACATCCTGATGGGCATAAACCCACAAGTGAATGGGGAATAAAATCCCCCATTGCCTCAGCAGCAGCAGGAATGAGGCAGGAGCTGGAACTCAATCCATGAAAAAGCACATGGCTGGGACACTCAGGCTCTGCCTAGCAAGGCTTGGGATCAGGAGCATGAAAAGCTGGCTTTGTGTTGGGAAGAGGCTGCTCTGGTTTATCAGCCTTGTTAAAGGCTGCACATTCTGGCTGGGATTTACTCTGCCTGTAAACTGGGAAGAATGGGATGAGAGTGAGCCTTGCCCTCCCAGAATTATGAGGGAAATCTCTCCAAAGTGCTGAACTGGGCTTGGTGAGGAGCAGGGAATTTGTAACCCCCATGGATAAAATGCTGGCCCAAGACTTGCTGGAGTAATAAATGCAAGTGGTCACTGAGGTGGCCCTGAGTGGACATCTGTGCCCACCAGGAGTGTCCAGCACAGGCTGGAGAAGTCCAGTGAGATGGACACTGCTCCTGCAGCTCCTTACCTTGACTCCACGGGGTCCTGGATAACCAATGGGGCCCTGAGGACCGGGGGGACCCTGAGGGGAACGAAATGCAAGCAAGAAAAACACATCAGAAACCAACACAAAGGGGCAGACATGAGGAGGGGGGGTGGAAAACAAATTTCCTGTTTCCCACATGGGATAGGAATGGCAGAAGCCACCTGAAAATAGCCCAAAAGAGCCCAAAATAGCCCAGGGAGCTGCAGGAGCAGCACCTGCAGCAGGTGTGGTGGGCTGAGCTGATGGCAACGAGGACAAGGAGAATGACAAGAGTCAGGATAGCAAAAACTTGTTAGAAAGGGGATTTCTACACCAGGGTGATGATCTGTGGTTTGGGTTGAAGAAAATGAGGGAGGAGGACCATGTTCTGCTGCCTCCCTGCTCCCAAACCACCCTGGTTTGCAGGAACAGCAAAATCAGGGATGATCTCAGAGAGGAGGTCTCTTCCCAAAGAGGGAAGGTTGGAATTTTCAGCCTCCTGTGACACCAGTGGGACAAAGCCAGCTGTGGTTGTGTCCAGCAGCACCAGCACTCCTGGATGTCCATCCAGCTGGGCTGAGCTCCAAGCAGAGCCTTGGGACAAGTGCAATGTTTTCTGATGCCTGGGCTGCAGCAGGAATGCAGCTGGCAAATCTCCTGGACAGATGGACCAGTGCATAATTCAAGGGTTTTGGCCTCTGGCAATAATCTCAAATATATTGTTAAAGAGGGACTTGGAGATGGAGGGAAAAAAAATCCCTATTTTCTGCATTCCCTGTGCCACAAAGGATATTTATTTGTGTCCATCAAGAACAAGCTTCCCTCCACAGCTTCTTGTTGTGTGCTGGTCTTTGGAGCTCTGCTGGCCAGGAGAGCTGGGAGCAGCTCAGACCAGGAGAGACACCCAGACAGATCAAATCTGGGCTCAGTTGTTGTATTTTACTGTGTTTGCCTCTCAGCACCTCCCCTGCCCCACAGCCCTGACCATCCCTGTGGAGATCCATCTCTTGGCAGAGCTGAGAGGTCTCTGGACACCTACCTGACTGCCCTTCTCTCCAGGAGGACCTTCCTTGCCAGGATGACCCTATAGTTAAAAGAAATAAAGAGAATTTTGGGGTTCAGTGCACATTTAATGCTTTAGTACCTGTGATTTATTTGTCAGAGAGCAGCTGCTCCTCAGGAAGCTCCTACTGACACGAGAGGCCCCCCTGAAGCCACCTTGATTTTCCCAAAAGGAAGAGAGCAGCATTTGCATCCTTGGTGCTTTTCTACCTGGTTATTGCCAATTTTACCCTTCACCACCTGCCAGCAGAGCAGCATGAAGCATTCTGGAATATTCTTTGCACAGCAGAACACCTGGGTGAGTTCAGCAGCAAAAGAAACAAAGGGATTTTGCAAGTAGGAAAAATGGGTAGAATCCAGGTGGCAGGAAACTTGTGAAGGTCACAAGATGCCCAGACTGGGCAGAGGCCTCATTAAATTCCTAATTCCTGGAGTTCAGTCCCAGATCCCATGATGAGTGCTCAGCTAACCTGCATCCCTGTGAGACAGGCTGGGGGCTGGCCAGCATTCCTCTTGGGATTTGGTGCTGAATAATTCAGCACCCCAGAGTTTCCAATGTGTTCTCATCAACAGCATTTAGAGCCTTTTGCTGGGGTCACAGGCAGTAAAAAATCAAAGTGTAAATTGCCTCAGGTAGAGTTGGGAGGATCAGTGACAAATGAGGGGAACCCAGCAAAATTATTTTTAGTGGTTTCCTTACAGCTGGATCCCAAATGCAGCTGGGGTCTAAAAGAACTCCTGGATTGGCAATATCCAGAATATCAATGACCCCTAAAAGGGCATTTTTAAAGGATGATGGAAGCACCTCCAGCTGCTCTAAAGCCATTCTGCACTCATTGGTGTCTTCACTGAACTCTCTCCTTTAAATACACAAATTTATTCTGATATAACAAAGAAAACTCTGAGTGTCTCCCATGATCAGTTTTAGAACAGGAATGTCAGACAAGCCAGACTTTCTAACCCAGGCTGGTAAAGGCACAAAATGACAGCTGTCATTCCTACAGCAGCAAAATGGGGGAGAAAACTCCTATCTCAGTTTGTCCTGAGTTTAATGGCACCAAGAGCAGCAGGACACAAAGGATCCACAAAACCACTCCTGCCACCAGCTCCAGGATGAACCTGCAGCAGGATTTCAAAAGCTTTGGCCCAGCCTGCACTCAATACCCCCCTTTCCACAGTGCCCATCTCCCTGGCTGCTCCCGAGATCACAGATTGATTGCAGCTCTCGAAGAAAGGCCCTCAGGGATTTTCAGGCATTTTCCCAGACAGATTCCCAGAAACAGAACCCTTTTTGTCCTTGGAAAGAGCAACCCAACCCCTCAAACGCTGCCCACCTGTGGCAAAGGTCCCTGTCCATGCACAGCCACTCTGCAGCTCCTCCACAGCCTCCAGGCTGCATAAAAATAGAATTTCTCCAGCAGAACCTCCCCAGAGGCTGCTGCAGGAATTTCCCATCAAAACCTACAGATTTAGAGATGTTCTGGGCTTTGCTGGAGCTGCTCTGTTGACTCAGCTAACAATTGTACGGATGTTCCAAGTGCCCTCGGTAGGAATGATAATCCCAGGGTGGGAAATGCAATTTTTTTTTTTTTTTCCACTCGGGCCGTGCTTTGCATTTACATTTGCAGAATGAAACTATTTTGCGGTTTTCATTCTTAAATGAAAGAATGAGATGGGTAAAAATGAGATCGGGTTGAAAGGCCAGTGATCTTTTTGAGACTGATTTCTACAGCGAGGAGCAAATGATGTTTAAAGCGGGATTAGAGACGGGGGAAGCTGCAAGAATGGAACATTGACAGGTAATTTCCACCTGCTCTTATCACCCCTGTGATAAGAGGCCAGGAGTGCCCCAGGCACGGGCTGGGACGTGAATAAACACACCCAGGATCTATCCCTGCCTCGGGGAGCTGCCAGCATCCAGAAAACAGGGGAAGAGCAAGAAGAGTGGAAGGAGAAGCCTGGAGAGATGGTGAGAAGTACCCAGAGTGAGCAAAGCTGTGATGGGGCTTCCCAAACTGATCCCAGCCTGCGAGGAGGGTGACAGGTGACCCTGCAGGATGCTGGGTTTTTCCATATTCAACTCTCTTTATTGCCACATTAAAGTGCCTTTATCCCAACTCCTGTTTCACCCTTCCCATTCCCTCCCCTGGAGGTGTGAGGGGCTCAGATCCCAACCTGGGCTCCCCTTTCCCAAGCCCAGGGGCCATTCCAGGCTGGGTGGATGCAGGATCAGCCCTGGCAGGGAAGCAGGAGAGGAGCACTTACCGGAGGCCCATCAGCACCAGGCATGCCAGGGAGGCCAGGTTTGCCCAGAGGGCCCTAAAAACAAACAGAAAATCAATCAGAGCCTGCTCCAGAGCATCAGACGGGGATTTTCAGCCACATTTCCTGCTTTTCCCAGCTGTGAGAGATGGAAAAACTGCCCCAGTTTGTAGGGAATCCGTGTATTTCTGTGGGCAGAGCTGTTCCAGCACCCCGGGGTGCTGCAGTGCCCGTGCTGGCACCTCACACACAGCCAGGATGCAGCAATGGGAGCTCCACGGGAGCTCCAGGCACCACATCCTGCCCAGAACCCAGGATGCTGCACAGCTGCATGAGGACAAGGTGGAAGATCTCAAACTATGGGGTCACAGGGCAAAGAAATGCCCATTTTTGGGGTGAAAAAATGACAAAGGAGAGGAATTGCTTCAGCTGATTGGACTTGCTGGTGGAGTTCCTCAGTGAGCACCTTTTAATTAGCAATTGCTGATTTCTTACACATCAGGAAGTGCCTCTTATCTGGCAGAGCTGCCAATGTGCTCCTTCACAGGGGGATTATTGATAATTCCACTCCAAACAAGCAGGAGGGGACACCCAGGGACACACACACAGAGTCCCTGCTCAGTGAGCAAACCCTGACCAACCCCTCTGAGGGAGAAACTTCTCCTCCTTGAAATCCTGCTGGTCCCAGAGCTGCTGGGGGAAACCTCCCCTCTTTTCAATCCTGATGGTTCGAGGCCAGCACCAATCCCACATCAACAGCCAGAAAATGAGAGAGGCAGAGGGAGGGGGATCCACGGGCTCTTCCCATTATCATCCCACTCAGACTCCCCAAACCCACGGAAAAAAGACAATTTTCAATCCTCTCCTCATGTTTTACCATAGGCTGCCTTCAAAATGTTTCTCCTCAGAGGGGAAATGAATGCAAATACGATGAATTAGAGGTAAACCGAGCTGGCTTGATCTCAGCTCTGTCTGGAATGAGAGGCATCAGACTTTGATGGCCACAGCTGCAAACAGATGTTGCACATGGGGCACTGGAGCAGCTGAAGGAGCAAAATGTAAATCCATGGCTGAGGCCAGAGCTGAATTTAAACTCACTTTCTCTCCTGGGGGACCGATGGCGCCTTGCGGACCTGGTAGACCCTGTGAAAAGCCAAAAAAAAAATTAAAATTAGGGTCGTTAAGGAACGAGTTATTCCTTCCAAATGCATCTTGGCAGAGGCTCAGCTGAGCATTATTTTAGTGCCTGTAAGGGCTGGGGATTTCCCCAGCTCCATTCATTCCCAAAATGTCTTGTGAGGGGGACAAGAAAATGTCCTTTTAGCTCTGGAGAGGGGCACAGGCTGTGGGCAGCTGGGAAGGGAAACTGGGAGGCTCTGAGGAGCAGATTCCCTGAGAGCCATGGGGAAGGCCTGGATGTCTGTGGTGGACTTCTGGCTCTGGAGGAAGTGGACAGTGGGATGGATGTCAAACACCACACATGGTGTGACTCAGCCAAAGAGACTCCTAGAGCAGCCCTGGCTTTGCCACAGCCAGGTGAGAGCTGGGGGATCCAACACTGGGAGTGTTTGTGGGAAGATTTTGGAGCAGCAAAGTCTCCTCGAGCCAATTCCCAGCAAATCTCTCAAATTGCTGCTCCCATTTCTGGCAAGGGAGGGAGAGAGGCTGGGGCTGGGTTCCATCCCTTTTCCCCACCTGTGGAGAAGGAGATTTATTCTTACCTGAGCCCCTGGGTTCCCCTGCTGTCCTGGGGGGCCTGGCTCGCCCTGAGGGCCCTGGGAGGAGACAAGGGCAGGGGTGAAGGTGGGAAAGGTGAGATGGAACCACAATTCCTGGACATTCCCCAGCCATATCCCTGAATTCCCAGTGCCTGGACACACCTGAGCTGGATCCACACCCTCCCACAGCACCCTGAACCCTCTCTGACCTTCTCCCAGTACCCAAGAGCTCCTGGAAACAGCTTTTCCAGTGGGATAAGGGGGAAGTGACTTCACACTGACTCCTATCCAAGGATTTCCAGCCCAAAGGAGCTGAGCAAGGCTCTACCACCACCTGGCTCCCCATTTCTTCTCCAGGGAACCCATCCCATCCATCCAAGACCCAGAGAAACTTCCTCCCTCTCAGTTAAATGCTTCTGTTTTGATATTCGTTAGCCCAGCATGCATCTCAACGAAAATGTTTCATCTTTCACAGAGAAATAATGTGTAATTCCATCAGAAATTACAATAAATTAACATCCATTTGCTGCAGGAAGACATTCCTGGTGTTTTTCCCAGGCTTTGACAGGAATCTACACCAGGCTAAAAAGCAATTAGCAAACGTAATCTAACAGAATTTCACATTTTGCACTACAGAATATCTGAATTGCCTGCAAAACTTTGCAAGGAGAACTTACCACATTCCCTTTGGGACCTGTTTGTCCATCCATGCCAGCCACACCCTTGGAAAGGATTTAAAAAACAGCAGCAGTAAGAAAATATCTCATTATTTCACACCACAAAAGCAGGGAAATTGCCATAACAATAATAATAAAAATGAAGAAACCCCTTGGATCATGTGGAAAGGGAACAATTTCCTAGGGGTGTTTGGTAAAGCAGCCAATTCCATGAATCCAGGTGGATTTTTTGAAGCCATTTCAGTGCTTTCCCCTTGGGTTTCACCAGCCTGGGAGGCACAATCAGCCCCAGGCTGAGGAAATCCTGGCTGGATTGCATCCCACAGCAAGCAGGCAGGGAGTGGCAAAGGAAAACAGGGAAAAACACCTGGCTTGGGGTGCAGGCAGGTAAAGGTGACAGGGCTGTGCTGCCTTGTACCAAAAACTGGGGGTCAAACACTCCGTGAGCACCTTCACCGAGGGGGGCACATGGAGATGTCCCCCTGGCACCATTTCAGAATCATGGAACTGTTTAGGGTGGAAAATACCCCTAAAATCACCAAATGCAGCATTAACCCAGCATTGTGCTCACCACCAAACCACGTCCCCAGGTGCCACACCCAGGGGGGTTTGGAACACTTCCACAGATGGTGACTCCACCATTCCTTGGGCACTGCCTGGCAACTCTTTCCAGGAAGAAATTGTTCTTAATACCCACCCTAAACCTCCCCTGGCACGAGTTGGGGCCTTTCCCTCTCATCCTGTCACTTGTTGCTTGGGAGAAGGGACTGACCCTCCTCACCACAACCTCCTGCCAGGGACTTGTAGGGAATAAGATTTCCCTGAGTGTCCCTTTGTCCAGGTCAATGTTCTGCTGAGATCTGTGTGTAACATCCCATCTGTGGGAGAGGAGACACTTTGGGGGCAAATCCTGAATTCAATTTGTGTGTAACATCCCATCTGTGGGAGAGGAGACACTTTGGGAGCAAATCCTGAATTCAATTTGTGTGTAACATCCCATCTGTGAGAGAGGAGACACTTTGGGAGCAAATCCGGAATTCAATTCCTCCTCATTAAATTCCAGCAGCACCACGAGCTCACAGCAAAGGTGTCTTCACATCCCAGGAGGGGTGAAGGGCCACAGAATGTTCCCCATTAAACACTGACCCCTTTAGCTTTAGGGTTGGGGTTTAAGGGCTGGGATTCCAGCGAGCAGCAGTGATTTAGGGAGAGCCCCTGCATCAGCACTTCCAGGGGTGAGGGCTCCTGAATAAAATCCCACATGCTCCAGCCTCAGCTCTGGCCTGGAATATGAAGGAACTGCTTCAGAGCCCTTGGGCAGGAGTTAAGAGCAAAGACACTGTGTTAATAACTCTCATTCCTCCCTTCCAGCCTGAGCAAGGCATTCATATTTACTCAGGTGGGGCAAATCTGCTGCTGCCATGGCTGGACGTGACACCACTGAAAATGGGGGAGAAGAACTCTGAGCCATGATTTTTTTATTTTTTTTTTTGGGATACCACTGATTTTCATGGCCCACATGTGGAAAATTATGCAGCTGGATGATCTGCTGGAATGGCTGAGGGGTTTTTGGTTGGGAGGCTCTGGGGAGGGGAGCAGGGAACTCACCGGTGGCCCTGGGGGTCCTGGGGGTCCCTTGGGGCCCAGCAGTCCTCGGGGTCCCTGTGGGGGGGAAAAAAACAGGGTTAGAATTCCCAGTGTTCTCCCAGCATGGATCAGGATGAGCAGCACGCTGGACATGGACACAGCAGGGCTGGGAAGGACCTTGCAGGACCTTGCAGGTGCTGCAGCAGCTCCTCTGAGTTACAAACTGGGAGAGAAATCCTGTGGGCACAGATCCTGGTGTTATAAAGCTAAATATAATATAATATAAAGCTAAATATAATATGGGCACAGCCATTTATTCCTTGGATTGGAACAAATTCCCTCGGAACCAACTTTTTGTTATAAATTTAATCCAATTCCTGGATTACTCTGTAACCCACACAAAGGATGTAAAACTCTTTGCAGCCAAGTCATGCCAGCTGGGAAGTTATCAAGGATGACCTGATAACACCAATGGATCATCCCAAGAGATCTCTCCAGATGGAGCTTCTATCACAGACAATCCACACAACTCAGCAAGGCTGGCAAAGGTTTCCAGCCTGCAGCATAAATGTACATTTTTAAGGGCATTTGGTCCTCCAGCATTAACAGGTCAGGACTTCTGCTCTCCTGGTGTTTTCCTTCCATTCCTAGAATTTAACCTGGCATTGTCTTTGGGAAAATTGGTGGGATGGGTAGGAAAACACAGCAGGAGAATTTGCATTCCTGCAGTGGGAATTTTTTGCCCATCCCATCCCAGCCCCTTCTGTGCCTGGAGCCTTCAGGGGGGTTTGGAGTGGAAGGAAAGGGGTGGGATGTGGGAGCACTCACTGAGAGCTCAGCTTTTAATCCCAGGCCCTTCCTGAAATGAGGGGAACACAGGGAATTTGTATGGATGGAGCTCCTTCCCTGTCATGGAGGAGAATCGTTCTTGATTGATGGGCACTTTTATCTGTCTGCCCAAATATTTCACAGCCCCTTTTTTACGAGGCAGAGAGGGCTGAGGAATTCAAATGAAATGGTACAGGGTGAAACAGGGACATGGACAAAGTGGCTCATCTTGGAGGTCGTGGGGATTTTGATGCTGCAAAAAAAATTGCAGTTTCCAGCAAAAACTGGATGAATCCAAAGGTCTGTCCCAGCCACCAAAAACCTCCTGGGATAAAGCCTGGGATATCCCAGAGCAGAAACTCCACTGGTGAGGGCAACTGGAAGGAAAAGGGAGCAGGATGGAGGGAAACCCATTCTGAAGTGTCACCACTGGTTTCAGCCACATTTGGAGTGACCCTTTTGTGGCTGAGGGCAGAGAAGACAAACCCCCAGCTTTAGGGTGTGTATTTTCACAGCAAAATTCCCTGTAATGCAGCTGAATCCTTTATCCTGGCCATCCCAGAGATTGGTACTGGTGCTGCTGAAATAAAAATCCACTTCCCTGGGTGTGTTATCCTCGTTTGAGCTCCTCTTTTGTTGCCCTGTTACCTGAGCACATAAATGCTTTTAGGAAGTTAATAAGCTGTAAGTTATTGCTTGGACATGTGCTAAGGAGATAGCTGAGTTGATTAATCTTTCCCAGAAGTTAATCAGACATCTTGTCTATAATTTAGTTCCAGTGAGTCTGTAAATGCCAACCCTTCCCTGGCTCCCATGAACTGTGTCCAACAATTCCCATCAATTACTCTCGGGCCACCAAGCTGGACCTCAGCACAACCAAATCAGACATTTTGAAAGGAAATGATAGATAATGTTCTTTTCATAACAAAGGAAATGCATTTGGGATGAAATCAGCAGGCAGCAACTGCACCACACACACAAATCCACAGCCAGCCACAAGCAGAGTTTGCCAATACATGAGAAATACTCAGTATTGGGGGGGAAAAAATGCTTCTTCAGAGTATTTAAATGACAACCCAACTATTTGTTTGGGGTTTTCTTTTTTTCAGTGGGATTCTCCTTGTAAACATTTCTTTGGGTGGGCCCAAAGAATTTGTCCAGCACTCCTAAGATCTTCTCCATCCTTACTGACAGCAGGAACTCCCAGCTCCTGCTGCAGCTGCTCTGCAGCACGTGGGGTCCCAACACTGACAAAGTGCAGATTTAGGAAGTTTTGTGCACTGGCAGCAGAATATTGACCCCACTGAGGTCAGATAAAAGTTTCCTTGAGTTCAATCCTGCCAGGATTTCATCCTGAGGTTTAAAAGGAGTCACACTGCCCAGTGCAGTGTGTGGGAGCTGGTGGTGAAGCTGCCACTGCCCTGAGATAAAGCCCCTTTCTCACTGGAATTTGATATGAACACTCAAAAAACCTGCATTTTCTATCCATTTACCACACCTAATTTCTACCCAGCCTGATTACCTCAATCCCAAACCAGGGAGAGGGATACAGGCAGGGAAAGCATGAGGTCAATCTAAGCTAAGCTTTACATTTACAGTTACTATTTTTCTAAGTAAACAATCAGATTTTTTTTCATTAAAAATCCCCCAAACCCACAAAAAAACAATCAAAGAAATGAAAACAACCCCCCCCACACACATTTGTGGGAGGTGTCTTAGAGAAAATGAGCAAAGCAGAGTTGTTGCAGCACTGATACTCAAATTGTTCATGCAGAGCTGCAGGATGAGTTCAGTCCCTGCATGATCTCAGGGAAAGCTGCCCCATGGGACCCTAAAAACACCTTTTCCATACCAAACCCATGCCCCAGAGGAGAAGCCAAAGGAAAGGGATACTCACAGGTTCTCCAGGGAGACCTCTGGGTCCAACTTCTCCATCATCTCCCTGGGCAGCAACAGAGGCACGGCGAGAAGCAGCAAGAGACAGAAAAAACAGTTTTAATTCAGTCACCTCACAGGGGTTTTGTCCTATTTATTAATATTCACATAGAAAAGCAGCTTCCCTGGAGGACTGACAGGGTTTCCATGCCTGAGGAACACCTTGGAAACCTGTGGACTAAATCTGAGTTTACCAGGGATTAGAAAGGCCCTAAAAATACTCCAGAATTCCTGCTGATGTTTAGAAAGATGGATTTTGCCACCAGAGAGGGGGTTGTAGACACAACTCAGGGCAGGTGAGACAACAACCAGAAGATTTCCTACCAAACTGAACATCAAGGCAAGATGGGAATGGGGTTTAGCCAAATTTGAGCTCCTCAGGCAGCAAATGGATAACTCTTCCTCCCTCCTCTCCCATATCCTACTGGATACCCCCAAAACCATCAACTGGGGCTGCCCCTGAGTTGCTCCTTCTTAGGAAATCAATCCCAGCCCTTGTAAACCTTCCTCCTCTGTTGATAAATCCCTGCTCTTCTCCCCTCCCAGCACACCTGGAACCGTTTCTTTTTCCCTTCAGGATTCCAGTTCTGACTCTCCTCCTTCCCCCTCCAGCCCCAGCTTTGCTCTGCTCTACCTCAAAGCACTTTATAGCCACAACTAATTAAACTAATTAATGCTGCCCAGCCTGTGGGGAGGAAAGTGTGATTATCTGAGCCTGACAGGAGAAACAAACAGCCCAAGGTGGGAAGAAAACATCGTGGAAGGGGATCAGAGCCCGGGAGATCCACGCTGGCTCCTCAGGTTGGAGCACACGCCCCTGGGTTCAGCATTTCCAACCTCTCCCCTTAAACCAGAGCTGCAATCACTTAGTCTGGGCTTTGCTAAACGCCTTCCATTACTGACTGCAGGAGAAGGGAATGATTTAATCTTTGATTCCCACCTCTGGAATTTCTGCTCCCCAAATCTCGCTGCATTTCAGAACATCAGAAGTGAGAATTCGCTCAACAAAAGGAAGAACGTTTTTCTTGTGCTATTTTTTTTTCTTTTAACACAACCTGAGTTTCCTGACCAGATCTTTAAAGCCAAATTCTTCTTTCCACTTCAACCCCCACCTCCTTGCTCCCCTGCCTCCCTCCCAGGGAAGGCACAAGGACTGGGAGCAGTGAGCTGGCAGCTCTTGCCACTGCATCTGCTTCTTGTTTCCAGGGGTTCCTGAGGGATCCCAAGGGCTGCTGAATCCACAGGCACACTTACCCTCTCCCCATCCTCTCCTGGAGCCCCTGGGGGGCCGTGGGGGCCTGGCTCACCCTGTAAAAAGGACAGAAAACCCTTCAGAGAAGGTGCAAACGCTCTGGCAATGGAAACCATCAGGGAATGCTGATGAACAGAGGCATGGATTTGATTTTTCTGTCTGTGCCCTCACAGCTGGCTGTCTCTGCTCCAGGGAGGGGAGGGACACCCAGCCTGCCAAAATAACCCCCTTCTCCCATTTTTCCCCCCCTACTGTTTAATTATAAAGCAAAGAGATTGAACCCACTGTAATTTCAGGCAATTTCCACCCTCAACTGCACTAACTGCAGGTTTTGCCACTTGCTTTGGTTTTTTTAGGCTGCCTTGTATTAAGGTGACTTTTTTTCCTCCCCATTCCCCTTTGGAGCAGTCCCAGAAGGATCTTGCAGAGGGATCTTGCAGCTCCCTGGGATGTGGATGCTGGGAGGGTGCTGTGACACCCCACAGGCTCTTAGGGACATTCATCCCCTCCTCATGCCCATCCCAGTCCCTCCCAGCCACCTCCTCCTTCCAAAAAAGTGGGAGAAAACTCACCCTGTTTCCCTTCTCACCAGGCAAACCAGCCAAGCCATCAAACCCTCGGTCACCCTGGAAGAAAAACCAGTTTAGAACACATTTCTACCCATATTTGAATCTTCTTCCCATTTGTTTCCTTTCTGTGTCAAGGAGGAATCGATTTTTCTCCCTCAGACATTCAGCCCTCACCTTCCATCAGACCAGGGATGATCTCAAAGTTATAGATTAAAACAAGGCAAAGAAACCCCAAACCACCTCAAAGTCATTTGGACTTAAACTCATCCCTTTATCCCCAGTTTTCAATGCTTTTCCATGTGGATTTCAGAGCTTCTCTGGGTGATTTTTTCATCTCCCTTGTAGGCAGGTTCTCCTAATCCAATTATTTATTTCGTTGCAATTCCATGGAGTAACAGACTGCAAGGAGCAACTGTGGTAACCCCACACCTGCCAACAGGTCCCCTGAGCCTTCCCACCATCCCATCCATCCTTTTTAACCCTCAGAGGAAAGAAACAGAGATAAATAAATAAATTCTGGGCAGTATCTTAATGAAACTAGGACAGGAAGGAGCTGCTTCCTCAATTCCTCAGCTCCTTGGAGAGGAGATAAGACACAGAGGGGGTTGCAAACCTGGGTGACTCCCAGTGCCCAGGGAGGGGCTGGGAGCCAAACCCAGGAGCCAGAACAGCCCCTTTTCCCTGTAAAGGAGTGAACCACGTGTGTTTTGAATCACTAAAACAGTACCAGCTCCTCCCTTTCACAGCTCCTTTATCTCTCAGTGATTCCAGCACCGGGGTCACCTCCAGCCCTCTCCTTCTGGCAGGTCCTGGAGCACCTCCGTGCCTGAGCTCACAGCAAATTCCCTCCTCCTTCCCATCACTGCTGGCTTTGCCATCTCCTCCTTCCCCAGCAGCCCCTCCGAGGAGGGCACAGGCTCATCAGAGCACTTTGCTGGATAAATGGTTTGTGGTCTCCTGTCTCTGCATCAACCCCCCCCAACACCCACTGCAGCCTTATCTATCTACATAATAAAGTGCTTAAACCTTCCAAGGCACCATTCCCTGGGCAAACTTTCCCTGCACTCCATTTCCAGTGGAGCAGCTTCCTTGCTGCTTGATAATTCCAACAGATAAGGCAGAATGAAGGGATTTTGTCTCCAATAAAAAAAAAAAAATACAGAGGGATTAAAATTCCTCACCACGCCTCCTCCATTTCCTCACCCTGTCAATAGGTGGGGTTTTTTGGTGGTTCTGTTCTAGAGTCTTTCCAGCCACTTGTTCCTGTTTGTTTCTGGTAATTGGGATTCTGAAGTATTTGTTCTACAACTGCAGCATATTTCATCCAGCAATTAAAAAAAAATGGCATTAAAAATAGGGAAAGGAAAGGAAAGGAAAGGAAAGGAAAGGAAAGGAAAGGAAAGGAAAGGAAAGGGAAGGAAAAAGGAAAAAGGAAAGGAGAAGATAGCTATTCTGCCTTCCAAGAATGTGTTTAACTTCCTTCTTTTAACTTCCATGACTTCACAGGAGCCTCTGGACCACCTCACAACCTCCTCCAAGCAAGGTGGGCTCCTTCCCCATGGATCCCTCAGCTCATTCCTGCTAAAAAGCTGAGGCAGATTCCCAAAATCCATAAAAATGTGGCACTACCTTTGGTCCTGTCTGGCCTGGCATTCCCCGGGCACCGTCACTGCCAGCTCGTCCCTGCAACAGAGAGCAGCAAAGTCAAATCTGAAGGGTAAGGCAGGGCCAGCTGGGGCTGACACAGGGTTTAGTTAAGTCAGAGTAAGGGTTTAGTTAAGCCAGAGCTCACAGGCAGCTTCCCCTGGCGAGGGAAAAATCCCTGCTCTGAGTTTGAAGCAATGTCCTGGAGCTAATGAAAGGTGGGAGACAAATGGCAGCAAAGCCACTCCATGAGGGGCTGGGCCATGGTCAGTGGCTTTTATGGGAAAAAAAATATCTCCCAGCACATTTTAAGGGATGCTAATGGTGATGGGTGCAAATTAAAATGAGAGTTTCTGCTTCAAGGATGTCAGAAGTGGGTCACACACAAGATCTGCTCCTTTCTTCTGTGGCAAATTGAATCATGGTGAGCCAGAGTGTGAAATAAAAATCAAAATTAGGGATGAAAACAGAGCAAGATTTACACCAGATCCACTCTGGGGACTGGATCCTCCTCACACACTGCCAGGAGTGGGGACTCCAAGCCAGTTCAAGGCATTTGTGCAGCTATAACCTCAACACCACAGAGCCAAAAAAACCCGGGATAAAGAGTGGGATGTGCAGCCTTGAATTCCCCCCACACTTTCAGATTTTAACTCCCATCCTTGCTTCTGTCCTCCCAAATTTTGACTCCCATCCTTGTTTGTGTCCTCCCAAATTTTAACTCCCCTCCTCATTTGTGTCCTCCCAAATTTTAACTCCCATCCTTGTTTGTGTCCTCCCAGTTTTTAACTCCCATCCTTGTTTGTGTCCTCCCAAATTTTAACTCCC
>JACBWW010000035.1:5533574-5586941 GCA_020086605.1 Lanius collurio | reverse complement strand
TTCCACCCCCAGTTCCCCCACTCACCATCGGGCCCGGCCGCCCCGTCAGGCCCATGGGCCCCGCTGGTCCCCTCAGTGCCAGCTGCAACACAAGGACAACCATGGCTCACCTGGTGGCCCTTTGGGACAAAGCCACCCCTGTGCCACAGCTCCCTCCCCATCCCCAAGAACCCTGCAGCAATGTCCACATCCCCAGGGAATTCCAGGGGCTGCCCCACCCACAAAAGGCCACAAAACTCCTTGCCCAAGGACTCTGTGGCTGCCCCATCCCTGGCAGTGCCCAGGGCCAGGCTGGACAGGGCTTGGAGCCACCTGGGACAGTGGGAGGTGTCCCTGCCCATGG
This sequence comes from Lanius collurio, assembly GCA_020086605.1. NCBI lineage: Eukaryota > Metazoa > Chordata > Aves > Passeriformes > Laniidae > Lanius > Lanius collurio. Next base: position 5,586,598 of record JACBWW010000035.1, on the reverse strand, counting down.
CATTGCTTGGAATGAGCTGGAGTAAATTCCCTCTCAACCCAAACCATTCTGTTATTGTCTGAAAGTCCCTGGACACTCCATGAATCTGCTGAGAGGACAGAAATATTTATAACCCTACTTCAGTTCAGGAGGATTTTTTTTTGTTGTTTATTGTCCTGGTGGTTCAATTTTAGAGGAATTTTTCCCTTATTTTTTTTTTCCCTGGTTACTGTTTAACATCCAACGAACTGAACTCCAATTCAAGCTGAACACAGGGGGCTTTTAGCTCCATAATTAAGGAGTCGTGTTCACCATGCATCAACCCCTTAATTTCCATGGTGGGAAATGGAGCTGGGCCATGCTTTAAAACACCCCTCAGACAATTTGTTCCCTCGTGACAATTCAACACTTTCAAAGAGTTGTAATTATCTGTGTACTCCAGTAATTAAAATCTACCCAGTGATTGCACTTGGAATGGCAGAAATACTGCACAAATGTTGGGTTCTGTGGCATCTTTTTACAACACCCCATTAAAAGGGAGATGCTCTGAACCACTGCTGGCTGCAACAACTTTTGGGGCCTAATGAAAGGCAAATTTTAAGGGGATAAATCAACCTCATAATGCAATTAACAGCAGCGATAATGAGAAAAACAAACTCAAAAAAGGAAAAGGTTATCCTTGCTGCAGGACTCTTTTTCCATCCTGTTATATCCTGTGGTTCCCCACAAAAAATGACATTTATTTCCCTTTCTGCATCATTGTTTTCAGGCCAAAATATGCAAGTTCACAAAAAAATTGGTTTTTTTCTTTTCTAGAAATATTCAACTTTTCATTCACAGTCCAAAAGTTACCCAGGATTAATCTGGTTTTTAAATTTTTATCCCCAAACCTGAAAATTTAAATTAAAAAAGAGACTTTGAGTGAGGGGAGGGAGGTTAGTTTTGTCGGAAATCCCAATTTTCAGCAGGCAGAAGGGAAAAAAAAAGAACAAAAGCAGAGAGCTGGAGAAAGCAGATGCTCCTCATGAAACGTTTATCAGGTCAAACCCCCTATTTCCCAGGAAAATAAAATGCTGATGGGAAAACGCCAGGCAGGCTGGAAATGAAGACTGACAAGGTAACACCAGGAACATAATCCAGGATATTATTGTCAGCACAAGGTTAATGGACAGGGAAATGCAGTGGCTGAGGGGATCAGGGCCCTGGACTCTGCCTGAATGTGTAAAAAATCCAACTCCTTTGGAAAAGAGGAGCTGGATGGAAACCAGAAAATTCCCAGCTAAGGAAAGCACCTTGTTAAAACCCCAAAAGGGGCACGTGCTACCCAGCAGTGGGGGGATCCCAATGGATTTCATCTCATCCAAGGGAGAAATAAATTGGGTTTTTAGCCTATTTTAGCAAAAAAAAAATTCTGTGTGAAAATCTGAGTGACAGAGCAGCTCCATCCACACATCCCAGCTGCAGCCAGATGTGGGATTCAGACCTGAGGGGCTGTCCCCAAACAAACCAGCCCCAAAGCTGGGCCCCTTTGGGAACTGCTGCCCTAAAACAGCTGAGATTTTCTCCTTCACGGCAAGGGTGTGTTTGCAGCAGAATTTGGTCCCTTTTGGGCAAGATTTGGGGGGCTCCCCAGCTCCTCCTGCAGCTCTGTTTTTAAATGTCAGTGCTCAGGAAAGCTCCCATGAGCACCCAGGGAAGAATCATTTCAGAGCTCCACTGGCTCAAAATTAAGTTTTATTTTGACCAGATGAGTGCAAAGCCTTTTCCACCGAGGTGCCCATCCAGGCAGGGAACAGGAGTTGGACTGGGAATGTGCCAATCTTGCTCCACCAGCGAGGCAGGGATGATTTGAACATCAATCAATAGGGTCATCCGAGGGAAAAATGTTGCAGGGATAAGTCAGCATGTATTCCCAAATAAATACATTAAATTACAAATCTGCCTGGGGAGATCCCCAGAGCTGGGAACAGCCTCCATCTGTGACATAGGTTTCATTATTAGGATTTATTGGGGGGAAACCATACAAAAGAAAGAAAAAGCTTTGAGCACAACCCCAGCTGGTCATAGGGACCCTGAAAATACAAATTTACTGAAGGCAGTGGGTCTGTGTGGCCATTGGAGTCAGCCAGAGAGGTCTGCAGGAAACTAAAACCAGCTTTCCATGAGCTAGACCTTGCTGGTTGTTAAAAAAACCCCAAATCATGCAGGTGCCATCCCCTCCAGCAACCCCATGGGGGGTGAGAGGTTCCACCACCAGCACTGGGTACAACTGTGCAGAGATGGGACAGGTTTATTTAGGAGGGAGCTGCTGAGAGCCATCCCAGGCAGTCCCAGCTGCCACCACTCACCCTGGCCTGCTGCAGGATGGCCTGGGCTTGTGCCTCCTGGGCTGACACCAGAGGTCCTTTGGAGCCAGCATCTCCTCCTCCACTGAAGCGGAACTGGTGGCAAAAGATGGACAAAGCAGATCAGGGGTTGCTGTCCCTCCAGCTCTGTTCAGCACGACTGCCTGCCCCACATCCCCCCCAGCCCCCCCAGTCCAGCCCATTAACCCCAGCACCCTCGGGTCACCCCTCTCAGGGCCACCAAGGGAGGGCTTCCCAGGCGCGGCGAGCGCTGCCAGCTCGGGGTGGCACACAATGGGGGGGATTGTGGGCTCAGGGGCCTCACACACCACACTCAGCACCAGCACGGGGCTCTCCCAGGGCTGGCACTCCCTGCTCTCCCAGGGCTGGCATTCCCTGGTGGCCAGGGGGCTCTGGGCAGATGGGGTTGCCTCAGGTTATCTTTGCAGCTCCAGACAAAGGCTGAGCTGCTCGAGCGTGGCCGTTTGTCCAAACACCAGAGTTTGGGCTGCTGCTCAAACCAGAAACCTTCAGCACTCAAAAAACCCCCAAATGTTAATATTTTACACCCTCAAGCTCGAAATAGAAGGAGTTTAACATTTCCTTCTGCCTCTTCCACCCTCAAAAGCCCCACTCTCCTTGGCCTGCTCCTGCCTCTGCCAGGAGGTTCTGCAAGAGGGACACTCCTGGTGGCAGAACCTCCTCGGACGCCTCTGTCACCTCTGCCCCACCTCAGCTGGCTTTAGGTGTGTGACCACACCAGCCTGGCAGGGAGATCTGAAGAAAGGCAATTTCCAGGCCCATGGCTGGCTCCTGGAGGGGCCAACAACCGTGGTGTGGTGGCCAGCAAAGCTCCACGTGGAGCTGCTGGCCTGGCCTGCCCAGGCTCCCCTCCAGGAACCTCCCCAGGCTCGCTCTCTGGAGCCTGGACAAAGTGCTGAGGTTTTTCCCTAAGAACTCCTTCCCTTGGGTACCCAAGCTGCTGGTTCCCACAGGGCTGCCTCACACCCAAAAAAGACAATTTTTTAGTGTCTCAGGATCAACAGGGCTGATTTGGGACTTGCTGGCTTCGTGCAGGAGGAGGAGAACAACACAAAATAACCACTGGTCATTAGAAGAGGAGGATTAGTTCAGGTGACTGAAATTCTGGCACTTTGAAGAACTCTTAAAGGTTCCTCAGTGTAGGACAGAGGGTTCTGCCTGGAGATTTGGCTCTTGGAGGTGTCTTCAGTTGTTTCTTCATGGTTTTCTCTCTCTCTGTCCAGTCAGAAACACTTCAGCTTATTCAGAGTTCAAGAAATGTCTGGACGAGGCACAGGGTGGGATTTTTGGGGTTGTCCTGTCCAGTGCCAGGAGCTGGACTCAATAATCCCTGTGGGTCCCTTCCACCTCAGGATATTCCTTCATTTTTATCATTACCCACCACTTCTGGATATTTTAACCTGCATGTCTGTGCTTTTGACCAGTGAAGGAGCTCCAGTGCTTTGCAAAAAGTCAAATTACAACAGGAACCATCCAGACCCATCTTTTATCCCAAGGAAAACATGTCCTTGGGGTAAAGGAGATGGGAGACTTCTGCAAGAACTGGCACAAAACAGCAGCAAAACCAAGAAATACGACTTATTTTAATGGTTTTTCTGGTTCTGTTTGTACTCACAGGCAACATAAGCATTGTCCCTGGTGGTCCTGGCAACCCATCTGCTCCTGGGAGACCTGGGCGCCCAGGTGGGCCCTACAAGAAGAAGAAGAAATTAAAATGAACTTCTAAAATATCATTTTGGTCACATCCATACATCAACAGCTGCAGTTATGTCACGATGTTGTCATGACAGACAGGGGATTGAGCTTGTGGGCATCCCAATTTTTCTTAAATTTTCTTTATTTTCTTCAGTTTGCTTAATTTTCTTTCCCTCCTCTTCCATGCTGCCCCCACTATTTCCAGGGTCTGCCACGTGCAATTTTGGAGTGAGCAATCCAAGCCCCTGCAATGCTCCAAGTTAACAGAATCAACGTTTCGTTGGCTCTGTTAAAACCTATTAAAAAAACCCCAAAATAGATGAAACCTCACAAATCAGGGTCAGCAAGAGAGAAACGGAGGAGGAGAAATTCATTCCCACACGTTCAATCCACTGGGCCATTTCTCTCCCTTCTGTATTTTTGTTTATATTTTAGTCCTTTGAGGCTCCTTCCCTCTCCAAAGGAGAGATCCTGTCAGGGGCTGTAAATGAGCCCAAATTGTGGATCTCCATGGAGCTGTGCTGGTGAGAAGCAGTGGAGTCTCTTTAACTGGCACGAAAGCAATGAGTGGGCAGTAAAAGATCTATTGATGAAGCCATAAATAATCAAATATGGCCAATTTTTCCGAAGCAGATCAGAGATGATCTGGGCACTTGGCAAAATATGAGGTTAACCCAGATTTAAACATCCTTGCAGTGATCCCATATGCAAATGAGGGTGGCATCAATGAGTCTGATTGTAATTTGCACAGCAGTTTAAGGCAATGGGGACTTGGCCACATCCCAGGAAGGCCAAGAAAAGCCCCAGTGCTCGATTTGTGGCCAACAGCTCAAGACTGAGGGCTTGGATACTCCTTTATTTAGGAAACACCAATAATAAATCAATTTATAGAGAACCACCGCTCTTGGAAGGGCAAGCAATGAACATTTTTGTAGTTCTCGCTCTCCTCAACCTGCCTGGGGCCTGTTCAGACCCCAGAAAAAGGTAAAGATAAAACCCTGCCACAAATCTCAGACACAGGAAGTCAAAAGGTCACCCCACAAGGGAGGTGGATAAAGGTGGGAAAGAGAGAGGGAAAGACAAGTGGGCAACAAAGTGCCTAAAAATCAGAGTATTTTAACAAAACAAGCCAAAGATTTGGTGCATTATCCTTGCCCCACACTCTTCCAGCAACATCTCTCCACCCCAGCCCTCTCTGCTCCCTCTTCTTCCATGTCCAACTTCACAGCTCCCTCATTCCCTCCCCCTAAAAAGGAACCATTCACACTGGAGTTTCCAGGGCTCAGTTAGAGCCCAGCCCTGGTGGGGTGAGCAGCTGCCAGGGCTGTGGTGTCCCCAGCTGGGGTGTCCCTGTCCCCAGCCCTACAAGGACAGGGCAGAGCCCAAGCCCAGCTGTGCCCTGTGACCAGCCTGGAATGACAACGCTGCAGCAGCCAGGGATGGATCAGCAGAAAAACACCAGGAAAAATCCCAGCAGTGCCCAGGGGGACTGCAGAAGGCTCCAGCACATCCATTATTGCAGGCAGGCTCGTGCTGGGCCATGCAGCTCAGCCTGGCCCACACCACAATCCCTGACCCCTCTGAGACCCCATCCCAGACCCATCTGTTGGAGCAGAAATGCCACAAATCATTTAGGCCAGGCTTGTTTTATATGATAAACTTTCTTTTCTCTCCCTCTCCTGCTTTAACTCCACCCCTGCCTGTGAAGGAGCAGGGCTGAGCTTGTTTATCTCTCCTGACAAGCGTTGATGCAGTGCTTTTAGCCATAAATGCCTCTTTTTGTTTCAGGCTGGGTGTGGGAGGCCTTCTACTGGTGGAATGGACCAGCAGGAGGGGTGGGGGGGCAATGGAACAGGAGGAAAATCAAACCCATAAAGCACTTTGGAAATTGAAATTCATGAATGCCTGGAAGAACTGCAGGGTCTGGGTGTAAATCTGTGTGGTTCTGTTATGGAAATGGGGATTTGCTGATATTCAGCAGCCAGGGATGGGGCCTTCAGCCTGCATTTGCTGCAGTGCTCTAAAATGCCAGGCTGAGAGCAAACCCTGGGGCAATATTTCCATGGAATGGTTAAACTGAAAGCTGGGGGGGTTTGTGTGGGGTCTCCTCCAGTTGCAGGCAGTGAGAGTGGGACCAGCAGCCCACGGTGCTGAGCCTTCAAATTCTCCAAGTGTGTCTCTCTCCCTGATTATTTTTCAGCCCTGGTCAGAAAATTACATAATAGGAGATGTTCCTTGCAGTTTTGGGGGTCTCCTCACTGAGGAAGCACTTGGGGAAACAGCACCCTGGAAAGATTCAGAAGCCAAATAAGGATTTTTAGGGATCCTGTTGCACTTCTGAGGTGCAAAATTGTCCTCAGGGGAGTAAGTCCTTTGGGATTCAATGACTGGATGGTCTTGGAAGGTGAAGATATTGTTTTGGGATCAGTCTTGCCCCAAGCTGGGCACTCAGACACCCCAAACTTCCAAACAAACAGCAAGGTGGGTGCGGGAGCTGCAATTTGCTCTAATGCTGCAGCTCCTTCAAAACAACACATTTCCCACTTCCTTCCTCCCAGTCTGGAGCCCCCATGGAACAGCTCCCTGCCCTCCTCAGTGCCATTATTTCCTTCTTCCCACTGCTCCAGGAAAGCTGCCTAAGTCATCCCAAAGCATCCTTCCCCTGGCTGAACCCTCTGGAACCTCCCACAGCCAGGCTGCTCCTCAGCTCTGCCACCAACACAAACTCCTCTGTGCCTCCTGAAATCGCTGGGATAAAGGAAGACACTTTAAATAAATAAAGCTCTTTCCTTTTTAGAATGAATAAGCCAGAGCTAAATGAGCGTTGGCCAGTATTAACAGAGCTGACCATTGTTGGGTTATTAATTCATTGCACCTGCCTGATTGCAGATAAAAAAGTCTCTCTATCAGAGGCAGGCAGAGGGAACGTTCCCCACTGTACACAGGGAAGGGTCATGTAAATTCATGAGCTGCACTCAGGGTTAATAATAAACAAATTAAAAGAGGAGTTGCTCTAATTGAAAAGGAGTGCTTTAATACAGTTGCAGCTCCTGGCTCTGGGAGTTCATCACTTATCTCTGCACAATGTGCTGTGTTCCACTCTGTTCTGGACACTGGCAAAAGCTGCATGTGCAGCCTGTGCTAGAATGCAAATGAGTCCTTCCATTGGAGGGTGTGGAGCAGCAGCATCGGGGACAGAGTGGCTGCTGCTGCTTGGCTTTGCAGGGCTGTTCCAGAGGGGCCTGGCCAGCAAATACCTGCATCTGCCTGGACAAATGACAGGAAGAGAGTCCCTTGTCCCCAGGGTCAGCATCCAGCCTGCCAGGAATGCAGGAGGGGATGGGAGAGCTGGGCATCACACAGGGCTCATGAAGGATGGAGAGCTGGGCATCACACAGGGCTCATGAAGGATGGAGGCTGCCAAGAAAGGGATGAAGGCACAGGGCTCTTTTGGCTCATCCTGGCCCACTGAGAACTGCACACCACACCCAGCTCACCCCCCCTCTGTGAATTCTGACATTCTGAGGCTGCAGAGCTCCTTGTGCTGGGGCAGGAGCGCAGTGCCACAAGGGCTAAGCCCAGCTCAGGGGCAGTGGCCCTGGCTGGCAGCCACGGGCTGAGCCTGGATTGACTTTCTGAGCTGGCAGGCAGCGATCGATGGAGCGCAGGCAGGGCCCCTCGTCCTCAATCATGTCACAGCCACGAGAAATGCCAGTACTGCTCCATCAAAGCCCACAGCAAACGAGGGCAGGGTCTTCCCAGGGGAAAAGGGCAAGTGCAGCAGCCACAGGGCTCCAGCCAAGTCCCCAGGGACCAAGGAGGTGACAGAGAACCTTACCTAAAAAAAATGCAGCGCACAGGTTGGGGACATTAGCACAGGAGAGCCCCAACACCTCAGGAATGAACCTTAAAACCTCAGAAGACACCTCCCAGTACAGCCCAGCAGGGATTTTCTCTCCCTCAGGGGCCATGTTTAGCAGTGTGGGTACATCAGAAGGAAAAGGGGACACAGCCATGGCCACTGCAGAGGAGGTCACAGCACAGCTCTGGCACCACTGCAGCACTAACACAAGGCCAAGGGGACACCCCTGGAAGCACAGAGATCCTGTTCTGATCTCCTCCAGGGGAGTGAATTCTCCCCTCTACTCTTTCTGGGTCTTAGGTTCATCAATTAAAAACAAATATATAACCAAGGCCACAAACACTGAACTGCAGTGGGAACACACATCAGAGCAGCTCCACACCCCTTTTCCAGCCAGACCTTCCCATCTGGACTTGGCCATTGCCTTTTTTCCCACCTTGTCCAAGCCAAAATATCTGCCAGGAGAGTGGGAAGCCCTAGAACCCCACTGGGTTTGTGTCTGGTCACCCCAGCTTATCCTTCAGGGCACCCAGAACGCAGACAGGACGTGGGTGCCCATCTGGACCCACGAAGGATCAACAGCCTGCCACAGGGCAGGGAGCTGCCTTATCTGCCAGGAAAACTGCTCAGCACCTCGGGGATCAGATAAGGGAAGTGTTTGCTGATAAGAGCTCCTTCCTTTTGCATTTGCTGGGTGACAGCAGTGACAGCAGTGACAGCAGTGACAGCAGAGGGATGTTGTGTGTTCTGGAGCATCTCCCGGGATCTGTGGCATTGCTGCTCCCTCCCTCCTGTGCTTTCCAGGGAAAACACACCCCAAACCAAGCCTGCCTGCAGGAACACACCAGTGGGCATGCTGTTTGGCTCTGTTGGGTGGAGCCTGGCACCGGGGCTGCTGGAAGGCCCATTCCCAGATGGGCCAGGAGTGCTCCAGAGGCTGTTCTGGACTCAGGCCCAACTGCCCTCCACACTGAGATGCACCCAGGCACCAACCAAGTTCCAAACTCTTGTTTTGCTCCACAGTCAGGCTGAAATCCATGGATTTGCTCATGTGAGATGCCCTGTGCCAGCTTCACCTTCCTGCTCTGACCCTGCCAGCTCTGCCCAGCTCTGGGGCTCCATCCCCCAAAACACAGCGTGGCTCAAAGGCACTGGGCACCCCTCTGCTCTCAGCTCCAGGCTGAGCCCACCTCAGGCTCTGTGCAAAGCCAGGCCCTTGTCTGTGCTGGGGGGAGTTTTCCATGACATGTCAGGCCAAAATCCCTGCTGGAGAAGGACTGGGAGCAGTGGGCAGCCTGCTGCCCACCCACCCAGGGCCCTGCTCGCCTGGCTGCCTCTGCCAGGGGGGAGGAACGGGCTGGAACAGGGGGTGAACAAAAGGAGCAGTCCCAGGGTCATTTCAGACACTCAGCTCAGGGGATGAGGACAGTGGGGTTTCATTTTTGGCATTTCCAAAGTCATGCATTGCTGCTGGAATGCTGCTCCTGCACTTACTGACCTGAGGCTCGAGCTCAGCAGCTCCCAAAGCACAGATCACTGCTGATACCAGGTAGGTGACTGACAGAAATGCAGTGCTGAAGTGTGGGATTTAGGGTCACAGTCCCCAAAAAGCACTTGGGAGCAGCTGCCTTTGAGGAGACATCCTGGAGGCTCTGCAGCAGCAGTGCACAAAGCAGAGGCTGCCAGGGACAAAACTGATTTACAGCAACCTCCACAGCTGAGTTATGGCATTGCTGAAGAAGGTAAATCAGTGCCTGGTGCTCGCTGGGACAGCCCAATAACCCTCCTGTGGAAAAGCTGAAGTGCTGCACAAGAGCTCCTTTCCCACTGGGAGCAGCCTGGGACATGGAAAGGCCAGAGGGACAGACCCTGCCATGACCCCAGGACTGTCCTGGGCCCAAGCAAAGCCAAATCCTCTGCCAGGACTCACAAGAGGGTGCAGAATCCCAGCTGAGCTCCCTTTCCCTGTGCTGAGGACTCTTGGTGTGTTTGCTCCTCCTGTTTTCCCAGTGCCACACTGGGAGGAGCAGCCAAAGGGCACAGGGAGAGAGCAGGGGGTTTGCAGCAATAATATTGGGTTTAACTTGGAAAATAGTTTAATAAATGTGGCTGTTTCCCAAACCTTTTTTCCCTGGATGCAAAGCTCTGCCCTGTACCCCACCATTAACTCCTTTGGGGATTGCCCCTACAGGATGAACAGGATTTTAACAGGATTTTAACAGGATTTTAAGGCTCCAGGGATAACCCACAGCCCCGCTTTGCCCACACAAACCCACCCAAAACTCCAGCAGAGAGGAGAAAACCACAGACACTCACCCTCTCCCCTGGGTCACCCATTAAGCCCACGGGTCCAGTTGGTCCTGGAGGTCCTGGAAGGCCCTGGCAGAGAAAAAAATGTGACGGGGAAGAAACTAAACCACAGAAATGTGTTGTTACTTGTAGCAGATTTCTACAACGAGCAGGAGAAGATTTGGAGCTCTCTTGTTTATTTTTGCACCACAAAATCCAGCCCAAAGCTCTCTCTGTGCACTCGTGTGGCAGATGGGAGCAAGGGAGCCAGGGGACAGCATCCCACACCCGGAGCAGGGGGAAAATGCCACTTACTGCTGGGCCTTCAGGTCCAGGGGGGCCTTCCACCAGCATTCCCTGAGCAAGAGGAAGGGAAAAAAGGGATTAGACACATCCTCAAAGTCATTTTACCCACAGGGAAAAGCCCAGTGCTTGATCTGTTCTTAAATATTTCAGCTCTTGCTGCTGCACTGAGATATTCCAGAGCTGGAGGGTTTTCACTCCCTCTGGATGACTTCTCCCAGAGGTGCAGAGGATCATGGAAAAGCCAAATAATGTGTATTTAAATCACACAGGGCTCAGCAGAACAGCCCTGACCCTCAGCATCAGCCCCAGCACAGGGCCAGCTTCCCTGCCACAACCCTGTCCCTCTGCTCAGAGCCAGGGAAAAGGAAAATCCTGGAGCTTCTCCAGCCTTGATGGTGCTGGAGCTTCAGCAAAAAGCTGTTCCTAACCCTAAACAGCTTAACAAGAATTTAGCAATAAATTGCAAGGTGTTTTTTAAACGTGATTTTTTTCCCAGCAGACTGCACGCTGTCATTTCTTCTGTGAACACAGGAAATCTGTGTGGGAAAAATGCTGGAATATTGTTACTGCAGCCTCTTCAATCTAAATATTTTGTCATCAATTTAGATCAGATCTGTCATGCACTCGGGAAAATTGAAGTCTGGGGTTTTTTTTTCCCCTCATGAGTGTTTAAAAGGCAGGAAAGACACCTCCCAATCCACCTGGAAAATGCTTTCAAGAAGGCATCAGGGTGATATTTTGGGAAGAGTTCCACAAGGAACTCTGTCCCTTTTATCTCTGGATTGGGAGATAAAGCAGCACCCAGCTGAGTCAGCAATTCCCAGCTCACCTGTAGCAAACACCAAAATTCCTCCCAAGGGATGAAATCCCATAAAAATCTGTGGATGAGCAGCTGGCTCCTGTGGGAGAAGCCGTGCAGGGGCTGCTTTGGGGTCACCCTAAACTTCTCTCAGGCTCCAAAAGCCTCAGCTGACCCCACTCCAACAGAGCTGANGAGGGGGGGCCAAGCCAACCATGGATTTGGGATTGTCCCAGGGGAAAACAAAGCAATGGTTCCACTTCAGACACCACCCACGAGTGAAGCCAATATTCCCAAACCAGCCCCAAATCCTGCTGTGGTTCAGAGGTGCTGAGCAAACCCTGCCAAAGGTGAGCACCAAGGTCCCCCCACAAAAGGACAGAGGGCTCTGAGGAGGTGCCAGCAGCCTGATGGCCCCACAGCTGGGATTTTTGGGATTGCTGCATCCCTCCTCTCCATCCCTCCTGCCCCTGCCCTGCCCTGCCGCCTCCAGCAAGTGTCAGCACAGAGCAAGGATTGAAGGACAGCCGGGTTGGAACGGGAAGGAATTAAAAAATCCAGCAGAATCCAACTCTGTGCTTGGGTTTTATTTCCCTTCTCCTGCAGCTCCCATCAAAAAAAACCAAAAAACCCCCAAACAAAACAAAAAACAACAGCTAAAGAGTGCAGAAAATCCGAATTTCCCTGCTCAAGAGGAGCTGCACGGAGAGGGACAAGGCAGCATTTGGTCTTGTTTACTTTCTGGCAAAAGCCATCCATGCTCCAGTGTTTTGAAATAGCAAAGGCGGCCAAATTCTTTCTGGATGATTAAACTTCACTATTTTGTTCGCTTTGTAGCTTTGCAGGCTGGGTTTGTGCCATCATCTTCGTGGGGTTTGGCTGCCCCCCTTCCCTTCCCACCCTTCTGATAAGGAAATCGCTGGCTCCTCCCTTTGTTTGCAGAGTGAGAGACCCAGAAAGGAAGAGAAGGAAGAAAAGGTCAGAAATGCTTTTATAAGGGACTTAAGTGGAGTTTCCAAGCCATGCTACTGCACCCCGGCTTCTCCCTGGCCTCCCCTCCCTGCTACCTGCAGGAATTNATGGCAGGTTCCCCCTTCTGTCCCTTCTCACCCCGGGGACCACCGATCTGTGGGACACAGGGCAAGACAAAGCCAGCCAGTCAGAGATGAAATCACCACCATCATCATCATCACCACCAATCCCAGCAGGAACTGGAGACCCTGGGACAATCCTGCTGAGGTTCATGCAGGAAAAACCCAGGTCAGCTCCTCCTTGTTCAAACACACAGTACAGGTGGGTGAAGCCCTGTTTTTCACACTGCTAATTCTGCTCTGAATCATGGAAGGACCAACATTTTGAAGCAGAATTTTCCTGGATGGAGAAGAAACCCTCTCACCCCCTCGTAGATGGTGTCCTGGTTGGCTGGCATGCCAGGGCCGATGTCAGGAGAGGCTGTCCGGTCGTAGTAATTGTCATAATAATTCCCATCATATTCCTTTATGGTTTCCTCAGTGAAATCCTTATCCAGGTCATCCCCTCCTTGAGCAGCCTGGAGAGGGAAGAGCAGCAATGGGTCAGGCTGGAATTGTCTCCTGACTGGATGTGCTGGAATATTCATGTGTTGTTACATTAAGGGGGATGAGTTTTGCTAGGCAAGGGTGGTTTATGATAATAATGACAAGGGAAAAACCTGGGGAAAAGTTAAAATCTGGCATTTTTAAGTCTCCAGTGACTTCTCCAACAGCAGGAAGACAGATGGGAGAAGCTTTGTGTCAAATGAACACCCTGGCTTTCCCTGGGATTTCTTCACTGATCCCCAATAAAACACTGTGAGTAAAAGAGCTGGAGTGAGGAAAACAAAACACAGCACAAAGCTCGTGTCAGGAGGAGCCTGTAAACTCCAAATGCCTGAAGAAAGAGGTAATGGAAGTTTAGAGCTCCAAGTGCCCCTCATCCCTCATGGCTTCAGTGCTGGAGACACGGGATTATCAGGCCCAAGGAGCCCCACATCCGTTCCCAGATTTCAGATGCACATCAACCCCATGATGTGTCACCGTGAGTGTCCAATTACAGCAGGAAATGTGGAAAAATCCAAGGTCACTTCTGTGAAAACCTCCTGTTTGTTTAGTCTGGGATCTAATCTGGGCTCGTCCAAGGAGCAGCAGCAGAAGTTGTTACAAATCTGATGCCTTAATCCCCGAATCCTCCCTGAATCCTTTCACCAGCACACACTGTGGAGCACAGCAAGGACGTGCAGCCAAGGCTCAGAATGTCCCTGCTGTGCTCCACATCCCTGTGCTTGCAGCAGCCTGGCAGGCACAGCCCCTTGGCACCCCTGCAAAGAACAACATGTGCTGCTGAGATTTAGTTTGTTTTTTCTTATGCAGGTAATGACCAAAATAGTCCCAAAATTGAGTTATTTTCAGTGCTTCCTGGAGAAGTATCTCCTCACTACTACGAATTCAAAGTCACTTCAGTGCCATCACCACTTCCAGACTTTTTTTCTGTGCCAGAACTACTCAGAACCCATAAACACAAGCATCTAGGTCTAAATTCAAGAGATTTTAAATTAGGACTAAGCCTAGAACTAAGGCAATCATCGTCCCACCTTCTCTCACCTCTGCAAACACCAACTGGCCTTGGCAGAAGTTATAATTTGGCAATTATTCAATTAGAAAACTTGGAAAAGTCAGAATTATTTTTCCTTTGTGCTGGTTCAAACGGATCTGGTGCTATCACACAGCCCTTCTATCATGGCTGGTTTTGCACTTTAAAACCTTAAAACCCTCATCTAAAAAGTCTTGTCTGGCTCTAAGGGTTTGGGGACAGCAGCAAATTGCACATCTTGAAATGAATATCAGAAATGCCTGGTTTGATATTTTAATTGAGGTCCCGAGGTCTGTTTGCATGGGAAGATGATATCTGGAATAACTGGGCACTTCCCTACCTGTAATTTCCTTCTCTATTTCCTTTTCCTAACAACTAAAGTGGCCCTTGAAGCCTCCTGCTTTCTCTTCTATTTTTTTTTTATTTAAAGCCCCTCCATCCAGTCTTTAATTCCTCTCTCTTAGAAAGTCCAGGCTTGGCCAAAGATTTCTGGCTTGGGAACCAGAAAACTTTCCCATCCATGGGTTCCCTCAGGTTGGCCCCCTCCATTTTCCTGTTCTCCCTGTGTATCATTCTGAGCTGCCCAACCTCCTCCACCACATTTTGGCTGGGCTGGATCCCTGCCCTGCTCTTGGAGTGGCTGCATCAGCACCTGCCCTGCTCAGATCTTTGCCTGGACACTTTCCCTGCCACCTTTTCCCTCAAATTTCCAACTCCAAGGATCTTGGCCAACTTTTGCTGTCTCTTTTGCTGTGAATTGTGGCAAAACAAGAAAAAGAGCCCCACAACAAGGGATTCTCCACTGGAGAAACCACCCCTAAGCTCTTCCTGGGAATCAGGAAGGGATCTGGAAGCATTAGAGGAACATGGAATGCTGTGAGATGGAAAGATCTGGAAGCTCATCCAGTTGCAAACCCTTGCCCTGGGCAGGGACATCCCCCAGCAGGCTGCTCAGAGAACAATTCCATGTTTTCCCCCACTGATTCCCCCTTGCTGGGGCTCCTGGATAAGGAAGAATTTGACCATTTAATGTCGTTATTTCCTTGCCCAGTGACCCCTCGCTTTGTGAACAGCCACAGTTCCCAAAAATTCATCCCAGCCTCCCCAACATTCACCTATTTGAGCACCAGAAGAAACAGCAAGAACTGGGAAAGTCTTAAGCAGAGGAAAGTCTTGAGTGCAGCATTTCAGTTGAAGGATATCGAAGTGTGGGGAGGTAAAAGTTTAAATATTCCAACAGAATCTGCACTGGGATCTGGGCTGATCCCAGCTCTGAGCAGATCCATGCCCAGAACCTTTGGGTTCACACCAGGTGGACCCAGCAGTTTTGGAATCAAGGCTTTGTCCCAGTGTGGAAATGTTGGTTTTTTTCTTTAAAAATTAAACTGAAAAATATAAAGATGCTTTTCAGTGGGAACGGCAAAATGAAAAATATTGATGTTCTCCAGCAAATCAACATTTTAAGGATTTATATTAATAACTTTGGGATGAAAGGCTTTTACTGAGATTTTAACAGCAGCCCTCATTTCTCTTTTTGTCAGACAACCACTTCACCCGAGGAAATGCAGATGCCGATATGAGCAGCTTTTTCCAGGGGAATAATCCTTAACCAAATTCTAAATATCTGCATTCCCCACCCTGAAATATCTGGAATGAAAACATTTTACAAGAAACTTCCTCTCCCAGCAGCTGCCTGAACCACTTATGGATTTACCATCTGGCTGCTCCCGTCTCCTTTGCTTCCAGGGCTCTGAAACAGCAGAATTCATTAAAAAAAAAAAAGGAAAAATTAAAAATTAATGAATTAAAATTACATCAGTCTCGTTGTAGGTGACCACAGTGCTCGTGGGGAGTTCAGCTTCCACGGCATTTTCAGTGAGGCCACCCTGGGGATCGATTTCCTCGTTGTAGTTGAGATCCTCGTAGGGCATTGGGGTGAAATACTCCTCGTTGATGGTCTCGTAGTTGTACTCATCAACCAGGGGATCATCCACTGCTCCATCCTCCTTGGGCTGCTTCCCGGGGTTCCCTGTCTCAGGGGGTGCTGTGGGACCTGGATAATCCTATTGCACGTGGAAAAATAAAGCACCACAATGAGAGAAACAAAAACATTCTGCAGCATCCTCCCCTTTTATAAAGGTTTATCACCCTCCCCCCTGCCAGGACCCGCCTCGGTACCTGCTTGGTTTCGGGTTTCTCTCCAGCAGCCACTTCAGGAGGGCCAGGTTTAGTGGTGGGGGTTTCTGGTTTGACAGCTTCATCCACATCCTCGTAGTAGGGGTACTCGTAGTAGTAGGTGTCACCTTCGCCCTCCCCGTCCGTGTACTGCAGGGAGAGGAGGAGATGCAGGGAATGAGGTGGCAGCACCCAGCATGTCCCTCCTTTGGACATCAGGGGTTCAAACTGCCCGAGGGCAGGCTTAGATGGGGTATTTGAGAAGAAATCCTTCCCTGGGAGGGTGGGGAGGCCCTGAATGGGTCACCCAAAGCAGCTGTGGCTGCCCCATCCCTGGCAGTGTCCAAGGCCAGGCTGGACAGGGCTTGGAGCAACCTGGGATCATGGATGGTGTCCCTGCCCAGGGCAGAGGTCTGGAATTAGATAAACTTTAAGATCCTCCCAACCCAAACCAGTAACTGTGACATCTTTTAACCTTGAATCGCTGAGACCTCCCAGCTCTGCCACACCTGACACCCTCAGAGAGGGGCAGAGCCCCTGAGCCTCACGGCCACTCCGACACCATTCCTACACCAACAGCATCCATGAGACTTCCCATCCACCCCCAGCCTGCAGGCAGGAGGCCTTGGAGAAGCAGATCTTTGCAGCCTTTTCCACAAGGCGTCAGTCATTCTTCAGCAAGAAACCCAAACAGAGCTGCTGGTTCCAGCCGGGCACCGCTCCTCGCCAGCCCAGCCCTCCCTGGCACCGGCGTGTGGAGCAGTTATTCCTACATGGAGCAACACAGCCTCGGGACAAGCCAGCTCTTGTTGGGCTGCTGGCTCCAAAAGGACTGTTTTATTTTCCTGCTGTCACACATTTCCACCAAAGTGCTGTTTCTGTGTCCCAGGTATTGTTTCTCCAGAAGCGCTGCCTTCCCTGGGGCTGCGCCTCACCGTGAGTGTCCCAAAGCCCTGCTTAGGTGCTGGA
This sequence comes from Lanius collurio, assembly GCA_020086605.1. Classification (NCBI taxonomy): domain Eukaryota; kingdom Metazoa; phylum Chordata; class Aves; order Passeriformes; family Laniidae; genus Lanius; species Lanius collurio. Next base: position 5,569,530 of record JACBWW010000035.1, on the reverse strand, counting down.
TTAATTTAATCCCAAAGATAAACTGGGAGGGCTGATGGCATTACTGGTTCATAGGGATTCCCTGACTCTGCAGGTCTGGGCTTGGCTGAAAGCAAATCAGTCCAAGAGAGTGGTTGGGGATGCCAGACAGCAACTGCAATGAGGTGAGACCTCTGAAAAAAGGGCAAAATTCAGGTGATGCTCACTGGTGAGCCACACCCAGACACCTCTAATTGGGCAGCAAAATACAAATGGATCCAGCACCAGCCTTTTTTATTGTGTTTCTTTTTTTTAAAAAGAAAAGACCTGCAGCAAACCCTTCATACAAAAATTATTGGACACAGCAGCTCCTAGAGATGACTTAGGAGCGTTTCTGCCAAAATGAAATTCAAAGCAAATCCAAGGGCAAAAATGGTCCTCCCTTCTTTAACACCTGTAGTTCTACAGAATATTGAGAAAGAGCTGTTAAATCCTTTTACAAGTTCAAAAGTGTAATTTGAAATTTAGAAAGAGGTGTCTGTTCTGGAGGGGACTGGAGCTGCCAGGGAAGGTCAGTATTCCACACTTGGCTCACGCTGTCTCTCTTGTGTTTCTGAGCTCCAAGGGAATGCTCCTTTCAGTCTTTGGAAATGGGAGGAGCTCAGAAAGAAGCAAAACTCCCAAGAGCCCAAACCCAGAATGTGCAAATCCTAAAAACAAGCTCTGTCTGAGATGCTGGAGAGGAACCGCGAGGAAGCTGAGTGGGAGGAAGGAGCCACGTGTTTGCAAGTGTGGTGTAGACCCAAATATTGGTGATTGTGCCCCAAAACATCCCGAGAGACTCACGTATTCATCCTGGTTGGGGTCCTGGGACTGGGGGGAGTCGGGGATGGCGGTGTCACAGTCGGGGCTGTAATGTTCACAGTACTCGAGGGCTGCCCGCGGGTCCGCCACGATCAGGAGCTGCTGGATGTCACCCTGCAGGGAGGGAGCACAGGGGGTCAGGGGTGGGTGCTGCTCCTGGAGACACCAGCACAAGGCTGCAATCAAAGCCACACACACAAAGAAATCAAAAGTAAAACACGTGGCAGTGCCACCTTCCCAATGTGGGCACGTCCCCTGAGATGAGCCAGGGGAAAACCTCCGTGTCCAGGGATTGGCTGCTCCACGAGGTGTGAACCTGCTGTGCTTCATCCCCAGCCCCAAATCCACCTCCCCAAAAGACAAATCACCCACAACAGCAGCACTGACAGCCCCAGGCAGGGCAGGTGCAGGAAAATTGAGATCTGTACCCCCCAGCAGCATCCTGGGGACAACAAAACGACTCCTTTCCAGCTGGTCCAGTGCCACTCTGCAGGGTCACCCTGCCCAGCCATAAAAGCTCCTCATTGGCCTCAAAACTTCTCTGCTTCTCCTCACAAAAGGCATCACACCCTCTTTTTTACATCTTGCCTCACCTCGATGTTCCACCCACAGCAGACACAGAGAGAGATTAGAAATGCATCTGATAAACCCAGAAAAGACCCAAAAGGGGGGCTTTTTTTCACTAAAACCCAGGTGCAGAGGAAGCTCCTTAAGCACCAGGGCTGCCTAATGGAGCAGCTGCTCCCTGAAGCCTGACACAGCCACAGCCCAAAGGTCAGAGCACAAATTGCTCTTGAGTTTCCTGAAGAGCCACCACGCTGCTCAGCCACGATGCCAAAATCCAGTTCATTCAGCAGACAGTTACATAAGACTTCACTACTTGGATGCTTAGAGCTGATTCTTTAATTAGGGGAGGGAAAAAAACTCTTATTTAATAATAGACAAACATGGCTAAAGCATCAGGGGGGAAAGCAGGAGCGTTACAGCAAAGCTGGGAGGATGATTTGGGCAGTAATAGGAACCAGAAGCTCCAAAGGGAGCCTGGCCAGACTGGCAAACAGCCCTGTGGAAAAGGATATTTTTCAAATTATGGGCCAAATCTGCCTTGGTGTTGCTGGATCACGGACGTGTCCCACTGACTGCCCCCCAGTAAAGGTGCTGGTCCCATTTTGGGCAGAGATCCTTTGGGAAAGGAGGTTGCCAGGAGCCCTGGACACATCAGCACTGAGGGCAAGGAGCAGCTCAGAGCTGCCTGGAGTTCCCCCCTCCATTCCCAGGTTGTCACTTCCCTCCCTGCAGCAGCTCAGGGAACATCTGGGCACCCCTCAGACCTCCCCGAGTCACCCTTCAGTGAGTGTTCACTGAAGCTCATTAGTCATTGTTTCCAGTGAATAACCTTTACAGAATTAACAGAAATGTCTGCAAAGTGGGTTTCAACTTTCCATTTTTAAAACCAGAAACATCTTTCCCTCCCCTTTCCCTTTTCTTGTTGTTTTTCTTTTTTTTTTAAATAAATCCAGTCCTGTCATTCCTATTCCAGCTCTTTCTTTTGCAATGTAACCACCAAAACTGGGCACAGAATATTGGGAAAGCAGAAAAATCCAAGTTTTTTGCCTTGCAGGACATTTCCCTTTTCCAAGCACCTCTGGCCACCACCTGCCAATGGGACCCACAGGGGAACTGGGCCATGGTGTGACCTCCAGAACATCCCCCAGCCCTGAGGAGGGGGTGCTGGGGCTGTTATGGGGTTCCTCAGGCCATATTTTAAATTACCATCCCTTCAGAGCTCCAAACCAGCCTGTTCCTTTGGAATTCCCTCCAGCAGGGAATGCCCAACCCAGCCAAGGAAATTTGTGGCTGATGTGAGGACCCTTCCAGCTGCTATTTCAGCACACAGGACCTCAGCCACCCCTCCCTGACCCCCCAGCTGAGCCATTTGTGCCCCTCTCTCACTCAGGTGCTTAAAGCTTCCCCATTTTCCATGGGAAGTGCCTGGCATTGTTGGGATAAGCTGAAATAAAGCAGCCCCAAAGCAGAGCTGGTACTTGTCTCCAAGAGGCAGGGGAGGCTGAAAAAGCTTTTTCTCCCTGATAAGGTTGGATTTACACCTCCCAGAGAGCTGACAGGCTCCCATCAGTGAGCAGGGCTGCAACTGCCTTTCCTCAAGGAACAGATAAAGCAAGGAAAGGCATCTGGGCTGAACCTGTGCCAAAGGTTAAGCAGAAGAGAATTTGCTAAAGCTGGGTTTGTTTTTAGTCTCAGCTGATGGCAGTTCCTGAGAACTCCTTGAGAAATCCTTGATCCCTGCAGGAGTTTGAGCATCCTCAGCCTTGGAAAAAAAAAAACCACCTGCAAGCCCCTGGAGCCACAGCAGAAAACTCAACCTCAACACACCCCAGGACAGCAGAGCCCCCCCAGTTTCTGCTGAGCCCCACAGGGGGCACTTCCTGCTCATTCTGGGTCAAGAACCTGGGAAAACCATTGCTAAGTGAATAAATGGGGGATGTGGAGACTTCCAGCAAAAAGCATCAGATGGTTCCATCAGAGCTCACCACCCTTCACCAGCACCCCTCCACAGGCTGCCATTCCCCCAGTTCAAACCCAGTCAATCCCCCTGCCCCAAGTTCATCCTCCTCTTGTTGTTCCAGCGTGCAAAATCCAGCGTGCCTGCTCTGTTTTCTCCTCATTCTTACATCACAGAGGTAAAATAAGTAAGAGATGAGCTGAACTAAACCACTACACGAGGCTCCCGAATTTGGGAAGGATGAGAGCATCCCAGGGAGCACCCGAGCTGAGCAGCTCAGGGCAGGGGGAAGGAGGAGAGCTCAGCCCATTCATCTTTGCTGGCACTACCAGCAAGTGCCCAGCACCGGGGGACACCCCGTGCTAACCCTTGTAAAAAGCAGACAGGAGTAAAACCCTTGTTAGCAAGATTCCCACTCAATCGACCTCATCCCTCAGCTCCCAACAATAAAATGGGCTAATTTAGCCTGCAATAAAAGCCCCACTATCTGCACCTCACAAAAGCTGCACAAAGCTCTGCTGTCAAGAGCCCCATTTCTGTGATTTAAAAAGGGACTTTAAATAGAGCGAGCCACGCTGGGAGGTTCGGGAGCCTTTTGTGCCCTCTCGAGTGTGTTGCCACTAATAAATTGTGCCCAGGGATGCTGGCTGACAAAGGGGAGCCAGCCCTGCTCCTGTTCCTCCCTCAAGCATCCGTTTGTGTCCCTGTTTTGGTCACAAACCACCCAAAAATCCCCTTCCCAGTGGGATTTCTGCAGCGCTGACGAAGATCCCGTTAACACCCCCCCACAGCTCCGTGCTGGACAGGGCTTTCCACGAGAGACAACTGAAAAATGTACCAGTAAAGTGGTTTAAAGACCTGTCCAGCCAAATAAAAGCCTTATTTTCAAGTAATGAGGTATTTCAGTCAGGGAGCAAGACAGCAACGCTCTGGTGTTGCTTTGTAGACGTCACCAGCCACTCACACAGCGGGTGAAGCTCTTTTTTGGCCTGGGAATGAGTTGGGCACAAGGTTCAAAGAAGTTCTCCAGTGTCTGGAGCACCTTGCAGCACCCAAAGGAAGAGCTCAGTTGTGCTTTGCTGGTTTAACCAAAAAAACTGAAGTGAAGAATAAAAAAGTTGATTTTTTTTTTTTTTTTGCCTGCAAATAACCACAATTCATCCATCAGGAGAGGCAATGTTTAAAAAAGGGGATAAATCCCATTTTGGCCTTTTTTTCCTAAAGCCCCTGGTGAAGAGGAAGAGGCAGGACAGCACATTTGTGAAAAGGACTGAGAACTGTGAGGGTTTTATTTGCTCCACCAGACAGATGGAAGTGCTAACTGTCAGGAGCAGTAAGGATCTGCCTGACATTTATGGTGAAGCCATTTATGCCTGATGACTCATTTGCGTTATGGATTAAGTTCCATCAAAACCAGTTCAACTCAACTCCCCAGCCAGCTCCCAGACAAGGCTGGAAAAGCTCTTTCTGGAGCATTTTTTAACACTTATTCTATATGCGTGCAAAAAATGTCACGTCGCTTCCAATGACATCAACTTCAGGAACTCGGAGGAATCGTTGTGGTTCAAGGGAAAAAAAAAAGCCAGCTGGAGAGGAGGATCATGATGAGTGACTTCATCTGGCACTGGAAGCAGCTCCCTAAATCCTGGGATTTTTCAGGGCTCCCACTGCAGTGCATTGATAATTCACTGGGCTCTTGAGTTAGGGCATCACCCCAAAAATCTGAGAGATTCAATATCCCTCAGAGTAAATCCTGCTGGATGTGCTTTTGGAAATTCCTGCATTTAAACTGGATAAACACAGGCCCAGAGTGAACAATGGTAACCTAAAATCTTTACAGTTACTGGGAATCATTGAGATTTATCCTGACAAACTCCCTGGCTCCACAACCCCACACCCAGTCAGAGGATGAAGAGTGGCAGGGGTTCAGTGCAGTCCAGGATGAAGTGGAAGCTCAGAGATCCCAGCGAGCCTCCCAAACCCCTAATCCCTGTCCTGGAGCCAGCCTGCCAGCCCTCAGATGTTCCACTTGATAAATCCTGTCACCAGCACGTCCCAAGGATTCTCACTGCTGTGGACACAGCCTGACTCCAGCCTGGAGTGAAAGTGGTCTTGGAGACCCCCAGGGATCCCCGTTCTGCCAGCATGGAAACCCCAAAAATCAGAGGTGCTGGAAGGGCTCAGAGCATCCCAGAGTCCCTCCTTTAAACACAGCAGCTCCAGAAAAGCAGCAAAACTGCAGCAAAATGGGCAAACAAAGCCTCACCATCCTCCCAGTCCCTGTCCCCGTGTCCTGAGCCCTCTCCTGGCCAGCCACACACAGGAGTGACCCCACAGAGAGAGCCCCCAGTGCCTAAAGAGCCTCCTTTGGGCTCCCAGAGCTTCTGCACTACAAAAGGGGAAGGAAATTGTTGCAAGTCTGGCTAAATAATAAAAAATAAATAAATAAAAAGGCCTGACTTGCACACAGCTGTGACTCAGCTACAAATTCCTGGTGGTTTGGCTCAATCCAGCCACATTTGTGTCCCCATCCTGCTCAGAGGGGCTGCAGGGTTGGATGGGGCTGCTCTGCTGTTCCCCCTCTGGCTCCTGCTGCTTTGGGGCACTCAGAGAGGAGCCTCTGCCCAGCCCTCTTTGGAAAAACCAGGTTTAATTAAGCAGAGCAGGGAGAGAAACGTCACCAGAACTAAAAAAGGCTCCAAACCCTCTCGAAGGTTGGTCACACCTTCTGTTTCTTGTGGCATCTCCGTGTGGGGACCCCAAGAAACACCTCAGCCCCAGCCCCAGATGAGGCAGGAGCTGCACTGACCTGGCAGAACACAAACACAGCAATTATCAGCACAGCCCACGAGCCTCTTCCCCTGACCACAGCAGCAAGAGGAAAACCAGCCCTCCAGCTCGATGCTAATTAACCTCTCTGCTAATTTCTCAACCTTTCTATTTTACAATGCCAGGGAGGAACTCAATTTCCCATCGTGTGAGGATCCATGAACTCAGTCCTGGCTGCTGCACTGGAAGGAACAGGGCAGGGAAGAGTGGTCCCCTCCTTGTCCCCTTCCCTGAACCCTGGGACCTCTCCCTGCTGCCCCCACACCCACCCTGCCCCTATACAACACCAAATCCTATTTCTTCCACCTGTAACTGCTGGATCCTTGGATCAGCAACCTCATGGCTGTTGCTTAAAATTAAATTCACATTCATGCCTTAAAATTCAGAGGTTTTTTGGAGCAAAGGCTTGCAGAGCCCACAGAACGCTGCAGGTCTGTCCGTGTGCTATCCCAAGTCCAACTCTGGAGCAGCTTAGCAAGGACTCCTGACTGGAAGGGAAGGACAAGCCATTCCCTCAGAGGAGAACAAAAGCCAGATGGCTTTGCTAATTCTGGAACACCCTCCTGAAGGAGCTGTCGCTGTGCCAGCACCCAAAGCCCAGTCAAGGACTCCATGGCAGGGCAGGAGGCACCAACACAAGGTTCATTTCCAGGTGGGTACTTCCCACCCCAATCCCAGATAACCCCCAGGTTCACTAAACTCTGCCCTAGAGCAAACACCCCCCTCAAGGCACAACCCCAAGCACCTTCTGAGCAGCTGTGGAGGCAGAATTTGGGCCAAAGTCCTTTTCTGTGAACTCAGAGCTCATTCCCAAAGACAACACACCCGGAATTCACCCCAGTATGGATTATTTACATGGCAGTGCTTTCCAGGACCCAGCCACCTTCCAGCTTCCCACCCTCAAAGGATTTTCTTGCCTTTCTGACTTTGTCAAACCCATTAATCAAGGCTGGCTCCCTCCTGCCACTTTCCCTGGAATGCTCACGAAATCCTGACAGCCCCAAACCCCTTTGCTCTCTGCAGTCCCTTCCCTCAGCCCTCTGCACCCTGCTCCCCTCACTGTCCCCTCCTGCCCCACAGCTCCTCATGGAGCAACCAGACATGCCCTGGAGAGAACAGAAAAGCCTGACCAAGCTCAAATGGACATTTACTGATGGGGGAAGAGCCCAGGCCAAGCTCCAGACTCCCCAAACATCCTCATCCTCCCTACCCCAGCTCCCCATCCCTTCCCTACCAACACCACTTCAACCCCAGGAACTTCACCAAGACCTACATCCTTTCAGAGAGACCTCCAACCACCCCTCTGAAGATCTCCAAAAGCTCTGGGGCTGCTTTGGGCTTTGTCTTTCCCCTTACCCAGCCCTGCCCTGCCTGCCTGAGGGGCTCAGGGCTGGGATGGAGCGTTACTGGCACACCCTGATCCAGACACAAGCACTGCTTCCACAGCCAGTCCCTCTTCCCCAGCTCTCTGCTGCTGCCCAGACCCTGGAGAACGAGTTTTTTGTCAGAAAATTTACCAAAAAGAGTGGAGGAAAAAAATCCCAGCTCGGGCAAATTAGCAATGTGTCATTTAATTAAGATCCAGGAAGTTTGGGGACACAGGGCAGGGAGCAAAACAATCCTTGAGGCAGAGGCAGCTCAGAAAACAAGGTGGTGTTGGCAGGAGCACAGAAAGGATCAACCCTACCAAGTATTTTCTGCAAGTGCATTTCTCCAGGTTTTTTTTTTGTTTTCCAAGCTGGAAAAGGCACTTTGGGAAGGGCACAGCATCCCTCAGCAGGTCTGTCCTACACAGCCCAGCATGGAGGGGACAAAGCCAGGCTGCACAAGAGCCACAGCTGGGATTTCCTCCCGAAAATGGGAAGATTTAAGGTCGGGAACACAAGCAGGGAAAAGTGGAAGATGGTTGGAGTGTCCTGTCCCTGCATCCTGGGCCAGGCAGGTCCCTCCCAGCCAGGGGATGTGTCCAGCTGTCCCCTGACTCATGGCTGGGGCTCCAAACCACCCCACATGGGCTGTGTGCTCCCCTTCAGAGCACAAAAGGGGTTTTTAGTGGGTTTTTTTTAGTGTTTCCTGCAAGGAATTCCACCAGGGAGCAGGACCCACCCTGAGGAAAAATGATTCCTCAGCTTCTGGCTTTCCTCCCACCTGACATCAGCCCTCAGGGCTTGGTGGCATCACCACTGCAGCCCTGGGGGACAAAATATTGGCAGGATTTGGGTTTTCACTTCCATGTCAAGCTCCCTGCTCAGTCAGGTCCTTCTGCAAACTGGATTTGTGTGCATTTCTCCTCATTGACCCCACAACCTCCTCTATGGGATGGGGAGAGGCATCCAGAGAAATGCAACCAAGCAGTGGGGACTGCAGGAAAGGGAAAAAACAGCCAAGAGGTCTTAAAAAAGAAAAATAAAGAAAAAAAAGACAGCAAAAAAGGCAAAAAAACCCTCAAAAAAAAAAAAGGCAAAAAAGAAAAAAAAAGAGAAAGTAATAAAGCAAAAAAAAGCAAAAATAATTAAGCAAAAAAAACCCTAAAGGCAAAAAAAATAAGGAAAAAAAAAGAAAAAAATTTAGGCAAAAAAAAAAAGCAAAAATATATAAGCAAAAAAACTAAAGCAAAAAAGGCAGAAAAATAAAGCAAAAAAGGCAAAAAAATAAGGAAAAAAAAAAAAAGAAAAAAATTAGGAAAAAAAAAATTATAAAGCAAATACAAAGAGCTGCTAAAAACACCCAGAGAGAGATATCCTTAAATCAACAACCTGCTCAGCCACTCTGCTGGCTATTTTTATATATTTATGTCTGTTAAACAAACCACAATTTATCTCCCGGGAGTTTTTGGGTGCAAAACAATCAGTTCTGGCCATGGAAAGCAGGATGGGACTGAATGGCTCCTGCAGTCCCAGTCTGGAAGGGTGGGTGGACTGGGAGAGGGGCTGCTGTCACAAAAGGCTGCTTTATATTCCCTCCCTCTCCACAGCCTGGCCAAGCCCTGAGCTAACACAGGCAAAAATCATCTGAGAGCTTTCTGCAGCTCTTCTGCAAAGAGGGGGAAAATAATGGCACAGCTCAGGTCTTTAAAGGGAAAAGAAAAGCCAGAAAGACAAGAAGAACTCCCCTGACAGTCCCACCTCTCTCCACCCCAACAAAGAGAGAACATCACAATAGGAAAATGAAACTCGAGAGCAAAGTCAGTCTTTATATTTGCAAAATGAGCTGGTTTAAACCTTTTCTTTTTTTAGCTGTGTGCTCTTAGCAGGTGGTCTGAGCTCCCCCAGCGGATCAGAAACCCATGGAAGGACCAGGAACCTGAACCACAGGTTTCCATCAAACTGCCCCACTCCCAGGTCAAGTTTCACCCCATTAAGTGGGTATTTTCTCTCCAAGGCTGCTTGCTGGGTCACCCCTCAGAGGTGCTTTGGAACTGTCCCCACGTGCAGCTGCCCAGCCCTGGGTGTCCCCTGTGCTGATAACCCTGAGGGACCTCAGTGATGCCCCAACCACGTGGCTGAGGCTGATTTGGGGTCTCTAAGCCTGGATATTTGTCCATGTGACATCTTCTCAACCAGCTCCTCCACTGAGAGAGGAAAAACCACCCAGCTCTGGGTACTTCTGGAAGATTTCTGTCACTTCTGCAGGACAGGAGCTGGTACTGAGCCACCAGAGGCTCTCACTGCCCTGGGATGGAAACCTTGCACTGGATCTAATTTGGATCTAATTAACCTCTGACACAAACCAGGCTTGACTGAAGAAATAACTCCTCTGCTGGCTTACTCTGGAGCTGCTGGGCAAAGGTGCCCCCTCTATTTCAGGGGAAGAGTGAGAAAAGAAAGGGAAAAGAACCAGCAGAGAACCCTTCCAAAGTGCCTCAGATTCCTTTGGCTGCTCCCAAACTCCCATGAACACGGCACAGAGTCTGACTCCCTGTCCCCTCTGTCCAGTCTGGACTGAAAAGGAGGAAACTCAGCTCTGAGAGGTGCTGGAAGGAGAAGAAAGCAGGTCTGGGGTGTGCCTGGCACAGCCACAGCACGTCCCAGGGAGTGGGGGACGTTCAGGTAACACCTGGGGAGGTCCTCAGCAAAGCTCTCCTGTGTGAGGTCTTCATGGGGCCTCCAGACACAACCAGTTCATTTTAACCCTCACAAGGAGCTCAGGCAGGACTGGATCTCTCCCTACAAGGATCCTACTCAGTGGAAATCCTCGGAGCAGAGCTGTTGTAGGCATTTCCTAGAGGGAAACACCTTCACCAAAGTAACAATGCGCTCTGTGTTTACGACTGTTCATCCCTAAATATTCACCTTGTGGGCACCAGAAACCACATGGAGAGATTTCAGCTGAAGGCTTAAAGCCAGCCATGAGGAAGCTCTCTCCTCTAATGAATTCATTAGGACAGCACTGCATTTTTTTGGCTGCTTTCCCCCCAAAATCAAGCCCTGGGTGATCCCTCAGTACAGCCGCAGGTGTGTCCGTCTATCCCAATAATTCTTCCATCTGATGGCTGATTTCAATCACTTGTGACAGGGAGAAGAGGCTCAGGGTAATTAAATTGCTATAAATGTCATGGAAACAGACAGCTGAGGCAAAGAAATCATCCCAGAGCATTGTCTGTGGTGAGCTCTCATCTGATCAGACCCAGGCACGCACAAAACATCTCTTTAATGTTCCCACCACCCCTTTAATGTCCCTACCAGAAGCTGAGGCAACCACGAGACACAAATTAGAAGGAATCTAGGCCTGACTAATCTCAGAGCATCTCTGAGCTTCCCAATTCCCACAGCTGCTGGAAAAAGATGAGCTGAGGCACCACAAAATGAGCACTTTGTGCCTATACATGGAAAAAAACCCGTTCTCCTCAATTTTCCAGCCCCAAGACAGATGGAGGAGGAAAGGGAGCGTGTCCAGGCCTCAGCTAAGCCAGATTCCAGAGGGATTTCACGGGATACAGCAGAGCCCAAGGGTTTGTGAATACCTGTCAGCAGATTCAGGCTGGCACTGCCACCCAGGTGACCCCAGATGAGCCTTTCCAGTGGCTGCTCCATCTGCACAACGCACTTGGAATCATTCCTGCCTCTCCAAACACTCCTTGGAGTTATTTTTTCCCCTCTGTGACCACACAGCAGCCTGGCCCTCTGTGATTTCTGCCTTCAAACTCCTCATTTGGTAGCTCGACATCAGCATTTCTGTCATTCTGCACACAAATTACAGCCCTGGGCCCTAAGAATAGAGGCCCCACAATCACCATGTGCTCTGTTGTCACTCCTTTTACATCCAGACCTTCATGGTGTGGTCCCTGAGCAACTGTTTCTTCCTTCTCCCCCTCCAGATGATAAATTCCTAGTGGAAATCTAGAGGATCATTTTGAAAGGGATGCTTTAAAAGCTGCTCAAAAAGGAGTTTTCAGGGATTTTTTAATCAAGGCACCCTCCATCTGTTTATAACATTAATCCCACCCCCTGAGAGGGACTTCATAGCAAGAGATCCCTCTAAACCCCCAAATCTATCCCTCAGACACCTCTCCAGAATTCAAACATAGGGGGTTTTTACCCTTTCTTTAAGTTATTCTCTATTCCAAAGCCTTCACAAAACCACCAGTGTGAAAAACCCCCTCAGCAGAAGCTTTTCCAGCAGTTCCCTCCCATTATTTTCCAACAGGAGCTGATTTGGCTCAGGTACATTCACACGGGGTGGTTTTGTTCCCTAATTGAAGCATCAAGTCAGATTATGCTTCTGAAGCAGCAAATGAGACTATTCACCAAAAAAAATCTCTTTATCCTTGCTCAAAACATTTGCTTGCCTGGATGTGCTTAAGTAGGATAACTCAGGAAGCACCTAAAAATGGGATTTTGCAATTTTAGCCTCATCTTGACAGCCAGGAAAAGGAATTTCCATGCAGGGACATGAGGGTGACACGGTGGTGCTGACCCCAAGAGCCACCCCGAGTGTCCCATGTGCCAAGCAAGGTTCAGTCCCATGGACAGCATCCCAAAAACCTCATTCAGACCCTCTGGAAAACTCATGATCTACACATTGTGGGAAGCATTCACATAAAGGAGAAGAGGGTCAGCCTGACCTTCAGTGTCCAGCGTGGAAATTTCAAAATGAAGAAAAGGGGAAAGAAAAATCCCACAAAAGCCCAGCCCAGGCTTCTGTGAACTGAATGGGGCAAAATGAATGGGTGGCATTGTGTGCCCTGCTGTGCCAGCCCTGTAGCTGGCAGTGAATAATGCTGGGATGGGGACAGGATGGGGCCATAAGTGATTCTGAAAGAATTCCCCTGGTTTTGTGTGTGGGGTACCCCGAATAACGCTCACGCTCACTGCCCTGCGCTCCACAGGACAGGCTCAAAAAGAGATTTTCTCCATTTTCCTCATCCCATTCATTAGGAATCCCTGGAAGAAACCCATGGCCCCNCCCCCAGAGCTCAGATCTCACCATTCTGAGCACCCCCAGAGCTCACATTTCATCATTCTGAGCACCCCAGAGTTCAGATCTCACCATTCTGAGCACCTCAGAGTTCAGATCTCACCATTCTGAGCACCCCCAGCCCAGATTTCACCCTCCAATTTCACCTTTCTGAGCATCCCCAGCCCAGATTTCACTGCTTTGAACAGAAAGCTGGGAGAAAGGCAAACAAAACCTGCAGATAAATTCACTCCTGCAAAACATCAAAGCCTCAGAAGAACCTTGCAGCATTTGCAGCCATCCCAGAACAGAGAACAGTGCCCTAAAGCCACATCCAGCACCAATTTCCCCCACACTTTTCCCTGAAGTGGCCAAAGCTCTGTTTGTTCAAGCAGGTCTGACCTCCTGAACCCCAGCCAGCGCTGGCTGCACGTGCAGAACAACGAGCCCACGCCCAGGGAATTTTTTTTCCATGTTCTTGCAGGGGATAGAAAACTCCCAGACACCCCAATCCCCATCCAATCTTCTGTATAAATCATTAGGAATCCCCTCTTCCAGCTCCCATCCCGGGGGGATGTGTTTATTGGGAATATTTCCATTTAAGCCCGCTCGGCTCTGTCAGAGTGAGCTCTGCACCTGCACACTGGGGATGTCTGGAGTGGGCTTGGATTTTCCTTTGGGTTTTGGCAGGCAGCCCAGACTGCCTCCAAAAAAAAAAAAAGGAAAAAAAGGAAAAAAAGGAAAAAAAAAGGAATAGAAAGACCTCACCATGTGTGAGGAACATGTGTTTCATTTGTTTGGGGCTGAGTGACGAGGGAAGGGGGTGAACACGGAGTCAGCCCTGAGGTTTTTAGGTTGGGATGGGTTTTTTCTCTGCCCTGGTGCAGGTAAACATCAGAGAAGTGGTAAAAGGCAGGAAAATAGCAAAAAAGGCTGAAATTTCAGAGAAACAGCAGCTTGAGTAGTACCAGGCTGACAAGGACACAAACCCTGACCAGCTTCACATTCTTGTGCTCATCATTTTCTTCCTCCAACTCCCAGGGTTTGGCTCAAATGAGCCTTTACTTCCTATAAATTCACTGCAACAATGCAAATCCATCCATGCCTTTGTAAATAAGAGGATTTTTTCTTATTTACAGGCTTCTGCTGCAAAAAAATTCACTTTTATGCAAATAGGACTAATTGGTGAAAAACCTCCCACGTAGAACGAGGTTCCCAAGTGAGCAGGGAAGGGAAATATGTCCTGATTTGGGCCAGGGCACGCTCTGCTCCCCAAAATCCCTTTTCCATCTTGCTCAGGGATGCTGCCAAAACCCTTCAGCTGGAAACTTCTCCCTCAAAGCACAAGGATTTGGCTTTTTCCCCCTGCTCAAGCTGAGGAAAATCATCTTTCCCAAACACATCCATTTGCTGTTCCTTCCCAAATCCCTTGGTGGTGCCTGTTCTGCTCCTGAAACTCCATCCTTGTCCCTGCAGATCCCCCCCTGTCCACACCAGCCCTGCAAACCTTGGGATGATGTCACTGGAGAGAGGAGCAGATTTCCAGCATTACATCAGCCTGTCTGGGCTCAGCAATCAACCTCCTGCTCCTCAGACTTTCCATGGAAGAAACTGAGCCCAAGGAGGGGGGGGAAACAAATTCCAAATGGAGCCAGGGCTGGAAGAGTAATGACCCCACACCTCCGAGCATCCATCACCCCAAACAAGCCTGGGGCTGCTGCCTGCCAGCATTTAAGCAGAGAACTCTGCCAGGGGGATGTCAGGAACAAGCAGACACAGCTCCCCAAATCCCACAGTGCCTGTGGGGGATGGAAATTGCTCCAAAGGATGAGTTTTGCTTCCCAGAGATTGCTGGGTTTTCCTCTGATTTTTTTTTTCAGGCCAAAGGGGACCCAAACTGCCTGTCCCCTGCAGAGCAGCAGGGATGGAGGGCCCTGCAGCATCCCCACACGTGGCAGATCCCAATTTCCTCTCAGCATCCCATTCCCTTTGGAAAACACTCCCCCAACCCAACTCACCTGTGGGAGTCCCTGCTACCCAACCAGCAGGCTACAAACGGCTTCTCTGAGGAATAATCACCAAAAAAAGGTTCATTTTCCACTGGCACATCCCAGCTACAGCAGCAGCAGGATGTCAGTGCTTCCTCACACAGGGATAAATCCCATGTCCTCCACCAGGAATTCCCAGAGAGTGTTAATCCTGGATTTGCAAGCCTAAGTGCCCAATTTCCTCAGCATTTCCCACTCTTTGCCAACAAAACCCTCAACAGTGCCATCCTGGGCCAAAACCTGCCCAAACCATGGCATTCCAGACTGGTTTGTGTTGGGAGGGATATTAAAATTCATCTTTTCCACCCCTGCCATGGGTCTAGACCAGAGTCCTCCTAGAACTGGGCCTTAAACCTGGACTAACTCTAAGAAGCTCCAAGGCCACGCAGCTTCCTAAGGCTGATGTTTCACTTGGCACTCTGCAAAGATAAATGAGAGACTGCAGGAGTGTTTTAAACATCAATAAAAGCACTTTTATGATCTGTTTGAACAATAAAGTGCTTTGTAAGCTATCAAAGGCCTGCAGGCATTTGATACCAGCAAACTGCACTAATTATCCACCCATGCCAATGCAGTTGCTTTTGCAGTTGATGAAATGGAATGTACCACTGACCAAACCAAAAAAACCCCAAAACCCCAAACAAAACAAAATAACAAAAAAAACCACAGAAAAACCAATCCAAAAATAAAAAAAAAATTTTAAAAAAGTGTATTTTGTGATCATGACTACCAAAGCTCCATCATTACAGGCAAGCCTGACCCAGTCACCAAGCTTGACTGCAGGCCAGATGGCTGAACCTGCAATTACCCAGCAGATCTAAATGAAAAACAAGAGTTTCAGCAGAGTGTATGCAAACAATCCAGCTGATGTTTCCAGCCAGGCTCTCACTTTCCTCACTGGCACCTGGCAGTGAGGGGTCAGAGGAGCCAGTGCCACTTTGGGGTGGAAATGAAAGCCCACAATCCCTTTTACAAGCTGGTTTGCAATTCTTATTCTGGCCCAGGTGCTGCCCCTTCCTCCCTGATAAAACCAGATGACGTCCCTGGGCACCTGTGTAAGGTGATGCTGGGGCTGAGGAGTTGCCAACTGGGGCCAAATTTCCTATTTTTGATCAGATCAACTGCATCACTTGGACTCTGGCACCAAAAACCTCCCCGTTAACTGCAAACCCATCCAGAGCCATAATCCTCAGTAATTGCAGACATTTTCTAGGCAGCACTGCTCTCCTGGAAGAGCCCAGAGCTGTGATTTAATCCATATGTCTCAAGTGCACCATTTTAAAGAGGATCCTCTGGAAAAGAATTAAAAAAAAAAAAAAAGGGAAAGCAGAAAGAATGACGAGAAAACCAGCGAGCAAATGGAGAATTATTAGGAGACTGGGGAAAGCTACAGACATCTTCAATAAAGATCCCTAAATGCTGGCTCAGGAGGTTTTATTTTCCATCCTCTCACACCATGGTATATGGTGGTGGTGTAAAACATCCCCTCTTTGCACTCCCTGAAAGGCTCCGCAGCAAAGGAGGTGAAATCAGATTTGGCAGGGCCAGCAGAGCAGGCAGCCAGCTCTGTGAATTACCTGCTGAAAGCAGCCTGCCAAGGCAGGGAAAAAGAAATGGGATCGTGGAGCTGTGGTGCATCCTCACTGACAAATCCAGGTTAGGCAAAACCCACTCATTTTTAGAAATGTATTTTTTTGAAGTTTAACGAAAACTTCATAAATCGGAGCTTTTCCTGCTCCTTCCTGAGCCTCTGGGCAGAGCCTGGATCCTGTGGGATGGGGCAGGTCCAACTCTGAGCTCATGAGGAGCCTCACTGAGCTCAGGGGAGCTGTTGGAATGCTGCTGGTTTGAAGATTGCAGAATTCCAGGGTTATTTAGGTGGGAAAAGGCTCCAAGATCGAATCCAAGCTGTGCCTGAGCCCCACCTTGTCATAAACCAGGGCCCTGAGTGCCACATCCAGGGGTTTCTTGGGCACCTCCAGGGATGGGGACTCCAAACCTCCCTGGGCAGCCCCTTCCAAGGGGTGACCACCCTTTCCATGGAGAAATTCCTCCTGAATTGGGGAATTTCCTGCTTCTCCTCTATCAAAAGTGTTCCCCCACACCTTGGCACTGCTGTTGATGTTTGCACAGGACCTTCCTGCCACCAGGAACAGCCAGGACAGAGGTGCTGAGGCAAAATTTGGTCTAAATGTGAATTAGATTTAGATCTGAGGCTCCCATGGGGAGTCCCTGGGAGCTGAGGAAAGTCTGAACTAAAATTCCCCAAGTTCACTGCACCCCAGCACATCAATCCTGGGAGCAGAGAGAGAGTTTGATCTCTTCCTGGAGTTAAACAGAGCTGTTTGAGGTGTTAACAGCAGATCTGCCTGCAACAGGAGGCTCTGAAGCTTCTCCATCCTCAAAACCAGCAAAAACCACCTCACAAAGCACCCACACATATAAAAAATCACATTCATTTCTACCCCTTCCACTAAAGAAAAAGCTTTTGATCCAACACTGCAAGCTCAGAGTAAAATAACCTACAGAACTTTAAAAATAAAAGCACTTTCTAGAGATGAAAACACCCCAGCCAAGAGCATGGGAAGGGAAGGAGAAAGCCCTGACAAGAGTGAAATGAAATCTGGGATTATCAAGCACAGGGATAATTGGGTTTTTTAAGTGTAAACAAGGCCTAAGATGAAAAGAGAGGTGGCATTTCAACCCCAAGAGCACCTGAAGGGCCCCAATGTCTGGGCTGGGAGCATTGATGTGTCTGCCCTGCTTTGTCCTGTGGTGCCTTGGAACTCTCAGCAGCCCTAAGAGCACCTCTGGCACCCTGCCCGGCCTCTCTGGCTCATCCCAAATTGCTTTCCCTCCATTTCTGATGTCTTGATTTCACTCATGGTCTTCAAAAAAAAAAAAAAAAAAGTCCAAACAACACAAAGGAGGAGAGGGAATCAAAAGCAGCATCTTTCAGCATCCTCCAGGGCGTTGTGTCCCATCCCAGCACAGGCTTTGGCACAATTTCTGTCAGCCCTTCCTGGCCACAGGTGGCTGAGATCAGAGGAATCCACTTTTTTTGGGTTTTTACAGCACCAACTGCACTACTGAGACACAGTTATGGCACTCAGCTGCATAAAATAACCTCTTCTTGTCTCTAAAGGAGCCAAAAGCGACCTTAAAAAGCAATGTATTCATGCCCTGAGCTTTTCCACACATGGGAAAAGTCATTTCAGCCACTCCAGGCACTGCTGCAAACCAAGAGGGTCAAAACCCCACTTAACCCGTGGGACAAAGCCCTAAAATTTTACACAGATGAACCAAAAATAATTGGCAGCCAAAGCAGTCACTTGTTCCCAGGCTGTCCTCGGCAGCTCAGCCAGAACCTGCTCAGTTTTTAACTCGTGTCCACACCACAATTTAATGATGCCAACTCCAGCCCTGCAGCCAGGGGCTGTTCAAGACTTTTATCAGCACACAACAGTCCCCAACTGATGAATCAGAAGGTAAAGGGGGAAATCCAGCAGGAAAATGAGACAGCAAGGTCTGACCAAAGCTCCTTTTGCTCATCAGGCCATCACTGGAGTCCCACAGAGCAGAAAAACAAGGCTGGGCCCCTCCCCACTGCACAAACCTAATTTCTTATTCAACTTCTCACCTGAGATGCCTCCAAACATCCTCACAGATGGGGTTAAATTCATCCCAGCCAGCCCAGAGAGGGGAACATTTCCCTGCCACAGACTCTGGGCACACAAAGATGCTCCAGCTGTGGGTTATGGGCCTGCCCTGCTCCCTGCTGGCATCCAGCTCTGCAAGGTGGCTCCCCTGGGCAGAAAATGGGCACCACTGGCATGTTCTGGGAAGTCTCCCCAGGCTTCAGGCTGGAGATGCTTTTTCCTTCTGTGAAAGAGCCTTTCCCAAGCTTCTCCCTCTCTCTATTCCTGCACTCAACCACCAGGACTTGGTTTCAATTCACGTCTAAAGAAAAGCACATTAAAAGGAGCAGTTTTTCCCTCTAAAACTGAGGCACATTCCCAGGTTTTGACTTCCCCCAGTGCTGCTGCAGCACAGGAACAGCTCAGCCTGCAGCAGGGAAGGGGTTTATCCTCCACCATGGGCTGCAGTTTTGTCCTTCCTTCTCTCCCTGCAAAAAACAACCCCTTTGCAGTCTCACCCTGCAGCCCCTCAGGCACAGCTTGAGGCTTCTCAACCCTGCAAGAGCCTGTCCTGCCATTTGTAAACTCCTGTTTTGAACAACAAACCCAGCACAAAACTCAACTTGTACAACCTGGGCTCGGGGCTTGGCCCCTTTTCAACCCTCCCCAGTGCTCATACAGAGACCCACACAGCCTCCCAGCTAATTGAATTTTAATGAGAGGAAGTCATTTTTCCACTGGAAGAATGTTCTGCTAGAGAAATATTTTGAAACTCCTCTAACCTTTCCTGCCAGGCTTTTAATTTTTTTTTTTTTAATTTTTTTTCCTTTCCCAGCAGAACACAAGTGAGGAAGTTCCCATCTGGGCTCTCAAGCTGCTCCCCTCACAATTCCAGCCAGGACCAGCCCTTCAATAATTACAACTTGCAAAACAAAAAGTATTTGGGGTTGGTCTGGTTTCAGTCCTGACAAGGAAGATGTGAATTCCCACTGCTTGACAGCTCTTGTGCTGAGACACAGCCAACCCCAGCACTCCAATCCCACTCCCACCTCACTGGGTTATTTTAATTTCCAGCAGAAGTGACAAACACATCAGAGCCTGGCAAACCCATGGATGCAGAAAACTTCCTTAGCTGGGCTTTGCAGATCAGCTGCCTGTGGGACAGCAGCAGCTTCATCTCCTTCACGTGCTCCAGAAATCCTCAGCTTTCCAGGAATACAGAAATTTAACAGCTTCCACCCTCTCCCCACTGTTCTGAGGCACAGCTTGGCCTGCACAGTTTCTGCTTAGCCTTGGAGAAAGGAGAAAGGGGGAGGCAAAGGAAATGAAGTTGCTGAGATGTGAAGGAAATTAGGTTCTAGTCCACTGCCTTCAGAAAACCTCTTCCACCCCAGAGAAAGCTGCTGGAGTCCTGAGGAGTGTGTGAGCAGGGCAACCAAAAAAACCTTAAAGATCAGAACTAGAGGGGGTTTATATCCATGTTGTATAATATCAGTACATGTAAGACAAAGAAAAAAAAGTATTTTCTAATTCTCCAGTTCTCCTGAGTGCCAGCAAGATCTTGTAGCTGCAGCTCACAGCCAGAACAGCAAAGAGAATCCTTTCCCTCCCAAAACTGAGGAGGTCTCACAGCCCCTCACAGTTTAAAGCCTTTTCAGCAAGGGAGCCACGGTCGTGGAAAGGGCTACAAGAGGAGCAGGGAGAGCACCTGACCCATCAACATCTGGATTCAATTCCCTTCCAGGCAGAGGCATCAGCTGTCCCAAAGTCAGGTGAGCCCTGAAGGCCACCTGGGAATACCCCAAATTTCAGGGGTATAATCCTGTTATTTTACAGAGTGCAGGTTTTCCATCCAGCCTGGGTGTGATACCAGTTTCTTTAACTGGTTCTACTGGACCTGAGCTGGAGAAGAACTCACCCCTTCATGTAACAGCTCAAAACACAGCATCCAGTGCTGAAATATTTGGCAGAACCTCCAACACTTGTGAAAGACACTCCAGTGCCCATTAAACCCAGCTTTTACTTTCCATTTTAATTGTTTGACTTCCCAGGGAACGTCTCTTAATTTAATACAATTTTGAGATGCAGCCCTCCCTCTGTAACTGGGATTTTGGCAGATTTATTCAGCCCATGCATTCCTGCTCTGTTTGCAGCAAGCCAGCCCCCAGATGTTGGCAATATTAAACAAACTGGAACTTTCCCTCTGAGTGACAGCAAAATGCAGACAAGATCTGGCTTTGCTATGGCTCTAATTAGCCATGGATAGGAGATATTCCCCATCCCTTTGCTGGGCTGGGGAGGCTCTGGAGAGCCAGCTCTTTCTCCACTTCAATTCCATGGAAACAAGGAGCTAGAGATCGATAGGGCTTGGGGGTGATTTCAGGAAGCAATTCCAGCTCACAAGAAAGATCAGGAATGGGATTCTCATCCCCAGGGAAGTCTCACGAGTGCAGCAGAGCACAGAAGTTGATTTTGCCAGGGAAATGCATACATTAAACAAGCTGCTGAACTAGGGGGGAAAAGCTTCTCCCATCTGTAGCTTGTCTATAAATAATGCTCTGCCTCTCTGCTTCCATCACAAGAGCTCGTGGCAGCCTCCCACCCCTCAGGACTTTGCTTTGCCTTTGGAAGCAGAGTGTGGGAGGTGACAGGGCTGCCACCCAAGCTGTCAAGGAGAGTCCCCTCGTGTCATGGAGCAAAAGAACCAAGAATCCATGACCAATGTGTGGGAAAAGAGCAAATTCCTACAGCCCCCAGGGTGAACTGGGACTTGGGAGGGAGCTGCTTCCCCCAGCCTTCATTTGCTGCCCCTGCAGCTCTAAATCCCAGCACGGCAATGAATGAAAACCTTGTGAGCCCTTCCCAGGTTAGATGAGCCACAAAATCCCAGTGCTGAGAGGGGGCAGAACCCCAGCAAGGCCTGGAAAGCAGAGAACCAGAGGAGCTCACTCCAGCAAGGCCACCCAGCCCCCAGTTTTCATCATTACTGTGAAAAGTCAAAATAAAACCTTCAGCATTACAAACAACAGCGTTTTACTGTGCAAAAGCCCAACAAAAATGTCAAAAATGAGCTGGGAGTCTCTCATCATCCCCATGGAACACCTCCAGAGCTGCTCCTTGCCATGGCTCATGTTGGGGAGGATGAAATAAGGAAACCTTATAAATATGACTGCTTGGCAAAAGATTCTGGAAATATAAAATCTGTAAGTGAAATAGAAATGAAAGCTAGCTTTGAAATATAAGATACCGAGCTGTTAGTCAATGTACAACCAAAAAACAAAGAACTAGCCAGCTGAAGGAGAATCCCTCTTGGTTGAACAATGTCTTTAGCAAAGAAGAAGATGCTTCAGCAAACAGAAAAGTCCAAGGGTCAGAGAGACCCTGCCAGCGTGGCAGGGAAGAAAAAAGTAGTTTTAGAAAATAGTTTTAGGAGTTAAAATATAACACAGTATGGTAATGTAGTAGTTTTGATAGGTTGTATGTAAATTCTATAAGGATTGCTGTCTTCTATTGATTGGATGTTGTACTATTACCATATTCAGTATAGGAAGAGATAGAATATCATGGAACCAGACTTTTACCATTCTTTCTTCTTCCTCTTACACTTAAGCTCTCTCTCTCTAAAGCTCTCCTAAGCTCTCTACTCTTCCTTCTTACCCCTATGCTCTCTCGCTCTCTCTGGGGCTTGCTCTAAGCTGTGGCAGCTTAAGCAGAGCTCCTGCACCCACAACTCTTGAAAATAAACTGCATGTTTTAGGAGCTGCCTTGAACTGTAGAAATCATCCCTGAACCGACTGAGCACAGCGCCCCCTATAGATTTTCGACAGGCTCACCTCAAAGACCTCCTCATCCAAAATCCTGGTGCCGAACACGATGATGCCGTTGACGTCGATGATGGGATGCTCGCTCCGGTCCAGGAACTTGGTGATTTTCTTTTTACAGTCCAGAACCAAGGTGACATTTTTCTTCTGCACACTCAGAGCCACTCGGTGCCACCTGGGAGAACACAGCCCACACATGGGTCAGGCTGGCTTTGCAGAACAAGGCAGTGATTGTATAAAAATGAACTTTCAGGGACTGATGTCCTGCAAACCTTTGTGGAAATCCTCTTTGAGCAGAGCCTAAAGGGCTCACTGGCAAGAGAAGTGGTGACTGACAACTTCCATCCCTCCAAATCAGGCAGCAAAGGGCCACTTCTGGCTTCAGCAAGAAGCAGGGATAAACACCCCACAGATGACTCCCTTTTCCACCCTCTTTTTAAGCCCTGCACAAGCCTCAGCGTGGGTTTGGCACGACAAATGGATTTATTTTTAAGGCCCTTCTCAGCAAAATCAATGTTCCTATCCCCACAAGTACCAGACAGCGGCACTGACTGCTCATTTATAATTCTTACAGATGTCAAATTAATTCACTGAAGGCCAAAATGACAGACTGGGGGGCACCTGTCAGCAGCCAGGGGTGTGCAAACACATTTCTACAGGCATGACTCCTCGTTTACACAACGTTCAACATGCTGGCATCCATACAAACAACAAACTGTTTTTTCCTTGGTGCACAAAATGTCACTTACTTGCCATCTGCTAGGTTAATGCCTCTAAAGAGAGGATAGTCTTCTGGGCCTGGCTTTCCTGTATGGTCTTCATACAGGAATACAGGAGATCTACCCAACTCCACACCAATTTGCTGGATCCCTTGCTCATTGTAAATTGAGATCAAGAAGGACTGACCTCCTTTCTTCGCTTTTACAGTGGTTAGAATGGAGAAGTCCTCTGGGAAGGGGGAAGCTGGAGTGGAAAAGCAAAGAGGTTAGTGAGGCTTCCTCAAAAATCAATCCCTACACAACCAGTCTGCAACATCAGCAACAGCCCAAGAAATTTATATAGGGCCAGGTGAAGATCTGGCTTTTCCCCAAATACTCTGGGGTGAAACCCCTGTGCTGGGGAAACAGAAATTCTACTAAAGCTGGCTTAAATTTCTATTATTTGCACCCAACCCTTCCTCAAGAAGCTCCCCTAAAGCTTTTTAGGAGACAAGGGAAAAAACTTCTGTTTTGTACATCCAAATGAACTTAAGATGTCAAAGGGACAGAGGAAATCAAGCATCAACACAATCTTGAAGGGTTTTATTTAAGGGAGTAGGGAATTGCATCAGGATTTGTCCATTCCAGATGAGAACAGAGGAATTTGTGGTTTTGGCTTTCAGGGTTGCTGTAGACACACACAGAAAAAATTTGAGAGGGGAAATAAATCTGGCAATCAGTAGAAAATCCTAATTTGTCTGCTTATTAAACAGCATCTCATTTCCTGGCTTTTTCTCCTCTCAGGAAAGAACTGGGTCTGATCACAGGTGATTTCTGTCTTTATTTCTGCAAGGTTTGGAGGATTAAAGCAAATAAATCCTGTCAGTACATGATCAATCTGCAAGGCCAGACAAACACATCTGGATATCATCCTCTTGCAGAAACCCAAACTCCTCTGTTTGGGTTTCTCTGCCACTCAGACTGAAAAAAAAAATAAAAAAGTGCCCAAACTGAAAATCCTGGATGCACACCCCAAACAGAGCATCTTAGAAACCACCAGGAGCAGCCATAAAGAAGATTTCTTGATCAAATTATACACACAACCCCCTCAGATGCTGCATTTCAGAGCATGGGCCTTGCAGGGAATCTCCTCTTGGAGGTCCAGGCTTTCCAAAACAAGGATTGCTTTGAAATTCTGGAGAAATCTTCAACCACAGCAGGGCAGGGCAAAGTGGGGCAGCCTCACCGTGGGGTTTGTGACACGTGTGGCACTGGTGGCACCCAGGGGACACAGGGATCCCATTTAAACTGCAGATGTGCAGCCAAATAAACCACAAAAACCATCAAGTTCAGTGCCCAGAAGCTTCAAATAGATTTTCTTCACTACTTTGGATTTTTCCTAGATGGCATCCCAGGGGGTTTTGACCCAGGGAGGGGATGAGGAACGTGGCAGTGGGGAGTTCCTGGCACCACAGCAAAGGTGGAGTTCAAACACAAGAGGCCTTGAGCTCATCCTCTTCCTCTTCTGCCTGGGAGGTGCTTCAATTTTTAGGAATAAAATGTTTTAAATGTATTTATCTGCCTGGAGCAGGGAAGGGGATGAGGCAGGAGCTGCATCAAAAGCAGAACTGCTACAGAGCAAAGGGAGATAACTGAGGATACCTTTCCACCCCATTAACCCCCCTCACCTTGGGTAAATAACATTTGGGAAGCAGCAGTCTGCAGAGAGGCCTCCCAGTCAGGAATTTAATGCCATTATAACCTGCTTTATCCCCAGGACACAGCCCCAGATATTTGGCAAAAGCAGCACCCAGTTCTGGTGCCTCCCACAGGATGCCCTGAGCTTTATCTGCCTCCCCTGTGCACAAACCCTCCTGGAGCACTGAGTCAGGACCATACGCCTTCCTGGCTCCAATTACAGCCTACAGATTTGGGCCTTTTATGTAAAATAGTTCATGTCCAAAATTTCATTAGGAACCCACAATACAGTACCTTTCAACTCGGTCAAGCTGCCAACTCATTAAAAAGCTGCTTTTAATTTTTTTTTTCATTATTATCAAAATGTCTCCATGGTGATGCGAGTTTCTCAACCCAAATAATCATAATGGATGAATTATAGCTGACATTACTCTGTTACTGCTCTGCTGTCCTGGCAAAATAACAATGCCTGCACTGTCAGAGCCAGAAACGACCCGGGCTGCTGCACGATGGATGAAAGCACATCCCCACACACCCCAATACTGATAAATACATCCTCATAAATACATCAAGCACGGAGATATTGACCCAAATCCCTCCAAAACAATGGGGACATCCCTCCAACAAAGGCTTTGGGATGGAGTCCTCNCTTCTCTTCCCCATCCCACCTTGCTGCATCCATGGGAAAGGCTGCACCGTGTCCATGAGCACAAACAGCAGTGGGAAGAAAGAGCCCAGAGAGAGCTTTTACAGTATCAGAAGTGTTCATGAGCAAGAAGCTCAGCCCAATGTTTGCATGGAAAATTGATGTCCATTGTTAGGCAGCTTTTAAAAGTTTCCACAATCCTGAGAAACTGGGCCCTCCATGAGAGATTACAAATGTATGGCAAAGCCAAGGGAACAGTGCAGATAATAAAGGAGCTGAGGGAGCCTGGCCTGAGCAGCAAACAGCTGGAATATTTCCTCATCCCTCATCCTCATCAGGCCATGCATGGATAACACATTTGTCTGAGCTGTCCTTGCCACTTGGATCTTCCCCGTGCCTTCAACCACATTTTATTCCACACAAAATATCTGCACATCTGCAGCCTGAGTCGTGTTCAGGCAACCAAAATGCAATAAAACTCCATCCCTGCTTCCAGTCACATCCCTGGGCTCCAAGAGCTGCAGAGCAGCCAGCTCCTAAACTGCCTCCAACATTTATTTAGGGAGGGGAAGGGGGGGAAGGCCCAGGCAAGGGGGAAGGGAGGTGAATTCCAGACTCCTGACATCAGCTGGGTCCCCGTGCCAGGTGTGGGGGGTTGGAGCTCTGTGTGCACATCCAGAGGTGCTTGCAGGAGTAGGAACATCTGCAGGGGAATCTCTCCTCTGGATGGATTTATCTGTGGGGGCAAAAGTGACCCTGCAGCGGTCACAAGGAGGTGATGGAGCATCAGGGAGGGGCTGGACCCCCTCCAGGAGCCACCAGCCACAGGTTTGGAGCTGCAGTCCCTGCCTGGAGCCCTCTGAGCAACCCCAACCCACCACTGAGAAGTGCAGCACTTCTCATCCCTAAAGGATGATCCAGGCACCTGCACTGCCTCCAAACACTGCAATTCATCTTCATTCCCCAGGAAGATCCTCTGTGCCTCCAGAACGATGATGAATTAGGTCAGAGCGAGATATGAAAGCAGAAAACCACTCTGGAGCTGCACAAAGCAACTGTAAAGCAGGCAGGTGACCAGCAGGAGAGGGAATCCTGTGCTCCCAGTGTCCCACCTCTCCTGGAAACCAGAAAGGAGCCAGCCCAAGCCCCCAGCCCCCTCCTCACTGAGCACCATTTCAGCAGCAGGAAAAGCCCCTGCCCACAAACAGGAGCTGCACACAGCAGCAGCACTCACTCCTGCCCAGCCAAGCACTTCAATTATTGCCACAGGATTTCTCAGCCAAATCCCAGCTCAGCAATCTCCTGTAGGAGCCACAAGGGCACCGTGCACAGGAGGACAGAGACCTGACTGACCGAGTGCCAGGAGATTTCTTACAGGTTTGCTCTGGGCTTGGCCTCCACCCGAGAGCTGCAGCTTTATGAAAGCTTCCTTTTCACTCTGTGTGTCATGAATAACATCCCTGTGCAGCATCTCCCACAGGAACATTCCCTGCTCCAGGTGCACGGAGCTCCCCGAGGCAGCAGCTCAGCCCCTACCAGCTCAATATGCCCAGCACACACACAGACAAACCCCAAACACCCCAAATGTTACCAAAATCAGAGCAGAGGCTGCCCCAAAAATCTGCCAAGTCCTTGATTAGGACTGAAAAGGAGCCTGACTTCCCATTTTAGCTCAGCAGAGATGGCAGGGCCTGAATGTGCTCTGCGATGCCCAGAGAGGAAATAACGGTGCAGAGCATTGGAGGAAGGGACAGAGGGATAAATATCAGTGCCAGAAGGCTGGATTTATTACATTTCCAAGGAAATGTGGAACAAAGTGATTGTCCCATCCCTGGCAGTGTCCAAGGCCAGGCTGGACAGGGCTTGGAGCCATCTGGGCTGGTGGAAGGTGACCCTGCCCAGGGGACCTTCACCACTCTGTGATTCTGTGAATGACTCCAGGAAGAACCAACAGTGGCAAAAGGAGGAATTTAATCCCCAATTCCTTCACCACTACAATTAAACCCAATCTTTCTGCAATCACCTCATTCCTAGTTCCTTAAACACATGGTAAAACCTGGATCAGAGGCTGCTGATATTAAGTTTATCATTAAAACCTGGAGCAGAGGCTGCTGATATTAAGTTTATCATTAAAACCTGAATCAGAGGCTGCTGATATTAAGTTTATCATTAAAACCTGGAGCAGAGGCTGCTGATATTAAGTTTATCATTAAAACCTGGAGCAGAGGCTGCTGATATTAAGTTTATCATTAAAACCTGGAGCAGAGGCTGCTGATATTAAGTTTATCACTCTGCCCTGACCCAGCAGTGGCCAACAGAGATTTTTTCTTTCTCTCACTTCAATATTAGAGCAAACCAAGCAGGATTTTTAAACCCCTGGCTTTGGGCTGGACATCCACCTGCCACCACTACAGCCAAATCACTCTCTTGGGCTCAGCCAAGAGCAGAAAAATCCCCCCAGAACTCCAAAGGAAACCAGAATTTAAGCCAGCATTAATATCCACCAGTGAATATCTGAGCCCACCAAACCCCCCCTGCCCAGGGGCAAACCCCATTCCCAACTCTCCTTCCCCTGACTGTTCTTTAAGTCAAATTTTTAGAGGAAAAGATGCCTTAAACCCTGCTGATCCTCCAGGCAATGTGCAGTAACAAATAAGGATTTTATTTCAATCCATTACACCTGTCCCTCACAGAGCACAGCACAACCAGCTCTGCTTCAGCCACTGCAGGGAAGGGCAGCAAAACACTTTCTCCACCTAACAGTTATCCAAAAGTTAAATAATTTGATTTCCCATCCTAATTCTTGGTTTTTCCTCCTAATTCCATCTTCCCTGGCCAAGGCATCCCCCAGGGAATGCTGTCCTGTCCTTGGGCATTCCTGCAAGGGCTCAGGGGGTCAGCCCAAGGAGGGCACACACCACCAGTTTTCCCAGCTTGATGCTCTTAAAAGGGAGATGGAGCAACAGGAAAATAAGGAAAACAATTAAATATTACTCACCCCTCAAAAAACCCAGACAAAACAACATCAAACCAAACCAAACCACCAAGAAAAAACCCTCAGAAAACCACAAAAACCCAATGGCAGTGTTGCTCTTGAAATTCAGTGCAAGATGGAGCTGCAGCTCCTGCTCTGCAAATCCCAGCCTCAGCCAGAAGTCATTAATCTAAGCCATATTTATGCCTGTAATAATAATTTTTAACACCTGAAGCAAAGCTCTTGAACAGCCCCAAAGCACTCCTGGAAGTCACTCGTGTGCTACTTGTGCATATCCGTGCTCCCAGCAGCTGAAAAATTACCAAATTGCAGGCAGAAAACCTCAAAACAAAGCTCATTTTTCAAGGTCTTTAATTAAATGCTGATCTCCAAGGAAAGCCTCGGTGTTTAAAGCTGTCTCTGAGCTGAGGGCTGGAGCTCCTGAGGCTCACCAGGGAACAGATATTCCCTGTGTTGTCCCAGTTCTCCCAGTGCAGTGAACTGGGCAGCACCAGACAGAGGGAAAAGCCAGGCTTTTATAAAGAGCACACTCTGGATTCCAGGGAATTTAAAAGCTGAGTTCTGCCCAACCTGGTCTGTGAACCTGCCCACAAATGAGATGAGCTTTAAGGTCCCTCTCAACCCAAACCAGTCTGGGATTCTGTGACAAAATTTAGGAGATTTCCTGGAATCTTTCTTCAACTTTTCGCCTTCCACCACCCTTCAAAGTGGAAAAATTTCATCTTGAGACACAAATTTGCTGTGCAGAGCTGCCCTGTTGTGTTAACACAACAACTGAGACACCTGGGGGTCTGCAGGAGGGGGCAGCAGCCTGGGACAGGAGAATTTTCTTCCATATTCCTTTGTGGAGCAGCCAGGGGACATCCCAAACCCCTCAGGCCATGATGCTGCAGCTCAGTCCTGCTGGGGTTTATGTGCAGTGGTTTGAGGGGGGAAGGTGAAGAAGGAATAAGCATTCCCAGCTCATTCCAGGTGCCCTCTGCAACTCCCTCAGCCTTTACCACCAATCCCACCTGGCTGGGATGAGGATACCACCAATCCCAGCAGCAGGGATGAGGATTTGCAGGGATGTAAAGCCTCCTTATAGGAACAAACAACAGAAAATTGTCATTTATCTCCCAGCAAGCAGTGACAGCAAATACAGCAAATAAAGATTATTTCAGGAGCAGCATCTCCTTGAAAAGAATGTCAAGACACCTTCTACTATCCCAGGGTGCTCCAAGACCTTCCAGCCTGGCCTTGGACACTTGCAGGGATGGGGAATCCACAATTTCCCTGGACAGCTGTGCCAGAGGCTGTTCTGTGTTTTTATGGGAAAAGGCATTTCCCAGCAGAACCCCCAACCATGAGGGGTCAGAGCAGCTGCTGAGGGACAGAAGGAGCCATCTGGGATCCCAAAGCTTTAATTCCAACCTGGAAAATCCATCCAAGGCCAGGATCCCTCCCTGAGGGAGCTGAGAAGCCCCAGGACAGAGGGGCTGGTGCTCCACAGAAACCCTTCCAGCCCTACCAGCCTTGCCTTCTTTAAGTCCTTTTCCAAGATATTCTTGGCCCTACATAAACACTCAATTATTGCCTTTGGACCCAGGAAGGGCAGAGCCCTTTCCTTGGGCTCCAGGTTTCTCCCTCCCCAGAGGTCCACAGGAACATCTGGGCTTAGATTTGGAATTCAATACAAAGAGGTATTTTTATATTATATCCTCATTTAGGTATATTATATTTTATTATCCCTACAGTTCCTGTGTCAGATCCACAAGGATTAAGAGGAAGAACTGGAAGTTACTTCCCCTTAGTGATGCTTTTTTTGTAGAGCTGGGAGTCTCCTCTTCAGGCTCCTGGGATTTCAACAATTTTGACTCCTTATCTAAACACTTTTCACCACACCTGACCCGGCTGCAGCCCTGGGATAACTGACTAAAACAGGGTGGCAGAGGCTAAAATAAAAACCAGGGCCCAAAATAAGGATCTCAAGCTCCAGTTACCATTGCTCCAGCATCCTTTGGATGGGTTTAACAGAAGCTCTTAAATTCTTCAGCATCCCAGCAGCCCAATAAAACACAATTATTTATTTGGGCAAAGAGAAAAGGCATTTTAAGCAGGAGAATTGAGGAATGTGAGCTGCAGGATTGAAGTTTGTTCCTCAGGAAGAGGGCAGAATAGAGGGAATAAATAAAACCCAGCTACAGAAGGGGTCAGGGCTCATCTGCTCCTCCCAAGAGCTGCCACAGAGCTGTGTCAATTCACACTGCTCCAGATTGCAGAATATTTCACCAATGACTCATGACATCTCCTTATTTATTTATTTTTTCTTTAAAAAAAAAGCCCAAATAGTCCCAACTGGGAACAAAGGAAACCATTGTGCAGGGTCAGATTGGAAGGATCCTATGTATAATCCCAAAAGGAAAAGAAAGAAACCCAGAACTGACACTGGAACAGCTCAGAGACTCCATTAAATTCAAAGAATCAAATAATCCCTGTTGCTTTGAGCAGAAATCCTTTTTTTTTAAATTAATTAATTTTTTTTAAAAATAATCAATCATTTGGGTTTCTAACAAAGCTAACAGTGAGCAAAGAGCAGGGTTTTCCTTCATGGAATATAATTAAAAAATCTGCTACAAATTCCATGCAAAACTTACAGATACAATGCCCAAAAATCAGGCAAATACTGAGGATTTGGGGGAAAATCCCAGCCCTGTTCAAGGGCAGCAAAAAACCGCTCATTTTAAGAGCTGAGGATTTGGGATTCTCCCTGGGAAGGAGGAAAAGAAGAACCCATCAGTAAAGGGATGGCTCAGAGGAGGAGGATGGGCTTTTCCTGCAGCAGATCTGGCCAGGAAAATCCCTGTCCCACCCCAGCCTGGGAGCCACGACACGTCCCTGGCACTGCCAGGGGACAAATCCATCCCTGGACACTTGGGGACAGAGGCTGCTCCAGGACAGCAGCACCCACACCGGGTATTTTGCCACCTTCCAGGATCTGCTGCCCTCCACCATCACAAATCCTGGGAAAAAGCAATGAAAAACCCCAGGGAACGGGGAAAAGGGGTGGTGGGGTCCCTAAAAGGGCAGGTCTGAGGGTGCAAAGGCAATGCACAGCATTTCCCCCTCCCTGCTCGTGGGCAGGGATCAGTGGGATTCTCCCTGGATTTCCCCAGCTGTCCCCAAGGCAGGTCCAGGGCACAAATCCTTCCTTGCTGAAGGAAAAACCCCATCCCTGGAGCAAGAAAAGCACAAAGCCTTTTAGGGCAGAGCCCCAGTGAAGCCCTGTCACCCTCTGACCCACAGCAGGGACTGTTCAGTGTCCAAGGAATTTTTAGGAGCGGGATCAGAGGAATGAGGTGAATCACCAGCTCCAGGGGCTGTCCTTGCTCTCCTCACATCCCACCCTGCCCATGGGGCTGCTCCCATCCTGTCCCAGCCCTGATCCAGGAAAGCTTTCCAAGCTCCCCCCCTCCACATGGAGCAAGCATTTCTGGGGCACTGTGACATTTTGGGAAGCGTTCCAGCCCAAATTTCGTTACTGGAAGGAGTCTTGCCCTTTGAACCACTGAGGGTGAATGGAGGCTGGAATTTTGGGAGCTGCAGAAGCTCCAAATCCACGCCCTCAGCAGCTCCACAGATGGAAACGGGGATGGAGCAGGACCCCATTTTCAGAATGAGTCACTGAGAACCCTTACAGGGAGCTGGGTTTAGGAGCAGCTCCTTAAAACCAGCCTTAAAGGCATGCAAGTCCTGTCCCTCCCACCCCCAAGCTCTGCTTTTTTACACAAAATCCCACTTTAAATTCATTGTAAGGCCTCTGGATCGGCTCAGCCCTCAGGGAGCAGCAAGAGATGGAAATCACATCCAAGGATCTGCCATTCTTCCCAAGGAAATCCTTGGCACCTCCTCTGCAGGTGGAACACTGAGGTTTTCCAGGAGTTTTGTCATTTTGAACCCACAGAGGGCAGGTTTAGATGGGAAATTAGGAATAAATTATTCCCAGGAGGGCAGTGAGGCTTTCCCAGTTTCTCTCCACTGCCATGGGATTCACTCCCACAGGGACTCAGGTGCACTTAAAGGTGGAAAAGGAAATTTTAACCTTTTATCTTTGCTCTGAAGAGCCCCAGTGTTCCCAGACAATCTGGCACGGGGACAGCAGCTACATTTTCAAAGCAATTTGTAATAATCAACCACTTAAAACCCTGCAAGGCTTAATTAGGGCCTGAGCTTGCAGCCCATGAAAATCCACAAGAAGCTTTGCAATCAGTTTTAATGGGGTGCAGAACAGTTATTCCTGCAAGGAAGCACCCAAAGCTGGCAGGATCATCTCCCAGAGAGGGAATAAAGGAGACCTGGCCTAAGAGCCTTGTCAGAGGTAGCCTGAGCAGCAGCCTCCTCCTCATGGCCTCTCTCAAAACCTCCCAAAAAGGAGCAAAAGTCACCAGCTAAACTGGGGGTTTCCCACAAAATCAACTCCCTGCAGCCCTCTGGCTCGTTTTCTGTGGCTGATGGTCCCCCTGCACCCCAGGGGTGTCACTGGGGTGGGAACTGCACCAGGCTGGAGCCATCCTACACACCCACAGAGTGCTGTTCTCCACCCAGGAAATCCCAGCCCATCCCTGTGGGATTCCTGTGGGATGCTGACAGGCAGCCAGCAGCCTCCTTGGGTGTCAGGGTACTTTGGGAATGAGTGAGCAATAATTTGGGCTTTTTTCCCCACTCCTGTGCCAGGGGAAGCACAGCAGGATGCTCCAGGACCCCCAGCCTTACAGGATAACCAACACCACACCTCTCAAGACTTCAGGGGTAGCAAAAAGGATTATAAAGCCACCTTTAAATGGAATTTTGTGCCCAGGAGAACACCATGGCAAAGCATTCTGTTCCCTCTCAGCATCTTCCAGCAGCACTCAGGGCAAGTGGGAGATGCTGAAGAAACTGGAGCAGGATGTCCAAAAATCACAGCAGGAGCTGTGGACACAGGGGACAAGTGGGACAGGCAGCATCTTTTATCCAGACCAACAAATCTGAAAAAAAGCAGCCAAACCCAACCAACTTTGTGGGAACATGAATGATTCTGGGATAATCCCCTCTCTGCAGCTTCCCCAGAGCCGTGCCCAGCCCTTTGCTGAGTGGCTGGGCCAGCCCTGACTTTAATTAATCACATTAACACAAGCACCTGCACAATCAGCATCACTTCCAGCCCGCTAAACCCAGCTCCAGGCAGGCCTCGCACATCACATCACCACTTCAAAGGCAGCAAATCCCCCACGGGGCACTGCCCCACGCCCAGGTAAACCCGGCTGGGATGCTCCCAAAAATACAGGAATTCGGAAGCTAAAGACTCATTTTCATGCACTGCGGGTTTTTGAGTTGTCTGCAAAGTTAATGGGAGCAGGCAGAAGTAATTTCATTTTTAAATATTTCATTGGATGATTTTAAAAAAGCCCAACACTGAATCATTTCCAGCTCTACTCTATACTCCAGTATTTCGACACGGGGAAAGAAATGTAAAACCAATTATTTCCCTCAGATGCTTAAACCAACCAACTCTGAGCATTCAGTTCATATCTGATTTTCCTCAAAAATACAGCCAGCAGGCAAATTTCAAATTAATACCTGCTTGACTTCATGAAAAGTGTTCCTGAAGCTTGTTTCCCAAAATTTTCTCCGCAGCATTAATTCCTGAGTTTATATAACCCACACTGCACCACACAGGTGCTGCTTTCAGGGGAAGAGCAGGAGGGAAAAAAAGCCCAGAA
Organism: Lanius collurio; assembly: GCA_020086605.1. Taxonomy (NCBI): domain Eukaryota; kingdom Metazoa; phylum Chordata; class Aves; order Passeriformes; family Laniidae; genus Lanius; species Lanius collurio. The sequence continues at coordinate 5,535,674 of JACBWW010000035.1, read as the reverse complement.
TTAACCAGAGTTTCATCCATTTTCAGCCCCCAAGGAGCTGGAATACCCTCAAGGGATGTTTTTGAGAGCAGGGAGAAATTCACCACTTAAATTCCCCGTTCCCAGTGATTTTCTCACTTCTAATCCACATTTATCCAGCAGGTCTTGTTCCCAATTAAGTGTTTAAATGGATTTAGTTGAGAACATCACCGGGGAATGTTATTTTACTTTAGGCCAGTGGAGGTTTTTTGTAATAATATAGAATCTGGTGATCCCAAACATGCAGGAGAGGCTCATCCAAGCACAAATTCCAGCTCCCCTTCCTTCCCCATTTCCCATTATAAATAAACCACTGGTACAGGGTGCATTTCCCTGTGCCCACGTTCAGAAATGGCACATTTTGGGGGGTTTTTACATTCAAATCCCAGGGTTTCTCCCCACCCATCCCCTGGCTCAGGGAGGGGGTTTGTTCCCATTAACTGAGCACTTCCAGAGGGATTAGGGCAGCGCCAGGAAAATTCCTGCTCAGCCTTGACAGAGCTGTGTGATCTCTGCTCCTCGGCCATTAGGGGAGAAAGGCGACCCCATTAACCCCCTCGAGTGGCATCTGCATTACAAACAGCCCTCAGGAGCCTCATCAGAGCTAATTACCCAGCTAATTAGCCTGCTCCTCCCTCCCCATCCCACCTGCCATGGGATAGGAACCATGGGGACATAAAACCCTCCATGGGATACAAATCTCTCCATGGTTTTGGGTCCCTTTGTGGGGATCCAAACCCCTCCATGAGTATCCAAACCCCTCCATGAGCATCCAAACCCCTCCCAGGCAGCAAAGCCACCCCAAAAACCATCCCTCATTACCATACCCAAGAGCTGATGGACCTTTCCTCACCAATATCCCTATAAAATCCTGGCTTCATCTGCCTGGAGCCCACAGCTGGCACAATGGGGTTTCAAGGGGAAAAAGAGTTGATTTTAGGAAATTTGGGTCACAGCTGCATGTTCTTTCCCTTCCCTCCTTTCAGATATTCCCTATTAAACTGGTTACAAGGTGACTGGGACATTGGAAATATCTGCTGTATTTAAGAGCTGAGATGTCATTTCAGGTCTCCCATTATCCACCCAGGAGGACTCAAACCCAAAGATAGCATCTAAAAAACTGAAATATGCTCCTATAAAAGCCAACAAGAAATATCCAAGATCCTCATCCAAAAAGTTTTCCCAGGACTCAACCCAAGCCTGGCCCAGACAAATATTTACATAATTATTCACATGGGTTTGTTTGAAATAAAGAGCCTTTTATGATCGTTACTTTGGCATCAAACATCTAATTAGGGGCCAATGAGAGTTATAAAAATCACTGAGCTCTCCTTGTCAGTGCTGCTGGGAGAAGTGGGACTGGCCCAGCCCTCCTGCTCCCCTGGGAAAACCCTCAGGGACTGGGACAAGGGGATGGGGCAGGAATGGCTCTGCCCCCTCTGGGAAACGGAAAATTGAGGGGCAAAGGGTCAGAAATGCCCACTCGTGGCTGGTTCAGGCCATGGCCCAGGAATTGGCATTTTTATGCCTCTCTGCTTCACAAAACTGCTTTTGGGATGAGCTTTGCCTGGAATTCCTGCTGGGCACCCAGGGCAGACCTCGACTGTCAAATCCCACACAAAATGGGATTAAATTCACCAATCTGAGCAGATCTTGAATCCCTTCGTGCTGAGTCTCCCAAGAGGACTTTCCCCTCCTGCCTGGCTCCAGAGAGTCTCTGCAAGCCCAGCCTCCAAACCCCTCCACTGCCTCAGGTGCTGGTTCCTAAATCCCTCCCAATTTTGTGAAATATATTTAAAAAGTGATAAACCACAATATTCCCTCCACTGCTTCAAGTGTTCATTCCTAAATCCCTTCCAATTTTGTAAAATCTATTAAAAAAAAGAGAACAAACAGAACATTCTTCTCCACTGCTTCAAGTGCTGGTTCCCAAATCCCTTCCAATTTTGTGAAATATATTTAAAAAGAGCTAAAACTCAATATTCCCACCACTGCTTTGGGTGCTGGTTCCTAAATCACTTCCAGTTTTAAAAGCAATAAAACTCAATATTCTCTCCACTGCTTCAAGTGCTCATTCCTAAA